>JAOYRR010000327.1:3000000-3352937 GCA_038994665.1 Podotricha telesiphe
CTAGTCTACTATATATTTAGTTATAATCAGTAGAAATTGTTCATTAATTATGCAGGGTAATTGAGGAAAGGCTAATGACAATTACAATTGCAGTGGCTCTAACGTGGACACAGATTGCTATGCTAGGTTATCAATAACCTATATATATATCGTCGGTTTAAAGTGTGAGAGCATATAAAGTAAATTAATGAAGTGCGATTCAAGAAAATATATATTTTTTATTTTAATTTTGTAGCTAGCCGCGTACTTGTGAATGGATTAAATGACTAGCGACCTTCTTGCTGCTGCGTACATGCGCCCGCCTTTGTTTATCCCCATACCCTCAAGTATCTCTATACGAAATTTCATCACAATCGGTTTAGCGGTTTAGGCCATGATGACGTCACAGACAGACAATTTACTTTCGCATATATAATATAAGTATTGATTAATAGTTTTATGGGTTTTTGACAATTTTAATAGAAAACTAATTGTTGTTGGTTTTCTCAATTGTGTATTTATTTTTTACAAATGTTATATAAAAGCGTTTAATCGTTTAGAGTAAAATGTTCGTTCTAGATGGACTAAATGCCAACAACCTTAGGATAATTGCTAGAAACTGGAATTTGCACAGAATCGATTATTTTCATTACATATACCTTATATTCATACCAAGTCGATCGGGATAACATAGATATAATGTTAAACATGATTCTATTTGAAATTTCTAATAATTTCAAAATATTCTATACCGATTCTCTTAGGAAATGCATAAAATTAAAGAAACTTTTAGAGCGCAGCAATCAAAATATATAACCATATATTAGTTTAGAATTAAGTAAAACTTCTATACTATTCCATGAAATAAAAAATGTACCAAAGCCTAAAATAATGACATCCCGACTTATTCGGCAGATGCAACAAAGAGCTTCGTTAGTCGCCACTAGTGAGTTACACGACATTTTAGATCAAGCTTTTGAACATATATACAGTACTTTTACAATTTACCAAGAGTATTGTTTTGTCTAAAAAAAACTTGCATGCTTACACTGTAAAGCTGGTTTGTGAACATTTTAAGCTTTATATTAAATTAATTTTAGTTTGGTCTATTTTTTAATAGGCAGCTAGCAAGGTAGGCTAAGCTAATCTTACATAAAAACACTCAATTCCCCTCTTTCCACATGTATTCAAGACATTGCGTGTTGATTATCGGAACTGAATTTAAAAAATAATTAAAATTTACTAAATGTGTGATTAACACTTTTAAATGTTAAAAATATTAAATAAATAGCGTTTTCTCTTGCCAAATGATTGTCCGTAATCTTTGGGTAGCAGAAATTTGAAAAATCTGTCTACAGAGATGCTAACACCAAAAATAAGTCGTAATAAGCGTATAAGAATTTCGCAGCTGGATGTAGAACGCATGGCTTAACAGGCAGAGCGCTTGAATGGATTCCAAGAGGCACGGGTTCGAATATTTATACGTTTTATAAATATGCTTTTCAATTTCCTAAGTGATTAAGGCACACTGTTAAAATAAATATAATAATTTCCTCGCGTCAGAATCGAACCTACAACCAATCGCGTTTACAGTCAAACACTGTCCCACTGCTCCTCGTTAAGTAAAATATGATAATTAAACTTATTATATTCATAAATTCACCTGACTTGAAAAAAAGATGTCTTATGAAAAATAGAATATGGGCTAACAACCATTAAGAGAAAACAATGCAGAATGAATATTCTAAGTCTCGATGTTTGATTTTATTTGAATATTACATATCAAACAAGTTGAGAAAATATTACACACTAAAGATTAGATAATTTTTACACAGAAATTTTATATGTATACAAATTACATGTGAAAGCAGAATTTTATTAATTAATTCACACTTTTAATTTAATGCATTAAAACAACAATTAACAAAATAAATAATAAGCACACTTTTATTTGCAGTGACATACAAGTTGCTAAGGTAACGTATATTTTATGCATCAACGGGGCTACTAGTAAATTTAAATATTGTAGGTAATGTTCTAAAGAAAATAGTAAACTGGCCTTTAGACGGTCCGCATAAATTCTGGTAAATCCTCCAATAACTGTTCAAGCGGAAAATTCGACTTCGCTGATGTAGTTAAAGCTTTGGATTTGTTTGAAGTTTGTGAAATAGATCAGTTAAATGTTTTGAAACAAAAGATATTAAGCGTCTTTTAATATTGATCGCTTAACGGTGGTGCAAATAACTACGGGACTTCTTAGGTTATTTCCTATATTTTTAACATAATTTTGAAGTGTTATTCACGCAGTAAGGACATTGAAAAACATATATTTTAGAAAGCGTATAAAACGTTAACACATTTGAACAAGTAATTTGAACAAATATAAGTTGTAATAAGCATATAAGAATATCGACGTAGCCGGATGTTAGAACGCATGGCTTAACAGGCAGAGCGCTTGAACGGTTTTCAAGAGACACGGGTTCAAATCGCGCTGCGTAAAATTTTTTATACGTTTTCTAAAATCATACATTTTTCATATACAATATATTTTATACTTCCTACATATTAAGAAATCCATATAATTTGGTTGTCTGATTGTAATATTAGCATAACTACTTTTAACTAATGCATACGTATGTATACACGAATCATATATCAAAACAATTTTATTTCTGTAATTTAATTTTTGTCTGTCTATCTGTATATAGTTCTGGCTAACCAATCGATTTTGACAGAACTTTCATTGGCAGATAGATGACATATGATGATGTATATACATGAGGACGAAGGACGAGGACGAAGTCGCGGGCACAGCTAGTTAAAAATGAATTTCATAGTATTTCAAGCAGCTTCACGCTTATCATAGCATTTTCTCACATAGCATAGGGTCTAGTCAGAGAGCACTCAGTGTCAAGACACTCCGTTCCCACTTTCCGCCCGAAATCGAGACATTGCCTATAACGTTGCAGGTAAATAAATCGTATTTTCTATCCCTGTAACCGATGTAGACATCCTTACGTTACTGAAACATTACTTTTTGGCTTCCGCTAATACATTTGACATTAAGAGAAATAATAAATTATTAGAATTTTAATTTTTATAACGATATTTTGCGCAGTGGATACTTACTTTATACTTTTTCTAAATACGAAAAAGCATTTATATTTAAAACTAGTTCGCACATACAACTTTGTTTGCGTGGACCTCTTCCAAAAACAACCTATATGCCTAACTCCCGATTTCTACTGCGAATAGTTTTCAGCTTGTTTTCCAATCGCTCTGAAATTTATATACATCGAATATAAACAATTTTATAATGTATATTTTTATTTCAACCATTATCATAGTCACAACATTCAACTGCGTTATGAAATCGTCGTATAAATAAACAAATTTTAGTATAGATATTTCCGAAAACTGTGTCTCTAGACTGTGTCTTGTGGGTTTAACTGAACAAACTCCACTTGAGGAATATTTATATGATTGGACAAAGTGCACCGTTGAGTCCGCAGCCTAACATGAAAATTTTAATAAGATATCATACCATGCATCCAGGGGGACATCTATATTCAGTGTAAACTTCCCGCCCTTTGGATACGCGATAATTTGGAGCTAACTAAAATAAATAATGTCGTTATTGTTAACAGGTCTTGCAAGGACCCTGTGTGACACTTATAGTATAGACTGAACTGAACTGAGATAGTAGAGAACTGTTTGCTTTCTTATTTACAACTTCATACAATTTAAACCCAAAAAGAACTATTAGTTCATTCAAAAGAAAACACTTGCAAAAATTGGGCAGTTAGATGCGTTGCAGTGGGACTAACAAGTCTATTAAATTACCTGTTCTAAAATTTTATGTTTTTTATAGGTAAGGTAAGGTAAAACTATATGTAGGCATGGTGTATGCGTATACCGCTTGCTTCGAGTATACCGCTCATTCTCTTGTCGTCATTTAGGGGGAACTGTACACCTCTCAATCTTCTTTTAATTAATACAGACTAATAAAATAAATAGTAATTAAAATTTCCACAAGTTATTAAATACAATAAAAGAACAAATACTAATTAATGAAAAAAATAGTTACTGAAAGTTTAAAACTGAAAGCAAAAAAACCTACTTGCCTACATAAATTGTGAAAAGTCCAATAAAAAGCCCAATAACTGTATAAGCGTTAAATTCAACTCCACTGATATAGTTCCATGGATTTACTTAAAGTTTGATGAATAGATCAGTCTTATGTTGTGGAAAAAAATTAGGCAAGTGGCAACAGAAGTGCGATTTAAATTCCTTCACCAAATGTTTTAATACTTTAGTATAAATAAAGCTATTTTTCTTACAGCTTCAAGCTTTTCTAACATAGCAAGTTTGTTAGTAAGGACCTAGTGTTAAAACACTCCATCCTTCACTTTCTGTCAGAAATCACGACATTGCGTGGTTAGTGGCGAAACTCAACGCCGCGTACAGCTGTTAATATATGATAATTTAAATATATTAATTCAAGCGAGAATTGAATCCACAACTGGTTATATTTTCTATGAGACGCTGATCGACTGCGCCACTATGGTTTGTTATATAAAAGTAAAACACTATTTATTTTTTTATATAAATAGCAAAATATTGTTTCTTTCTTGACTTTTTTGAATACCAATATATTGTAACGTTTTGCTTATAGTATAAATAATTTTGTTACCCCTAACTCTTTAGAATAGGATGTGTTTTCTTCAAGGGCCATACAGACGGTCATATAGATGATAGATGATGATGATAAAGATTCTACGAGTATTTGTATATGAAATACAATAATCTATTCTTGTTCTATTTCTAAATCTGTCCGAGAAGCGTTCGCTATAAACAGGCTATACACAAACAAATCAATGGTACACAAACCAATCAAACATCTATAATCACTAACACTCCATAATAGCGGTGAGGCGTCTTAAAGAGGACTAATCGGCTATACGTACACTAATCTACTTATATTACATACATAAAACACCTTTATTACCAACTAGTTTAAGTCTAAAATGCTTTTGCATTTGTAATTGAATAGATTTAATAAAATTTGTGTATATCTTATTTGTAATGTAACAAGGTTCATTTTCGGCAGCCTTCGTTGTGGTCAGTACAGGCCTATTTCAATTAATTGTGGCAACAATGCAAGACTACGAAATTACTCAGTTCTGCCTCAGGCGTCCTATTTGGAACGGTATTAGCACATAATAATCTATTAAGGGTGAAATTTAGTTAGGCATATGAGTGTAGTAGGAAGTATTGGGATGTGATGGTCTTAGATTCAAATCTTACTTGACAGAATGTATGTATTTAAAATATTTTTCGGTCTGGCTAGACAAAACGTGGTCTGTGCTTTTAATACAAGATATATCTAAATAAACGATAGAATATGTAAAACGTTAGCTATTTTTATTAGCACATCACTAGATTCTTATTTGATAAAAGTACTTTTCAATAGAATGAGTAAAAAATAAATAAAGTCAAATATAAAAATAAAACTAGAATAACTAGAAAAAGTATATACGAAAAGAAAATAAAATATCTATAGCAGAAATGTAATTTGTACAAGACGAAAACTAATACTATTTTTTATAAATCAGTTAGAAAATACAATATTATATATATATTTTTTCAATTTAATATTCAGAAAGACATGATCTCATATTTCCATTAAACAACTGTTTGTCGTTAAGCAGTATATATTTATTATTTGTACGTCAATTTATACTAAAGTGTATGTCAAACACATGGTAGTGTGTAATATTTATTTGATTAATTCAATTCATTTTCAAGAATTAATATAAAAAAGATTGACTTTTTGCCCTTTCTATATACGAGTAAAATTTAAGCACCGACAACTACAGTGTTTATAGTCAGACGCTATCCTACTGTACTGCGCTGGTAGCATTTAATTTATTTAATTACTTACCCGAGTAAATAAAATAGAGAGCAAAAGAAAAGACAATTCATTTTAGCTATACATATAAGTACACACTTAGCGCCTAAATTCAACATATATGTCTTATACCACTTAATATATATTACATTTACATTATTATTCCGTTTGTCTTGACGTAAACGCAATGGTTGTGAGTTCGATTCTCATTAAGAATAATGATGCTATTTAAATACAACTTAAAAATAACACTTGAAAGAATGTTAGAAAATATTCGATGTAGATAGATAGATAGACAAAACTTTATTACACACAAAGACAATACAAGGAGCATTACACAAGATTTGATAAGTAGTACAGAGTGTGCAAATTGTCTTATTGCTGGTAGCAATCTCTGCCAGGCAACCTTTGGTGAGAGGAGCATGGTCTTAACTGATACAGGTTAATGCAAGAAAAAAAAAAAAAAAAAGATGTAAAGAAAAAATTGATTGTAAAAAATAAGTGAATAGATAAATAATAATACATAATACAGTTAATGTAACATATAAATATTTAAATATCGATTTGAATATCGATGTATTTAGTTGTAGATTTAAATTTCACTTGTAGTTGTTACTAATATTTAATTCTGATACCACATTTTGTTGTTCTTCGCTCCTTCAGGCAGTTACACATACGCCACTTCGTCAATATAACGTTACTTGGAGAACACACGGTGAGCTTAACTTGTATTAAATACGCGTAAAGTACCTAAATTAGATAGATTCACATTTTATCTCTCATAGCAGGCTACGCAAAAAAAACCTAATGTCGCCCGATTTCCGCCCGAATTCGAGACATTGCGTGTAGTCAAACGGAACTCAACGCAGCACTTTGTCTTGCCAGAGCATAGACGTGAAAATAATTGAAATTGTTACAACAAAATATATTTTTTTAATTTAACCAACTAATTTTATAAAAAATATACTTTATATATATATAAATATATATAATATACATTTTTTAAATATATTTTCCATATATAAACGACGCACAATATACTATAGGTAGTCTTCAAAGCAATGCATGCTGAATTGTAGATAAGGCGCGTAATTTACTACAATTTGATGCTGGCCGTGTAACAAGATTACACTGCGTTAATATTAACTGCTTCAAATGATAACTACAATTGATTGAAGTGTCCTCTTACATGTATGTATGGAAGATTATAAGCTTGTAAACAATGTTTAAAGTGTTTTTCGCATTAGTATGCCAAAAACCATTTTTAGAATACGTATATAAATTTTAACTCATCAGAATTCGAACCCGCGCCTATTTAAAACTATCTAAGCGCAATAATTTAAATATACCTATAATGAAAAAATGTTCTTTTGCACACACCATGTTATTTATTTAGTCCAGTACTATTACAAGCACTTTTTACAAACAGTACTCAATATCAAGATATAAATACTTTAAAAATATTGCTGTATTCTTTCTGCAAAGACTTAGTTAGCTATAAAGAACAATTACATCTGCTTCTGCCAGTCCGGTGTCCCACATAACCCGTCCTAGCCCCCGATCGGTCGAGTATCTATAACGGATTTCCATACGTAAAAAAATGTTACATAGAACAAGTAATATATATTGCTTAGAAAATAAATTAAAATATAACAACCATTCGTTCAAGTGGCAATTGACCAATAGCATTTACACTCAGAGTTCAGACGCTGTGCCACCATGGCCTCTGGCTGAAACTAACACATTTGATATATACATAACCGTTTTCATCAAATTGACGATAATAATCAATATGTAACATTTTCTTTTTTAGCTTCACGCTTTTTCCGGCAGTTAGGTCAGAGAGAACCTAGTCAAGACACTCCGTTCTCCACTTTCCAGCCGAAATCAAGACATCGAGATACTGCCGGAAGTCAATGCCGCGCTTTGCCTTGGGTATCAGAGCGGAGAAATAATTTAAATATAATCATTCTGCCGAGTAGGAATATGTAACAAACGATATTTATTCAACACGTAAACTACCCGAATGGGAGCTCATTATTTTTTACACCATCTTACCACAGTATAAAGGAATCGTTTACAAATAATAGAGGAAAATTTTATGTCACCTTGTTAGGTTCCTTGTTAACAGCAATGGAACCGGTTTTTATTATGACAACATGTTTATTAAATTATTGAAATCCGAATTGTAACGAGATTATTTAGTTTTTATGAAATTTTGCTATATAAATTGACTAAATTTGTTTTTACTGAGCTTTTGCTGTCAGTTATAATAATTACATGAGAGACCATTGCGGTGCAGTGGGACAGCGTGCGAATGCAAACGCGATTGGTCGTGGGTTCGATCCGTACTCGGACAAATGATTATATTTAAATTATTTTCATTTCTTCGCTCTCTTACAAGACATAATGCGGCGTTGAGTTCCGCACGTCTCGAATTCAGGCGTAACATGTCTCGAATTCGGGCGGAAAGTGAAGATAGGAATGTATTGACACTGGGTTCTCTCTGACTACCCTGTTATGCGGGAAACAACGTGAAGCTGCTTTTGTTTTATAACAAATACACTTAGATATAAGTACTCGATACTAGAAATTTGAACGCAGCGAGACTTGGAAACCGTCCAAGCGCTCTGACCGCTATTCCATACGTTATACATCTACGTCAAAATTGTTATACGCGTATTACAGCTAATTTTTGATGTTAGCAGCTCTGTAGAGAGAGTTTTAGAAGTTCTGCTGCCCTAAGATTATCTACGAACAATCATTTGGCAAGAGCGAATGCTATTTAGTAAATATTTTTAACATTTTTTTAAAAGTCTTAATCGCATAACAATTTTTTTTTATACGTTTTCTAAAAATATGGTTTTCAATTTCCCTAAGTGTGTGAAAAACATGTTAAAAATACTACTTGATATTTGGCCGAATATACATGGCCGACTACATACGTGAGGCGTCTTCTTAGGCGAAAATTCAGTACAGTTCCAAAAATTATAATACATCCATAATAATATTATAAATGTGGAAGTAACTGTCTGTCTGTATGTGACGTCATCACGGATGTACCGGCGAACCGATTGTGATGAAATCTTATATAAAGATACTTGAGGGTCTTACGATGAACATAGGCTAGGCTTTTTTTTACGAAAAGGCCATCGTAAATAATTCACAATTTCTTAAAGAATTTTTTGTCTTTTTATTTTGTTTTGAAGTATTTAGTATTTAAGTAGTTGGCCAAATAAATATATGTAGCGTCTCCAATATTTATATTTATAAAACATCTGGATTAAGAGAACGACAACTACGAGATTTGCCTTTTAAATGGCGGAACTCAACACCTCGGTTACTCTTTCCAGACAGGAGGTATAAAATAAAATATCTATAAAATAAAATATAAAAACAATTTAAATATAATATTTTTCTCAGTTGAGGAATCGAACCCGCAACCATCGCGCATACAGTCAAAGATTATCCCACTGCACTAAAATGGCGCTACAATGCTTTGTTAACTGTTAACTATATATACACTCAAATGTCGTCCTGTCTGTGTTTGTCACCACGATTAGTACCGCCCGCATGTCCGCACTGCGTCTGTTGGCCGCAAATACACAAACACATATTAAATTACACATTGATGTACTACAGATCTTATATCGTTAAAGTTTAAATCAATAAACATTAAGCAAATAATTGTTTATTTTTTGAGATTAAGTAAAAATAGCGTAATTTATATCTATATTATTTATAGAAGCGGAAAATTGTAAAATATGTGGTCTAAACTACGATGTGTAAATATATATAATTTTATGTATACTTGACGGAATCACCTTGGACCCGTTTTTAAAAGAGAAAGGAGTATAGAATTTGAATGGAGAAGAACTCCACAAAGTCAATATTTTTTATAATAATGCATTAGAGATTATTAGAAAAATTTAATTATCCATATGTTTATTAAAGACTTTAGATTTCAAGTTTGCGGAAAAAAATAATTATTACACAATAATAAGCATAATCATATTTAACGTTTTTTTTTAAGTGTTAATCACACACATAGGAAATTGAAAAACATATTTTTAGAAAACGTATAAAAATATGAACGAGGCAGGATTCGAACCCGCGGCTCTTGGACACCGGCCAACGGATACGGATCTCTTGGACGGTTTCCAAGAGTTTGAAGCGCGGGTTCGAATCTAGCTGCGTTCAAATTTTTATACCTTTTCTAAAAAATATTTTTTTGATTATCATATTTATTGGTCATTATAAATTACAAGACAAATTGAAAAATAATTAATTGCATGTACAAGTCAAAATTTTATATCAATAAAGTTACATTAGAATATTACCATTAAAAATGTATTTAATCTAATTAGTTACAAATAATGTTAGTTTCTAAGAATTATTTATGGCTATAAAAAAATTTCTCGATGAACCATTTCTCTAGTTTACCCTTGAAATTTCTAATACTGACGAATATTTGATTAAATCCACTCATAAGGCTCTCGTAGCGCAGTGAGACAGCGACTGACATTCATTCCTGCTCCGCTCTGGTAAACACAAAAAGGCTTGGAATTTCGGGCGGAATGTTGAGAACGGAGTGTCTCGACACCGGGTTCTTTATGACTACGTGAAGCTGGAGAAAAAATTATATATAATATTTGTTGTTTGAAGTTCAAAATGAAGTTTTTATACAAACACGTTTTGATTCATTTATTCCGTTTCGCATGTTTGGTCCCAACATCGACAAGAACGCAGACAAAATAAGTTTAAATATAAACTTCTATTCGTAAGTCTATATAACATATATTCGTAGTTCTTTAGATTCCCTGTAATACTAAATTACAAGAAATTTTTTTAAGGACTAAGTTCCTTTAAATTTACGTCTTAATAATACTCTTTACTACCTAAGTAGGCAACTTTAAGTAGGCATTTGTATGATTAGTATAAGAAAAACTAATATTTTTTCTTAAAAAGTCCTCTTGTTTGTATTTGAAAATCATCTCAAAAATATTGAATAAACAGCATTGTCTCTTCCCAAACGATTGTACGTAGAATGGCCTTTGGACAGTAGAAATTTGTACAAATCTCTGTACAGAGATGCTAACAATAGAAATAAGTTGTTATAAGCGTTTACGAATTTCTACGTAGCCGGAAGTAGAACTTATGACCAAAGGGTTTGAGCGCTTCGACTTTTTCCAAGAAGCGTGGCGTCAAATCCCGCTACGGTAAAATTTTTATACAATTTTAAAAAAAAATCATATCCTAAGTATACAAATAACACTTTAAATATGTTAAAATAATAGAAATCCTTCAAAACGATAATTTATTTTTGGCAAACAAATCTTGTACCCAAATAAAGCGTTTGCAACTAACATAGTCCAAAATGGGGCCGCATTAACTATTTAAGTGTAAAGTAATTTAACTTCAAACCAAACGTTACAACAGTGTAACATCGCAATCTGAGTTAGAATCGGAGCTACAATACCTCTGGAGAATCTAGAGATAATCCACTTGGCAGCTTCACACAATGGACCGATAGCGGACCCGCTTTTATTAAGGGTTTATCCACAACAATGTATTAGAAGTTGAAGTAGTATTAAAGTTATTTTTTTAAATGGTTCCAGTTAGCATACGTATAAATTATATGTAGAGAGATCAGAAAATAGAGAGAACGGAATGTCTTGACACTAGGTTTTCTCTATCTGCCCTGTTAGGTGGGATACACTTGAAGCAAATCTCAAAGAAAGGGCTTATATGTTACCATAACGGCTTATATGAGAATTATTATTTCAAAATGTGTATTTGTATAAATATTAAAAATATTTTAAATAATAATATAGAAAAAAATATTATTAAAAATATTTGCTTTCAGGCAAAACTCTTAAATATATAGTTTAGTCTTAAAAAAACGTAAGTCAAAATTTCGTATGATATTCGCTCAAAAAAGCAATTTTCCGATATAACCAAAAACCGTGGTGGAATAAATCGACCCCTTTGAATATTCGGTCACAATAGTGCCTTAATAAGTTTTGCTATAGTAAATTGAGTAGGCGCTTATACTTTCCTTTAGTGATAAATGGTAATTACTTATTAATATATTTAGTTTTGTTACTACAAAAATAATAAAATTTTTATATTAATAATTTAAAACATAAATTATTAATTAGAATTTCTAGCTGCGGCGTTGAGCGGCGTTGCGGCGTTCTGGTATTCTATAAGGTTTTTCTACGTCTGAAGCGCGTATTCTAAACAAAAAAAATGTAAAATACTTAAATTAAAAAAAACGAAATAACAAGCATTATATCAAAGGAAAATGGAAGTTACAATTAATTAAACGCTTAAGTATGATCTTGTTAAATTGGAAGATTACCCGCCGGCCGCTAACCGCTTGCAATACGTTAATGTACTAGAGCTAAATGCTTTTTACGTCACTTTAACTCTACGTCTTAGAAATATTTTTAAATTACCGATTGTTTATAAATTTTTTTATATTTATTTATTTATACTTATATGATTGAAGCCATTTCTGAGGGTGTCTGACTTTAAGCATGATTGCAGGTGGTTTTTAATCCCACTCAGTAGAATAATGATGTTATATTTTTTTAATTTCTTGCCCTAGCCAAAGACAAAGCACGGAGTAGAGTTCCGCCACTCAACACGAAATGTCTCGATTGCGGGTAGAATGTGGAAAACGGAGTGCTTGCCCCTACGATCGTTCTGACTATGCGGGGAAAAGCGTGAACCTGCTTACATTTCTTTAATATTATTACATAATTACAGTTTCTTTGGCCGTAAATAACATTAAGGTCGGGAGTTCTATTCCCTCGCAATAAGTAGGTATGAGACATGAAAACGACTGTCCCGTTTTGATAATGATCTTCCCGCTTGTCCTTACATAATTAGGCAAAAAGTTATAATTAAATAAAGTGTCAATAAGTTCTTGATATTGTACCCATTTAAACTAACAGACCTGTTTACGCTCAAGTTTTATGTCATTAATCATAACTTACATAAAAAAGAAAATATTTTAAAATATTAAAGAAAATATTTAAAATATTTCTAAAATATTAATATTCTATGAAAGTAAACCTTAAATAAATTATTTATTTCAAATTAAACTATTTTTAACCGGATTAATCGCATATATTTTTGGTATTCAAAAATATATTTTAGTAACCCGACGTTTCGAACAGTAGTCCGTGGTCATAGGTAGACTGAGGTGGCATTTGTCTGTCATATGAACAATTACTCGTATTATATCAAACTACCGCAAACGGTTTTTTAGTCGCCTTTGATTCTTGCATAATGTTTAGTAATCGCAAAAATCAAAGGTCTTATTAAATTATTTTTATTTATTATTTAATTTTCGAGTAAAATGAATCAAATTATCATTCCCGAGTGGGAACCGAAACCACAATAACCAATCATACTTCATCTCACTGCACCACGATGGCGCATTATCTATTGTCATTTATTTATGTATTCGAAAATAAATATATATACATATAATAAAAATTTAACTGTTCGCTGTCTGTACATGGAACATATATTAGAAAAATATAATTGGTTATAAGTTATATTGTAATAAAACGTAAAATAATGGTTTTTTATTCGTCTGTTTGTATCTTTGTCTGTGCGTTCGTGCACAGACAAAGATACTAATCTCAGAAATGGCTTTACCCGTTTTAATACAATTTTGACCATTGTATTTTCTGCAAACTTAGTGTTTATTTTATTTGAATGAAGTCATAAACAAAGAAGTTACAACGTTACACATTTAAATTATACATTTAAGCAAAGCTTGTGATTTAAGTGGAAAAGCAGACGGATTTAAAAAGTATATGCTAATGGTCGTGTAGTTTACGAAGGCGAAGCCGCAAGCGGGTCGCTAGTTATTTATAAATTTCGTATGACAACAACTTATATTATAAGCAGCATTTATAGCATTTTATATATTTTTATGTACATTCGTGACCACGAACATATAACCCTTGACTTTGTAAGATATTCATAAAGAAATAACATCGCTTATTCTCGTACCTATTGTCTAGCTAGATCATTATTGTAAAGTTGCAGGATTAATTTCCGTAGAGTAAATCTCTATGGATAACCGTAGCCGCACTGAGATAAATAAAGTTTCAATAGTGATCTGTCACTATGTGCAATAAATATTTAAGAGATAATAAGATTTTTGATTTTCCCGATTTTTACACATTATTGGTATTATTTTATTTATATATATATATATACATACATACATAAACATAAGTATAATATGAATGCATTATAAATACTTTAATGATAAGTACTGTAACTGTACTGTAATTTTAATGAATAATTAATGAAGTACTGTTTTGTTTTAATGAAGACTTAAAATATACAATTGCACTCCCCCGAACGGTATTGGAACCCTCAGCCATTGCCTCTTCAGTCAGACCCTGCCCTACTGCGCCACAATGGCGTTATTATAAATAAATTCAATTTTAAGTAAATTAAAAGAATAGGATAAGCTAATAATTGATATACAGTATCAATAAACTTCAAATATGATTAACCCCTATTAAAAAAACATTGTTAACCATAGCTCTTTAAATATAGCTATCCTGCTCACATACAGGGCTAGGTGTGGTACAAATACAGTCTGTCTCTCTCTCAAAGTTTTAGCGGGACTTTCTTGTCTATATTTGTAATGCCCACATCGCATACGTGTTTGAACTTCGAGTGAGAGAGCATCTATAAAAAAAAACGAATTATAATTCACGTAAATACCGTGAAAACGTGAAAAAAAGTGTCTTGTAAAGCGCATGCGCCAAACACGTCATTCTTGAACACGTCAGGGTTACACGTGTGGTTTTTCGGTGTTAAAAATGTTATTTTCGTGTTAATTTTGTGTTTTATAAAGCGATAATGGGACATGACAACGGCTTGGACGCCATATTGGCAAATTTGGGCCCTTTTGGAAAATATAATATTGTGAATTATGCTTTTCTTCTTTTCCCTATATATTTGGCGGGAATGTACGGCTCGGTTTATGTGTTCGAAGCCCCCGATTTAAATTACAGGTAAGATTTTGTATAATATTAGAATAATTTATTATATTGATGCCATGTACTCGTATATATTCAATTAAATACAAAACCGGTCATACGTCTATAATAGAATCGTAAACAACTATTACTAATGACATTTATGATATAAAATTTACGATATTACATAAATTTATAGTAAAACTGTTATTATTTTAGTGTATTTTCAATGAAAACTTTAGTAAATATTGTATTTTAAGGTTATGATCGTAGTTACGTAGTAGAGTTGCAATACGCATGCGCGAACTTTTGTTAACGAGAGCTTTCTCGACGACTTGAAAGTGCAATTTGAAGGGAAGTGGTCAAGTTACTTTATAATATATCATTTAAACTTTACATATAATCTTTTTAAAAAAAAAAACATTTTACGTTTTCAAATGAACCTATTACCTCTACTAACCTCTATTTCAACCGGATTAATCACATGTATATTGGCATTCGAAAATAAAGTTTAGGAAACTCGGGAGATTCTACGTACTACTGTAAAATTTTGGAAACGTCGAGTTTTTTATAATTTATTTTCGAATACCAAAATGTATTAATATCGTGAATAAAAAAAAATGATATTAGGTTTTTTTTATGCATAGAACTTTTATAGTTCTAAAATAACATAACTGTATATTGCATTGTCATATGATATTAACTCCATTTCCATTTTGCGCTAAATCAGAGACCCAGTACTTGAGTTTAAATAAACTTTGATACTGAACTTGCAAAAATAACAAATTGTAAATTACTTTCAAGGCATGGACCTGGAGCTTATTTTATCACAGCAAAAAGTGTTGCAAGCCTTTCTTACATTAGTAAATATATGAAAAGTTAATATATGCGGATTAAAACTTTAATGAAGTTTTGAAAGAGCAGTTAATTGTAAAATAGAGCCCATCGTGGCTTTGGGGACAGCATCTAATTGAAAACGCGATTGGTTGTGGGTTCGTTTCCCACTTGAATGGATGGAGGAATGGTTATATTTAATGTAAATATTTTTATTTCTCCGCTCTTTTGCCAAAGATAAATCGCGGCGCGCGGCGTTGAGTTCCGTCACTTTACACGGAATGTCTTGATTTGAAGCGGAAAATGGAGGACTGAGTGTCTGGGTTCACTCCGACTTAAAAATCATTAATATATCTAAAAAAAACCGTTTCCTTTAATGTATCACAAATCACAATAACATTACAACCGTCACATGTATTCAGCCAACAAAAAAGTCTATAGAAATTCAAATATTCTTTGAAAACCTCCTTTTTCGAGAACATACAATTCTGAATAATCTGTTTTATTTTACAAATATTACTGTCATCACGGCCCTGTTTGTGATTGTGGGTTCGGTTCCAACTCGGGGGAATTTTATTCCAAACTATTTTTACTTCCCCGCTCTATTAACGCAAAGGCCCTGAGTTCTACTTAATAAGGAATATTTCGAATTCAGATGGAAAGTGGAGAAGAGTATTTTACAATAGGTTATATCTGCTTGCCCTACTATATGCAGGAACTATAAATATATAGCTTTTCATACTAATGCTTTGATTTTTGTCATTATTACGACAAATGTCAATTTGAAATCCTAATTTTACTAAGTAAACGAGTAGACTTTGGTAAATAAAATAATCAAATGTCCCCGCCTTTAATATATTAATTAATTTCAAACATTTTTTATATTCTAATTGTAACTTTAATATGCACAATGTATAAAACTAACATAAACGTATTAAGTTAGACGATTAGATCGATCTTATATCCGAATCATTATCTCATATTAACCACCGGAAATTGTTATCTTATCTTCTTATACAGAAAATTTGTAAGCTGGAAGTATAATTTAATACAAATTTGCATATTAATGATAGCGTTGTTGTACATAGAAAATGAACACGCTATATAATAACAACGTGGCTAGAATAAATATTGATTTAAATACACTGGTATTATCACAAACGATAGTGAGTCCGCGCCCACCATTTTTGACTATTTGTACGTATTTACAAAATATTTCACTATCAAAATGGCACAGTGGAAAACCACAACCAGTCGCGTTTCCAAGCAGACGCTAGTTGTGGGTTCGATTCCTACTTGGAAATATTATTATGTTTAGATATATTTTCATTTCTCCACTCTGTTACATAAGAAAGAGTTCCGCCACTCACCGCGCAATGTCTCGATTTCGGGCGTAAAGTGGAGAACGGAGTGTCTTGACACTGGGTTCTATCTGGCTTCTGCTACTAGCATGAAGCTGTGATAATAATTCACTGTAAGTTTCGCCAAATATTATGCAATTACTTATGTAAAATTAACGCAATGTAAAAGAAAACTGTCTGAACACAAATTTCTCTCTGCGAAGACAAGTGTTAAAATAAAAATTAATAAAACAGGTATTAACCTGTTTTATTAATTTTTATTTAAATTTTGTAGATTACTACAAATGAGGATTTACGTAATAAAGTCTTTAACTAAATACGCCACTCTATAAATATAATATCAAATCCAAGGACGACGACTCTGTCATGTTTTTACAATTGTGTAATGTCTCATTGAATAATCGACAATGCTAAACTCATAAAAATGCAGGCCAAATGATTGTTGCGTAATCAATTATAATAATATTATTTTCTTGTAGTAAGATATATTTATATGTATAGTTTTTTCCGCATAGCTAGGTAAGTGTCGGAACACTTACCGCCGTTTTCAGCGCGAATCCGAGATTTTGCGGATTAAGTGGCGGATTCCAACGGCGCGATTACCAGAGATGGGAAAAATAATTTAAATATAATAATTAATGCAACGCATAAATATATGAAAGCAACCCATTTATCGCAGTAGTCGCACGCCGTTCAAATGCGCCAACTTCGTACTTTTCATGAAATTCTTAGGAAAAACGGAGTTTTACGTTTGAGGGTCAAAACAACGGTAGAGAAGTAAATGGAAATTTCAAAGCAAAACTCATAAGCTCCATACAAATAAAGTTGCTGGTAGCAACTAGTATAGTATAGAAAATACACCAACGCTTATACACAGTTAGTCTAATAAATGTTAAATTACTTTTCAAGGAGTTGATCAAGCTATATAGATAGCAGTAAATTTGTGATACGATTGGTCTGGCTAGATCTTCAGAGATAATAGACCTGTAGATTTTTTTTTAGGCCAAAAATAATATAGAAATGTCTAACAGTGTACGCGACTAGGACGCTACTACTTTGGTTTTAATTTATAAATTTCGGCGTTAGGTCCCACCGGCTAACCCGCAATGCGACCGATTCAACTCTTCAAAATCTATTATAATCTAAGTCCTGCCTTAGCTTAAGAGGTATACAACAAATTAGGTTTCATTCAAATCCGTCCAGTAGTTCGTAAGCGTACAAACAGACAAACAGACAGTCCAAAATTTTAAGAAGCATAGATTTATATTCTATCACTGTTTTTACATCAACATCAACAATAAAACGGTATTGTAAATATATTCAATGTACAGACACAACATTTTTATTTTTATTATAATAAAGATAGATAAATAGAAGATAATTAATATTTTTTTTTTTCGATATTGAATTATTGCCGTTGACCTATTGGTCTTTACAGCGATACCGGGGGGTGAGGGAAGAGGGTACTCAATCCCTGCGAAATGCAAGCACTACATGGCTGCTTGAGAGGAGGTCAACGACCACAAGGGCGCCCCCTGCTAGGCTAAGAAGATAATTAATAATACTACAGTTATTTAGTATATGATTTTTATGATCAATACAATATGTAGCTATTTTTCAAATGGAATTATTGCACATACATTATAGTTTTAAGTCCTAAATCACAGAAATTCTAGGAAACAAAAAAAAGTATTTCGGTTATAAGTTATTTTCCTTTATAACAATCTCGATTGGACATAAAGAATGTTGAATGTTTAAATAATCATAAAATTGTGTGTGTAGAAATTTTCAAAAGATTCGTGGAATACGGCTATTTATTGCGAGGTCTTCCTATCAAAGAAATCAAGTTCATAGTTTTAAAATTATATCATATTGTCATAGGGTTCGGAAATGTGTGCAAATTTTTAAGGAAATCGGACAGTAAGAAGCTCGAAATACCGATTAGTTCGTAGATTGATAGATAGACAAGTGAAAACAAAAGTATATTTAAAATCAAAATTTGGACAGTTATATGCTATATCACTTGCCACATTGTTTCTTTAATTATTTCAACGATGTATAGCTGTACAGGTTATCGCTGTCATAACATTGTTGTTATATAATAAAATTTATCTGATTAGAGAGAGCGCTGAGATACGGTCTGTGTTTTAAGCGGAGAGTCAAGAACAAAAGAGCTTCAATAGATTCTCTATTTTCTATGCTAGTGTAAAATAAATATTAAGTAAAATGTCAAAAGTAATTGTCGAAATTAAAATTAAATAACAAACCTAATAATAAACTTCTTGAAAGTTAAATTTTAAATATATATATTGTAAACAAAAAGAAAAATCTTCGAATTTCTCACAAGATTTATTTTTTTAAAAAGCCAGAATCATTTCAAGTTATAGCTATATTATATATACTAGCGACCAGCTCGCGGCTTCGCCTGCGTATACTACTTGACTAAAGTATTTCGTTTTTCCCCGCCCGCGTTCTCGCTTAAATAATAAACATTGTCTAAATGTGTAATTTAAATGGATGTAACTTTTTTATTTATGAACTGATTCAAATGAAATAAACAACGATGTTAAGGGAGGCTTACTACAATACAATAGGCACTTCAATTGGTTATACCGTTTTTTTTTACATTTTTTATAGTGTTAATCGCACACTTAGGAAATTGAAAAAGACATATTGAGAAAACGTATAAAAATTTGAACGCTTGAACAGCTGTAAAGAGGCGCGGGTTCAAATCCCGCTGCGTTCAAATTTTTATACGTTTTCACAATATGTCTTTTTCAATTTCCTGGTTACACCGTTTCTGAGATTAGTGCACAAACAAACAGACAAACAAAAGAGGAAATTAAAAATCATTGTTTTGGGTTCTACTACATTGACAAATGCCCTTAATAATATTTTTTTTCATGTATCGACAGACAGCGATCAGTTACATTTTTATTATATATCCTATAGACAAGTAAGTATGAATTGCATTTCAAGATGCACACACGTGCCGCAGTTCTTAAGCCTAATCCATTATGCATATACCGAGAATTATATGACAGTGTAACGGTGGATGACAACTGGCGCTCGGTCTGATGCAAATGTATGTAAATAACTGCATCGGCATCAAGAGGCACAAATGTGCCGCGTGTTTGATATTACTGGCCTTAGATTGTTCTTGGTGCTGTTCTGCGGGATTTGCACATGTTGAAGGAAATGATTTGTGGATTCAAATCTCACTGGTGGGAAATGTTAATATGTAAATACTTTACATTTGTCCGTTCTGGTGTGACGGAGCGCGGCGTTAAATTTCCACTCAAGGCGCAATGTCCCGGCGCAGGGCGGAAAGTGAAGATTGCAGTGTCTTGACAATATGCAATATCTTGCAATATATTACAATATATTATAGCAAGGTCTGGCCAGTCGGGAAAAAGTGTCAAGTGAAAAAAATTATGTTTTCATACTTTGATTACACGCATAGGTCGCACTAACATTACACTAACAAAAGCAGTGTTTAATTGAACCAAATTTAGTAACAGATAAAAATGAACAGGTTAAGGCAAAATGGAAATGCTAGTTACTTTTTTTTACAAAGATTTATTTAAAGTGTATTTCAATATGTGAAAGCACTGTCAAAACATTACTAATGCCAAATACATTAAAAAAAACTAATAAACATAAAATATTACTGTAGTTCTTCTTTACATAAGGATGATGGCAATCAGGGCGACAGGTGTGACCGCAAATGTGATGGTTATGGGTTCGAGCCCCACTCAAGAGAATAATATATATATTAATAACTACCACGCGGGAAACTGTGTACAGCTATACATAAGATGTTGAACAAAATATATACCTCTTGCTTCGTATCATAAATACAATATGGTCTAAAGAAAGCTTGGATATGCGACTGCAAGAATAGCTCTATAGTGCACTTTAGATATAAACCTTAGCTATTCATTCATCGTTGAATTCAGAACATTTACTCATTTTGATCTTTTTAAATAATTTTGTATCTTTATTTAATCTTACTATAGGCTGGCTGTAAGAGTTTATGGTGAAGCAAGTGCGGCGTTGAGTTCCGTGTCTCAACACAATGTCTTGAATGTGGACGGAGATCCGAGTGTTTCAACATTAACTCAGTCTACCCTAGCCTAATGCGGGAAAAAGCATGAAGCTCTAAAGGAAATTATAATTATATAGATTTTACAGATAGATGTAACTTTCGATTTTTTTCATTTATAAAATATTTGAATACCGTATTTTAAACATAAATATAAGTTTAATTATTTAATTCTTTAACTTAGATCGGTTCAAGTGAACTATTTGAAATCCTAAATTGATTTCAATTTGATATTTACGTTTTAAATAGCATTGAATGCTTCGAATACCCAAATACTAAGTCTTTAACTGAAACATATTTATTATTATTACGGCTTTTCCCCGCATAGCACGGTAGTCAGAGTCAGGTCAGGTCTAGGTCTTGGCCTAGTGTCAAGACTCCACCCCCCCGTTCTCCACTTTCAGCATGAACTCTAGAATTTGTTCTCTACAACTCTACAACATATTAATGTTTGAATAAAACAATTTTTACCACATTTATTATTTTAATCGCGTATATTTAAAAAAAAACAAACAAAAAGATATACGCGATTAATCCGTTTAAAATAGTCTCATTTAAAAATCGCGCATTTCAAAGATTTTATTATTTTCTTGTTTCATCACTCTTGTTCGGCAATACAGTGTTGTGAAATTGTGGCAATAAAATAAAGCTTCAAACGAATCTGTGATAAAAATATATCTCCACCCATAATTATGATACGCAATTTGTTCATATAACAGGTGTATAATTTATTTTTTGTAGCACGCTTTTACTCGCTTGAACTGATTTACCTATATGTTTATGTATCAACGAAAAACTCTTCGAATGCAATTCTGATTTAATTCATGCTGACCGATTTACTTCTAAATTAGAATACAAAATAAACAATATTTTCAAAGACCTGACATCCTCCACAGAGCTACTATTTATGGTACATATTAATATACAAATTTTCCTGTCTGTGATTCGGACTTTTGTAATTGCCTCAATTCTTTCAACTCGAATTGATGGATATGGCTAAATCCACTTTGGCATTTCATTCAGTTTGAGATTTTTCAATATATTCTGAAAGCCAAAATTTATTATATACATATATATATAATTCAAAGTCAATTTCCAATTATATAATCTTTGTACGTGCTCTGATACTTGTCCAAGATCAGCCCAGCACTTTGTAATATTGCACATAATGCTACAAAGGAGGTTGATTGTTACAACTACTACACTTGTCTACGTTAGTTATATACTTCGTTGGTTTTTTTGTGAAATGTAAAACTCGGATATTTACCGTTCCCGTAGGAACTTCCGGAAATCCTGACTTAGTACTCAGCTATAGTCTCCAAGGAACTTACTTGCCAAATTTCACCTTCCTGCGTCTATTAGTACCGGCTTTGAGTTGTCTGAACTATATATTTCTATCTATATACTATGAATCTTAACAAGCAAAATTTGAACCTAGAACATCCAATTGATGTCGTAATTCAACTTATTAAATAAAATTGGTAACTAATACCTTTACGCCTGTAATAATAATTATTTATATTTTCAAGGATTATACTATAATTTATAAATAAACAACGTGTTTATATGTTTGTACAGAATAAAACATTCATGTATGTTAAGTATTATTAGAATTTACTAATTTATTGTATTTTAATGTATTGTAAAACCCGCGAGTACTCCAGTCTCTACGTTGTGCTTCATATCTAGACATTGCATGTTCATTAGACAGACACAAAAAACATGAAGCCACGTATTGTCTTAAAAGACGAAAAAAATTAAAATCCTCCAAGTGAGAATCGAACCCACAACCGTCGCGATTACAGTCAGATCACGGTGCCACGAGGGTCTCAACCTCTTAGTATTCGGCATTCATATTCTACTACGCTATTTCAAAGCTTAATTTCCAAGAATATTGTACATACAATGCGATCTTACATATTTGTATGTGTCCTTTAAACAAAGTGACTGGATCATTTGCTCACAAAATTACTTACATAGAGAACAATAGAAATGGTATAAGGCATAATTAGGTCCTAAACTACCAAATTACTTTACACGTTAAAGCACCCTGTTATTTCATTTCACGCTGTATACGTATAGCAGGGTAGTCAGAGAGAATCTACTGCCATGATAAACCAAACTTCGCTATCCGCTAGAATTCAAAATACTGCGTCGGAACTCAATGCCGCGCTGTGTCTTTGTATCAGAACTGAGAAATTAATATAATTTAAATATAATCATCATTTCCCAGAGTGGGAATCGAACTCACAACCATTCGCGTTTACAGTTTGACGCTGTCACACAGGACCACGATGGTCTCCATCATGTTATTTAGAGGTAAAGTAACCTTAAAATGAATATTAATACTGAATACTATTTTATATTAATACTTAATATTATAAGATTATGATTTTCTACCCCACTAGGTACTTACTTATATTTAAATTATCACCGCCTGCCAGTCTGCTTCTCTTCCAGCCGGCACTCACTTTTTCAAACGGACAAAAAGTGGAGAACGAAATGTTTTAAAACGATCCTTTGTAAACAAATTGCCACGTGAAGTCTACGAGATTATTCAATTTTCTAATTTCATACAGTCACTTATATATATGACTTAACGAAACGAAATAATTTGTTCCGCTGTAAGTAAATTAATATAATATACATTGCCGTTTTACGCGTTTTCTCAAGTAGCAGAGTGGACAGAGAGAACCTAGTGTAATGACACTCCACTTTCTGCTTGAAATCTGAAGCAGCGGAACTCGGCGCCGCGATTTGTTTTAGGTCCCAAAGCAAAGCGATAAAAATATTTTTTAAATATAATCATTCCCTGGAGTGGGAATCGAATCCACAACCAACCACCGTTACAGTCAGACGCTGTAACACTACGTCACGATGGCCTCTACTTATTACAATGTTAATAACTTATATCAATAAAAGGCATTGTAGGGACAAAGGAATAAGCATTGTGTACGCCTCTTCTAAAATCCCTGTGTTCTTAGCCCGAACGTTATCGCTCGCAGACACTTCACTTGATTCACTTTGTATAAACATTAGGGGGAGCAGAGACTTTGAAACTAAGTGAGTGATTATTAAACACAATATGTATATTTTAAAATTTATCTTCGCTCTGGTACTTAACACGAAGCATAGTTCTACATTTTTGAATTTTTTAAAGTGTTAATCGCACACTTAGGAAATTGAAAAGGACATATTTAGAAAACGTTTAAAAATTTCAACGCAGCGGGGATTTGTACCCGCGCCTTTTGAAAACCGTTCAAGCATGGTGTTGAACTCCGCCAGTCACACGCAATGTCTCAATTTCCAGCAGAATCTGGACTCTTTGAATATATTGCTATCTGAGGAAATTTAGCTGAAAAAATGCTCTTATCTCAATTGCAAATGCGTTTTTTGTTATCATATTTTATCGTCTTCTAGGTAATACTTTCTACTTTTATATATAAATATATATATATATATATATATATCTAGCTTAGTTCCTACAAAGCTCGGGTGAGCTTGAAGTAGTCTACATGTGTAATGGGCGGCTCACCGTAACTGTAATCCACGCTCTAATGATCCACCTTCGTCAATTTGATAAATTGCTTCAAGAAACGGGTTGTCTTCAGATGCGTCATTTTCATATATTACCTAGTTACTTCTATTTCACTTGACCCTTCTATTTTTAACACGCTTTTATTATATCTACTTGTTACCGAGAAATTATTATATAGGGACTATTTTGACTCACATTTCGCAGTCCCATTTGGTTGTAAATTTGTATTTGCACTCGTGTCAGGAGCCGATCACGGGGCAATATTTTCGTAGCAATGTTCCTGCCAGGACGATCAAAATAAAAAGAATATATACTAAGCATGTTCTTTTAGGTTGTTTTTTAACTAATTTTTGATTATTCTCTTACTTAATTTTGTATTCGCTCGTATAATACTAGTTTCTAGCTCAGTTTACGATGATATTTTAAATAAAATAATACCTCGAGTGGAAATCGAACCTACAACCAATCTCGTTTGCAGTCAGACGCTGTCCCGACGATAGCGAAGAGATTGTATAAGGGAAATATTATATGACCAATTGTTTTACTAATAAAATCTGTAGCACAATTCTGTTAATTATTATAATTCAAACCAAGTCACGATTTCATTAAAAAATGAAATGAATTGGCGACGTGATTTGTGTTGCAATTTGAGTGAAATTTTACACGACACAAAGTTTTTATTATGTATATATCTGTAACCTTTTGTGGGACAAGTTTTGCACAGAGAAACTTAGTTAATGACTTTTTCTGTTTTATATCCACAGCTTGTAAATAACAAAGTGTAGCCCGCAACTTTGTTTGCTTGGACTGTAAAACGTATAATTTTGATTCATCGAAGTTCCGTGGAAATGTCGAGATATTATTGCTTATTGCTTTTACACACTTCTCAGGAACCAATATTACAAATGTAAGCTTTTTAGATTTAAAATTTGGGTTGTTTCAACTGTGTTGTCAATAAGTAGAACGGAACGGAAGGGTTTTCGTCTTCAGTATTCAGTTACTCATTGACGGAATGAAAACAATCAGCCGAAATTTTCCTTGGAGAGTGCAAGCAAGACTCTCTTAAGAGAGCATTTCCTGAAATTTCAACGGGAAATTTTTACTTTGTGCGATTGAAATAACGGATAATGGCAATGAAAATAGTATGACCAAAGATATAATGTGCAGTTACGGTCGATAACTTGTATAATCATACATAAATCAGCGAATGTGATTTACACCCACGACCACAAGCCGTTCTCATCTACCACAATCACGTCAGCATATACATAATTTTATAAAGGATTTTACTTGTGAAACTAATTTATATTCTATTAACTACAAAAATATATAAAATCGGAGTGTCTGTTTTTAATATTAAATTAAATGCATATGTATGTAAACACGGTACCAAATACACAAAATTTAAAAAATACAATTTTTGTATGTATGTCTGTTTGTTTCGGCTAAACTCTGGAATGGCTGAATCGATTTTGACGGGACTTTCACTGCCAAACAGCTAAGGTAATACGAAGCAACTTAGCTTATATTCTAACGCGGACGAAGTCACGGGCACAGCTAGTTGAAGATAAAACAATAACTCGTGTAACCGCGGTTACATAGAATAGATTACGCAATCACTTACAACTGCTTTGATGTCTACTATCAATCATGTGGACTGTTATTAATTGTATCAGGTTTAATTTCTATTTACTTAGATGTACCTAATATCTATATCTTGAAGAGAAGTAAGAAATACCCTATTTGTGTGTAGGCACGTGTTTGGCAATATTTTCAATGGCAAATTGTGAATATTTTGTTAATATTGATATGGGGAAATAGATTTTTTTACTATAATTTAGGTAAAAATCCGGCATTGATACTATGTTTTAATTAAATACTTATATATTAAATTAATTAATAGTATGGCAAACATTACATTTCTATTTTTTATGGACATACGTGCTCACGGGCAAGTATTAGAGTTTTAGTTAACGTTTAAAAACAATAATTGTCGAATATATTATTGTCTTAGTATAAAAACTGAGTAATTTATTTTTTATCTGAGTAATTAATTTATATTTATATCGACATTATATCCTATTTTGATTTCAAGATTCCAAATAAAGCCATACAGTTGGCAACGACGAAGCCACTTACTTAAGCTAATTTTTGTTTTTCGCGATTATCTATCACTATACCGTGAACGTGAAGTGTTTGAAACGTCAGGTTTCTAAAATGTATTTTCGAATACCAAAAATAGTTATATAGGTGTTAAATAGTTATATAATAGTAATAGGTAAATAGTTAAAAATAATAGTATAATAAATGTCTCGAATTAGGGCGTACAGTGAAAAACGGAGTGTTTTAACACTAGGTTCTTTCCGACTACCCTGCTATAAAGGAAAAAGCATGAAGCTGATAAAAAAAACACTTAAAAAAAACTCACGTCATATATCTGGATATCTGGTCAAAATAAAAATACTTAATTAAATAATTTAATTCACAATCTACACTTTTTAAATCCGAATTCACTCGAAAGCATTGAAAAGCTACATTAAAATTATACAATTTTATAACGAGCAATGTCAATTCAAATACCTTACAGTTACCGTACTAAAGAAATTAAATCCGCTGATATTCCATTACAGCGAAGCTTAAAAAGGAAGATTTTTAATCACTAGCCCTGGACGGTGCAATTAGTCGAAATCCTTTGTTCGCTATAATTGCTACTCTCATCTGACCGATCCGGAACTTTCAACCATTTGCTTGGAACACACCTGAAATTAATTTGTGGTACCAATATTATGATAATTGATATTGTCTGAAAATAGAGAAGGTGGCATTGTCAGAGTTTTAAGTTCTTGTATTCTGATATTTTTTGATTATATACGATAGGTGTAGGTTCAAAATCTTGCCACGAAAGTGTCTATTGGCGTTTATCGAGTTAAACAAATCGTTCTGATATTACGCTCTGAATGGCTACAATGAAGCAATTAGTAGTAAATTATAATTAAAACGACTATGACACATATGTCGGATTGTATTTTTATTATATACAGTTTCACGCTATTTCCCGTTTAACATAGGTAGTCAGAGAGAACTTTGTGTCAAGACACTCCGTTCTTCACTTCCGGCCCGAATTCGTCCCGTGCGTGCAGAGCGCAGAAAAGTAAATAACTTATATATAATTATTCCTTTGAGTGGGAGTGTAAGTGAGAGTGTGACGCTGATACACTGCACCGCTATGGTCTCGATATCTCGATATTTTTATTATTAGGGGGCCCCTCATAATATTTATCAATCATTTTGTAACAGTTGGAAATGTCAACAATATAGATATTAGATACTTACATAGTTAAACTGTTATCAGTTTATATAAATCTATTATTTCTGTAATTTGAATGTTATATCCAAACAAATAAGAATTAATGGATTTTTAACACATATTTTAAAGCTTTTAAACATGAAATTTTATGAATAAGAATAAAACAAAAATTCGGCAAAAATTTAATTCTTCTCACAAGAAACTAAAACCTAACGGCATACTAACATACGGCAATCCCAACCACGACTGTCCATCTATCGAATTACGATCGGTTCTAGGATAGGTGACGATCAATTTGCACGCCTGTACCGATGGTGCTAGGTTTAGATTTATGGCACAGTCGATACTGCTTGCACGATTCGGGAAACTGAACTGAATTTTTACGTTTTAAAACCAAATTTTATTCAAATGTTTATATTTTATAGAAACACGATGTATTTATTCGCGTCAGGTTTCCAATTGAATTGATATTGTTATATATTTTAACGACAGCTAGAAGCTAAAACATGATCAAAATATGTTTTTATATATTTTTTTATGTTTAATGCAAACATCAGCCCTGGCTTTGTCTGTGTTGTAATACATATATAGGATTACTTGTTGTTTCCCTTTTAATTACCTAAAATAAACTCTAGTTCTCATCCATTAAAGCACTATACACACAGCTACAGCAGAAATAGCACGTAAATCAGTTTATTATAACCAAAATAAAAATTATTTTAATTTCAGATGCAACATATCACAATGTGAAAACCTCAACCATACAGCTTGGCTGGAACACGCAATACCAAAAGAGAAGAACAGTCTGTCAAAATACTTAATATGTATGAAATAAAATCGAATAGCAGTGACATATGCAGTGTTAACGATTTCGATACAAATGCGGTGACCAAATGTACTGAATATGTGTACAGTGAAGAGGACTCAGCTGTTAAGGACGTAAGAATGAAGTATTAAAGTAATATTAAATACGCCGTAATAGCACAGTGGAAACAGTGGCTGTACGAGAAAAAGTTTTGGATTGGTATTTATTTTATTTTATGAGCTAAAGCTAATAAAGCTTTTTCGTACATAGCAGGGTAGCCAGAGTGAACCTAGTGTCAAAACACTCCGTTTTCCACTTTCCATCCTAACTCAAGCCCCACTTTTGCCAGAGCAGAGAAATGAAAATAATTTTAATATTATCAATCTACTCACTGGAAATCGAACCCACAACCAATCGTGCTTACAGTCAGACGCTGTCTCACTGCACCACGATATATTAAACTACACATAGCTGAATAAAGATGTAGATACGATTATATAACTAACTAATCAGAAGAATATTCTATAATGTAAGACATAAAATAATAATAGGCCATCGTGTCGCAGTGACTATAAGCACGATTGCTTGTGAGTTCTAATCCCATTGGGAGGATTATATTGAATGTATTTTCATTTCTTCACTGTGATAAGACAAAGCGCGGTGTAAAGTCCCTCCATTTAACACGCAATGCCTCAAATTCGGGTGGAAATTGGAGGGATAGAATGCGTTGACACTAGGTTTTCTCTCCCTACGGCTAAGGCTGCAAAAAAATTTCTGAACATTATTTTTTTTACATTTTTTAAAGTGTTAATAACACACATTCAGGAAATAGAAAAACATATTTTTAGAAAACGTATAAAAATTTAAAAACTGCAGGATTTAAACCCGCGCCTCTTGGAAACCTTCCAAGCTCTCTGACCGCTAAGCTATGCGTTCGGTGTAGAATTTTTTATACGTTCTCTAAAAATATGTTTTTTTTTTCAAATAAACAATTGTTTTTATATTCAAAGATTAGATACAATTATAATCAATTACTAACAAGATCTTACTTTAAAATACGAAATAGTCTGTAAATAACATCGTACGATATATCATGCGTCTAGCGGCTGGTGACAGCACAGTGCGTGTCGGGGGCGTGGTGATAAGCTATCCATCCAATATTTATCTAGAAATAAAAATTAACCCAATTCTATTAGGCAAATGTCACTAAGATCGTAACATGCATCGCGCGATGTTTTTTTATCTCAGAAATATCATTTCAAATATTACCTAATATTATTATATCTTTGTGTTACGGAAATTTTGTGATACGAGTACCCTATATACAATTTCTGCCTATTTAGAGTATTCGTGTGTCAATTTTCACTCTACAGTTTGAAGCTTAAGCTTGTTTGACATAGCTCTTACGTATATGACAAATGTAAATGTTGCCCCATGAATGCCATTTGAACCCATATACATCGCGTACTATGAAACTCATCCCCATTGTATCACGGTAATGTCAGAGTTTGTCAATAAATTTATAAATAACACTTTATTTAAAATCGTGGCACAGAGGGACAGCCTCTGTCTGTAAGCACGATTGTTTGTGGGTTCAATTCCCACCGCTCTGGTGATCCAGGTAAAGAGCGGCGTTGAGATCCGCCACTCAACACATAATGTCTCGAATTCAGGGGGAAATTTAAGATCGGAGTCTTTTGACGCTAGATTCTCTCGGACTAACCTGCTAAGCGAGAAAAAGCGTGAAGTTGAATATACTTTATTATGTATATAAATTTGGTATGCCTTTAGAATTAAGACCATCGAGGCGCATTAAATATATCGGAGGAATTTATGCCCTCGTCCCCATATAGTTAAAATGAAATTTTGAAAACGGTGTGACTTATCACAGAATTATTTTACGGGTAGGCAATAGAAAATTTTAAAAAAAGTTTCTGCCTTGTGTATATGTCTATAAATAAGATATGATTTAAATAAATTAATCTCAATTAAATTAAATCATATTAAATATATTCAAAATTACTCAATTAAATATTTTGTTTCAGTTTGATCTTGGATGTCAAACTTGGAAAAGAACACTGATAGGGTCAATTCATAACGCCGGCTTATTTGTATCACTACCCCTTACAGGATTCATTTCAGACAAATATGGCAGAAAACTTGCATTGTCTTTAGCTTCTTTAATGAATGGCATATTTGGTTTCATAAGATCCTTCTCTGTCAATTATCCAATGATGCTAGCTTTCGAATTTTTAGAAGCAGCTCTTGGTGCAGGTGCTTATAGTACCGCCTTTGTTATTGGTAAGTTAAACAGTAATAAAAAAAGACATATTTAAAAAACGTATAAAAATGTTGAACGCAGCGGGATTTGAACCCGCGCCTCTAGAAAACCGGTCAAGCGCGACCGCTAAGTTATGCGTTCTACATCCAGCTACGTTGAAATTCTTATACGCTTATTACACACACATATATATTTTGTTTGCCTATTAGTGTAACCTATACGTTGTTAGAAAAATTTAAATCGGCTTAAATGATTTTTTTATATTTCACTTTAAAGTTAATACAATATCTATTTAATTTAACCTTTTTTTTATATCACAAACTCAAACTTATTAATTTATTTCAGCAATGGAACTTGTGGGCCCAAAAGGCAGAGTCTTCGGAAATACTCTCATAAATATTTTCTACGTAATGGGATTAATGTCTTTAGCCGGATTTTCGTGGTGGCTACAAAGTTGGAGACGTGTATTGAGACTTATATATACACCAGCTGTCTTAGTTATAAGTTATTATTGGATTCTCAACGAGAGTCTTCGATGGCTACTTAGTAAAGGTCGTATACATGAAGCTACGGAAATCTTGAAACAGGCAGCCAAAATGAACAAAGTAGATTTGTCAGACGACGTTCTATCTCCTCTATATGAACTTAAAAAGACAGTACCAGAAAACGAAAAGAATAAAGAAAATGTCGAAAGTCCGATTGAAGTAAAAGAAGAATCTAATTTCAAGAAAGTGGTCAAATCGAGCATAATGAGGAAAAGACTAGCGATTTGCTCGTTTCTATGGATAACGTGCACTTTTGTTTATTATGGCCTATCTATAAATTCGGTGTCGTTAGCCGGAAACAAATATGTCAACTTTATGTTGGTCGCTTTTGTGGAAATTCCGGCAAATATAGTGTGTTTGTTAGTTTTGGACAGATTTGGTAGAAAAAGAGTGTTGATTATAACGTACGTGCTGAGTGCGTGCTTGTGTATAAGTTTATCCTTCCTTGCGAAAGGTAAGTGAAGTTTTGTTTATTTCTATCTATTAGGTACTTTGGCTATTAACAATATCGTGGTGTAATTTATCGTCTATAATTGTAACCTATAGTTGTAAATTCAAAAATTAGTATGCGAATATTCTTGTAAATAATAAGTATTATCGTTTTGTCAATATCAGTACGACTGTTGGAGTGTGATAAACGCGTTACCTTAGCAACGTTACTACGTGCTCATTGAATACACTTTTTTATTTGAAACAAAGGCGCGTAATATTATAAATATATATATATTTTAGCTTCACGCATGTTATGCTCAAGTCAAGACACTCAGTTCTTCACTTTCCGTCTCAATGCCCGCTTTTCCTTCTTATTGCATGTTGAGTGACATAGTTCAACGTAACGCTATGACTTGTCAGAGCGAAGTAATGAAAATAATTATATTAACACAATTATCCCCCGAGTGGGAATCGAATTCATAACCACCGCGTATACGGTCAGACACGATCACTATTACACAATTTTGGTATTTAATCAGTTATACGAGTATTTGAAGTAATATACAAAAATATTGGCCCTCGCACTTCTTATTTACAAAACTGTGTTAATGTAATGGTGACGACGATTCATACTCGTACAATCTCATTAACCAAAGCCGTTAAAAGTTAGTACATTAAGATATCACAACGAACCCGTCAAATCATATTTCCAATGATAACAAATTTACGCCCAAAAAAGATACCGAATATATCTCCCAATCTCATCCGAGCACGATTTGACGGGAACAAAAGACGAGTTGATAATCCTAAAAACAGTGTACGCTAAATTGACGACGCCCCAAGTTTGGATGGTATTTTGCGGTATTTCTGTGTATTTAGTGATCGATGTTTGTTCAGAATTAATGGAATATTCAAGTAAAGCCGATTTCGGCATCCGTCGCCGAAATATAACTTACCCTTAGAATTGTATCTATAATGTAATGACTTTTCCGTCGGGAGCACTTGAAGTCGTGTTTGACAAACATTGCATGAATAAATGAATGAAGGAAACGTTTTGATGTACGCTTGATATTGCAATTTTAATGGTGACAAAATACAAGATTGCCGGCGACTCGCTACCAAGTTTAACTGTTCTAAGTGGAATTACGCGAGATGATATTTTGTACGGAGTTTGAGAGTATTTGAGAGTTGAGACTAAATTTGAGGTCAAAACATGGTGCAAGTAAAGGCGAGCTCTTCCTCGTCATTGACCTACTCGTTTTAAATGAATAAATAAAAAAATAGACATTGTTTAAAATAATGTTACATTTTAAAACTTTAATTTTTTGAAGTAAATCGCTATTTGGGCGCTTTGTTATATAGTTGAGACGTATAGAGATGTGGGAAGAGAGCCTTATAATATTGAAATCAATTATTGAGAATCAATAATTGAGTGATAGAAGTTCCGCTACTCAGCATATAAATATTAGAAAGAGAGCAAAAAGTAAAGAAATCTCGGCGGTCCTGTCTCGGCAATAAAAATAGCTTTAAATTTAACTTCAAATTCACATACATAACTTGATTTGTCAAGTTATTTTAAACTATTTACTAAATATGAGGTCATCGTGGCGCAATGGAACAGCCTTGTCTGCTAACACCATTGTTTGTAGATTCAATTCCCAATCGGAGGTTAATTTCGTCGCTTGTAATTTAAATATAATTATATTCAAATTACTAGCGACCCACTCGCGCCTGCGTAAACTACACGACTAAGTTATTTGGTTTATGCGCCTGCCCGCGTTCTCACTTAAATCACGAACTTTGCTTAAATTTATAATTCAAATTGCTATATAACCTTTTTTGTTTGTAAACTTTAATTAAATAAACACTAAGCGTTACGAGAGGTGTACCAAAATACAATATTCAAAATTGTATTTGAATCGGTTAATTCGTTTCTGAGATTAGCGTGCACAAACAAACAGACAAACAGAAAAGAAAATTAAAAATCATTGTTTTGGGCTCTATTACAATAAAAAAGGCCGCCATAATGTTTTTTACGTATATCTTCCATGCACAGAAAGCGATCAGTTACATTTTTATTATATGTATAGATTTTTATTTTTTCGCTCTGCTACTTATGAAAAAGCGCGGCGTTTAGTTTCGCCAGTCAATACGCAGTGTCTTGATTATGGGCGAAAATGACTGAACGGAATGTCTTGACACTAAGTTCTTTCTGAGTACCCTGCTATGGAGTAAAAAGGGTAACGCTGCGAAAAAAAATATAATGTTTGTACTATGACTTTTCTTGTTACAGATCAAAAATGGGTGTCCCTTATACTGTACCTCTCTGGTAAATTTTCAATCACAATAGCCTACAGTTCTGTATATATTTATGTGTCAGAAGTGTTTCCAACTAATGTGAGGCAGTCGTTGTTGGCTGTTTGTTCGTCGCTGGGACGAGTCGGGTCGACCTTAGCACCATTAACTCCTTTACTTGTAAGTATTTTAAAAAATTAAGTTAGCGCATTGTATATTGACCGGATATCTAGCTCGTCGAAAACTGCGCTTGCGCTTGCGCAGTCAAACAGCCAATGAGAGTTGACGAGTGGCTGAGACACCTTGCCGCATGCTTCATCACTAACGTGCGTCTCCCGCCAATCACTGCGTACAAATCGAATCGCGACGTCTATTGGAGCTAGCTTCAGTCTATTCAACTTAGAACGCGCTTACTGTATGTACCTTGTTTTACATTTCTTAACTTAACACGCAACTCGTTTTCGGGTGAAAATTACAGTTAATATTTTTAAACATGCTGTTAGTCTCGCTGTATATATCTTTCAAACTATGTACGAATATTATCTTGCAACGATATTTTGACTCTTATATCATATCATGCCATCTGATTTGCTTTAAAATTTCTACACTTGTACCGAATACAACAACAAAATATATTGTATTATATTGTGCATTGAATAGTCAACATAAAAATGTCAGTCTGTCTGTTCTACGATAAGCTACAACCGGCTCAGAACGAGAAACTCGACAGTTTTTTTTTCATAATATAAAACTGCCAGACCGACCAGTACGACGAAAATAAAATTTAAACATGTTCCTTTTAATTTGTTTTATAAACTAATTTATTATTTACAGTAATAACACAATTTATTAATCGTATTATAATAACAAACCATTTTTGGAAATAGTATGAAAAATTTTAACGCAACTGAATTCGAACCCGGATCTTTTAAACATCCAGATCTCGATCTTAGAAACCATCAAGTGTGCACATAGCACTTTAAAAAACGGTTAAAAATTGTATACTAATTATAATCCTCGAAATATACAAGGTATTTGAAACTTTGAAAGGCTTAATGTTAAGATGTTCTTTTACATAGTATTAAATACAGTAAAAAAAAACATAGCGGATTCTGATAACAGTTTGAAACAATGCTCAATAACTAAATTTGGATTAACAATCCTTCATTTTATTTCAGACAACAGAATGGCTAGCGACTAGCGACTGTCATAAATTATAATTTTTCTTAAGAAATAACTATTAATTCCCCTTTCATTTATTATTATTTATAATTTTTATTTAGAATATTAACATTTTAAACGTTATATAAGGTGAAAAGCGTATTTAAAGTTTGAAAACCGTGAAGCTCATATAACAAGATAAGGCAATAAATCAAGAAACTAGAACCTAGTTGTACTCTTCAGCCATTCTAGATATTACGATATTCGCCCCGTTTTAGAAAGATTGAATCGGGGATCTAAATGTCACATTTAGTCTTACCAAAGTAGGACAAAGAAAATAATTTAAATATAAACATTTCGTAGTCTTAGGTAGGTAGGCGGATTTTTTTTTTATCATCGCCCTGAGTGGGAATTGAACCCGCTCCCAATCACGTTTACAGCCAGTCGCTGTCACACTGCATCACGATAACGTCAACGGCCAATTATGGGACCGGTCAAAATATAATACGGGCAAATGGCCATACATTAAGCTATCATTTATTATAACTTCCAATGAAAACAAATTTGCTATTAAAAAATATATATTTAGAAAACGTATAAATTTTTTTAAAAATCTTTATACGTTTTCTAAATATGTCTTGAACGGTTTTCAAGAGGCGCGGGTTCAAATCCCGCTGCGTTCAAATTTTTATACGTTTTTTCAATTTCCTTAGTGTGCGTAGTATAACACTTTAAAAAAATGTTAAAAATAAATTTGCCATTGTCTTCCCACAGGCGTTATACTACGATAATCTACCGTCAATTTTCTTCGGTAGCCTCGCGTTAATTGCAAGTGTTCTAGTGTTTTCTTTACCGGAAACGATAAACATGCCACTTCCGGACACTATAGAAGAGGCAGAGCGACTGTCACATAGAAAGGAGAAAAGCAGCGACTTGGTAATCGAATGATAGGTAATTTGTTCTTTTATTGTATGTATTTTATTGTACGCGTCTGTTTTCGGTAAATTTTAGGATTTTTTAATAATACTTAAGACTTAATTTACCAAGTATAACTTAGCAAAACTTTGTGTATTATGTTTATTTATTTTTACCTCTGCGAGACATGGTAAATGCTTATTAGGTTGGGTTAAGTTAGAAGCATTTCGGATTATCGCCAGTAAAATTGAAAAATCTTAAAATTTTCTGCAGAACTTTTACTAATATGTAGTTTTTTTTTTTATATATTTACAGATTTTAAAAAAAAACAATGTTATTAAGGAATTGAGATATGACTATTTTCTAGCAGTAATAAAGATGTAAACGTCAGATTTAACTTGAATTATGCATTTTTTTAATTATTTGTATTTTAGACTAAGTGACGCTTTAAAATTTATACACACAATACAATATAAAACAAGACATAATTAGAAATTTATATACTATATGTACATAGTATATAGAAAATGTACAGATTGTTCTTTTTTAATCATTTAAACAAATATAGAAATATTCTCTTCTATATAAAGTGCTTCATATGTATTTCATATGAATTTTAAAATATATAATTGTGACATAATATAGTATTACTTTTAAATGCTTCCTTTTGCCATTCAAAAAGCTTTAAATATAAAAACAAAACTTTTTGACATACATCATGTAAACGTTCCATATCGTTGACATTGCAATGACCAATTCAATACAATACATTACATGTAGTCTTTATCACACACACACACATACAATAAAATGAACAAAGAAATAAAATAAAATGTACAATAAGGCGGCCTTATCGCTTAAAGCGATCTCTCCCAAGAAACATTTGGATATTGGAGTTGTATAAAACGACGGTAGACGGAGCGCAATTTTATATTCACACATATAAAATATATATTATATTAATATATACCATAAAAATAATTACTATTAATAATTTATTAGCAGAAACAGTGGCGTAGCTTGGACTAATATAGAGGTGGGCGAAGTCACATTGACGAGGCCCCTTTTCTCTCGTTCCCAAGACCTATCCGAAAGAAATAATAAAAAAATATATTTATAGGCTAAAGGGTTATTGAAATGTAAACGCGATTCGTTGTGGGTTCGATTCCCACTCGGAGGAATGATTTTTTTTTAAATATTATCATTTCTCTGGTCTGGTACCTAAGACAAAGCGAGGCGTCGAGTTCCGTCACGCAACACACAATGTCTAGATTTCGGACGGAAAGTCAAGAACGGAGTGTCTTCATTTCTCTCTGGCTACCTTAAAATATAGGATTTTTTTTATACTGAACTATATTTTATTAGGTAATTTGTTTATTTAATCACATTTTTATAAAATTTATTTATACTGGACTCTTTAAAATGTATCTTTCTATAGTATTTTAAATATTATAAGTCTTTCGTACAGAGCCGGAGCAAGGGTTGAATATACAAGTTGGGAGTATTTCTTATTTCATCACCTGGGGATGGATTTTTTAAAACATTGCACGACAATTTCCCTACGCTACGGCCCTGTTTTCATGATAAAGTTACTATTGTAATATAGTGTATAAAATATATCAACAAGATATCGGTTATATCTAAAAAATATTATTGGGCTTAAAATAATATTAAATAATTATGTATTGGGATCTTCCACTCAGTATTTCCGGTGGTAGAAATTGATGTGAAAAATTTACGTTCTCTCGTCCTAGTGTAATCAATAATTTTATTATATATTTTATGTGTTTTACATATAACTTATAGGCAATAAATTTAAAGAAAACATTAAAAAATATACAAATTGCTGCACTTGCCTTCACCTCTATTTATGATTGTAAAAACCTTCTTGACCCACTTCCGTTTGATTTGCTTGAAAATTAGCACTCGTTTCCAATTCCGATGAATGAATCATCCCTGAATCCCCATCCTGAATCATCCCCCCTCCTGTTAGATGTCAAGAGGGGAACTCCGTGCGACCGACGATAGACCTCTCACGAAGGCACGCAGTGCTTGCATTTCGGAGTCGTCTGTCTGTCTGTCAAGACCAATAAGGCCAACGTTATTAGCCGTAAGTTGTAAATATCCTAGCGTCTTGTTGATATATTTCATTTCTGTTCTAAAATCTGTTAAAAGCACAAATGGACCGTTGCAACTAAAGTGGCCTTTTCGAAATATTTATTTTTTTGTAATAACTATTTAATAGGTTAAGCTTTGACAACTAAGTACAAAAATATTTTTTAAGTAATTTATTATTAAAATAGTGATATTAGATTTGCCAAATATTTATCAAAGTGCCATATATTTTGTACGCTATAATAAAATAAGGCTTTTGTTATTTTTTTTAAAATGAGCCACGTTATGCCACTTTAGCTGTAACTGTATATATATATATATATATATAAGAGTATATTATATCTAAACTTACTTAAGGACATCCAATTACGCTTTCTTATAAATAAAATTATGCTCAAACATTGATATTGTGTTTTCCTTTATAAACCTGGTATTATAAAAAAGGTCCTCATGGCGCAGTGGGATAGTATCCAACTGTGTACGCAACGGTTGTGGCTTCGATTCTTATTAAAAATGACTTAGTAGTAATTAATAAAACAGTTACATTTCCCTCTGGTAAAACAAACGCAGCGTTGGGTTACTCAACGAGTGTTTGGTGAATATGTAGGAATACTAGGTGCTCTCTGTAATACAGAGAAAGTAATAAATAAAGCTAAAAAATAAACACATATGTATAATAACCGTATATAGTGCTTTTAATCAGTGCGTGGACAGTCACTATAGGGTTGGTCCATAAATTAAAAGTCGCTCAGGGAGCGATGAAGCCCAGAAAGCTTGGAGTTTCTCTGGCCTATACAATTAGAAAAGAAATAATTCGCCAGAGAACTAAAGTGGCCGTAGGTATTGCGCGTAGTAGCAGCACGTTGATATCTAATTGGACCGGTCATGTCTCCAAGCGCATTGACAGTCGATGGAGCCGACACGCGTTGGAATGGAGACAGCGCTTAGGCAAGCGTAATGTAGGACGCCCTGCAGCACGATGGACAGACTATTTAAAGAAGGTGGCTGGCAGCGGATGGATTGAATGCGAGCTGCTGAGGACAGGGATGGTTGGTGCATTATGAGGGCCTACGTTCGTGCGTTCAGCAGTGGACGGAGAGAACTGAGAAGATGTAATAACAAAATTTCAATAAAACTCTTTTTCTAAATCGATGAGAAGGTTATGTATGGGTTCGTAGTCCGCTCTGAAAGACGTTTATTTTTAATTTGCCTATTTCATATAATATCTTGGTTTTATTTATAAAACATCAATACTGTAATGATTTCTCCATATAAAAAGTATCATCATGATACCATCATCCTGGTGCAGTAATCGCTATTGGTTGTGGGCGGGAATGAGCATAGTTTAATTCTTTTCTGAGAAAGTGGAGAACGGAGTGTCTTGACACTACAGGAAAAAGGTGAAGAAGAAATTGTACTTGAAAGGATGACGAACAAAGCTATTATATACTAAGACATCGTATGGGAAAAGAAAGACGCTACGGTGTTTAATTTAATTTAAATAATATGTAAATGTTTAAGTTCCATATCACCATGGATAATCATGTTTATAGCGGAACAATTTTCGGAAGCTTTGTAGTTCATAATATAATAATGAATTAAAACTTCAAAACCTCTAGGTGGGGATTAAAAGATTTGTCGCATCGTCTTAGGTATAGGGGTTTGCTATTGTATTGCAACAGGCACCTAATATTTTAGTCTTGTATTTGCAGTACAAATAATCATAATTTTAATGTTTACTGCCTTAAATGAACCAATTCTAATATATAAATGATTGGTAGTTACTTTTTACAGAGTTTTAATTGGCCCGCCACACCACTCGTCTTGAATTCAGGTGGCAAGTGGAGAACGGAGTACCTTCTCTCTGACAACCCTGCAATGCGGAAATAAGGCCTAAACTGAAAAAAAAAGTTAATTAATTTTAGTTATAACTACTATTACTAATAGAATTTACTTTTGATCAAAACTTGTTTTTTGATATTATCTATTTGGAACTATATTAATGTATCCCAAAATTCACGCAAGAAGTATTAAGTAATTTCAATTGTGAATTTTGGTACATGTAAAGGATATACAATGACTAGGAAATATATACATTAACTAGTAAATGTTTAAAAAAAATCCTTAGTAAGCTATACATACATTTACAGTAAACAGCTCCACTGACAAAAGATAAAACAGTAATTTCTACGATAAACCGTTTAGATAATGAAATGTGGAAAAGATTTTTTAATATATTTTCCAGCTTTTTGTGTATCAATATGGGAATTTATTGCTGCCAAATATTTTTCTCCACTTGATTGATTGGAATGCACTCCATATTTGACCGCTTCCGCTATACAACTGCAATTCGACAATTTATTTACTTTGCACGATTTGTGTATAGAGAAAACGCTCTTTTTACATAAATATGGAATATGGTTACAAAAAACCTGCGTTTGTTTTGTCAATAAAATACATAAAGTTGTTACAATAAATTCCATTTGGATATCAGTTACATGAAATAATTACAAAGAGCACATTCGTTGGTATAGGTATCGTTTCGAAAAACCTGTGTTATAAATATATAGAGAATTCCTATTGTTATAACTAGCTGTGCCCTCGACTTATTCCGTGTGGAATTCTAAAGTAGCCTAAGTCAATCTTTATTAGACCAGCTATTTGTCAGTGGAAGTCTCGTCCAAATCAGTCCAGCCGTTCTAAAGATGAATGAAGCCAGAACAGAAATGAATATATGAAACAAAATAAGACGAATGCCACCTCAGACTACCACGGACTATTGTAAAGTTCTAAACGTGGGGTTTTCTAAAAAGTATATTCGAATACCAATAATATACGCGATTAATCCAGAATTCGTTTGTGCCAGAAAAAGATCTCGCTGTTCATGTATTGTGCGTACAAAAAAAATGAACAAAGCAGTATGAGAAAGAATTTGAAGAAATCCTGTCCGAAGGCAAAAGATTTCATCTCGGGAGATGAAGATTGCACCTAGAACTACGTCTTGTATTTTAAAAATTGACTTAAAATTACAAGCCCTTTAGCAACACCATGTTCAATAAGCAGGAAAGTTCCTTCCAGCAAGACTAGGCGCAGGGTCATAAAGCTCGATTCACCGAATCTTGGTTAGAAAGACAGAGAGAAAAGCTTTATATATTTTTAATGGGTTTATATTAATATATTAAACGAACATACTGTAAAAATGTGTTTTTCTTTGTAACAATATTTATGGCAAGACTTAGTATAGACACTTCACAATATAAGCAGCTCCACGCTTTTTCCGCATAGCAGGGTAGTCAGAGAGAGTCTGTGTTAAAACACTCCGCTCTAGACTTTCCGTCCGAACTCAAGACATTGCGTATTGAGTGGCGAAACTCAATGCCACGCTTTGTCTTACCAAAGCAAAGCTCATTTCTTTGCTCCGCATCAAATCAAATATAATCATTACTGCAAGTGTGGATCGAACCCATAACCCATCGATCGCGTGTTCAACTGCGCTACGATAGCCTCAATCCTCAAATATGTAAAAGTGTTTATGTTATATACGTACATGGAAAAAAAATTAAAGTTACACATGAACCTTCAACTATAACGCTTAATCAAAATCACGCTACCAATATACGCTACTCGAGCAAAAAAACTATTTATCTATCAAATTATTATAATTAAGCTTTTATTATTACTAATATAAATGGGTAGAATATGTGTTCGCAACTGATAATCCCAAGTTCACTGAATACTCATAAATAACATCTGATATCACAAGAATTATTACAGCGAAATCTGGTTTTTTATAGCATAAGAAATTTTTTATCTTCATCTCCCATATTATGAGGGTTGGCAGGACAAAGGAATGTGTAACACATCACATGTTCCTCCAATTAACGTCCATGTTGAAGACACTGTTCTTGCAATCTGCTTGACCTCGATTGACCTTCGAGAACACAGTATCGATGATACTGGAGGTAGGTGACGTAAAAAGCATGAGAGAACCCCTGACCAGAGACCGTGTATGCAGAGGTCGATGACAGTGGACGACGAGGAGAACAGGGCAGGGCAGTTTGGCGGTCAGTACTCTACACGGTCAGTAACACTAGGCGTAGGGAAGCTAAATACAATTATAAAGTAACATTTTCGTGAAATATTATTAATTACTAATTTATTATGATTATACTTATCATACTTGAACGGTTTTCAAGAGGCGCGGGTTCAAATCCTGCTGCGTTTAAATTTTTATACGTTTTCTAAATATGTATTTTTCAATTTCCTTAGTGTGCGAATAACACTTAAAAAAAATTATACATATCATATAGTAAATATGTATGTTTTGTTACACTTGAAGGTTGCTGGATCTTTTTCAACTTTTAATCTAAAATAGTGTAACTGAATTTCTTTTTTCCAGATCAATCTCCTTCGTTGTGTCCTCCATACAACGAGGCATTCGTAAAGTGATTAGTGCTTATCCAGCACGCTCGAAAGCTATAATTGACCTGAAGGCATTGTTTGTTTGCAATTGCATTGCAAGCAGCACGACCGAAACGGCATAACTCAAGAACTAAGCGTTTCTTTGCTTTTTTTTTTACTGGATAACTTCCTTCGTCTATCTTGTGGAGCGTGGCTTTACTGGTATAGTGGGACAGCGACTGACTGTAAACGCAATCGATTATAGGTTCAGTTCCCATTTGGGAGAGTGATTATATTTAGATTATTTTTATTTCTCCGTTCTAGTAAGATAAAGCGCGGCATTGAGTTCCGTTACTCAACACGCAATTTCTAGGATTCGGGTGGAGAATGGATTGGATTGTCTTAACACTAGATTCCCTCTATCTACCCTGCTACGGGAAAAAGCGTGAGGCTGCATATTTTTCAAACAACGTGACATTGGTGAAATAATTGTATTCAACAAGCATGCCCGAAACCCATGACTAGGAACTGATCTGACATAGTGGTCCCCATTACCGTATTTTATCATTGCCGATTGAGAAACAATATCAACCACTTGGTTTGACTTATTAACCTGTAGACCGAGTTAATCAGTATATTTCGTGTTCAAGCCGAAGGCATTCATTTTAAAATGTAACTAATAATTTTTTCATATATTTTTCGAATACCAAAAATATGCGCGAATAATCCGGCTAAAAATAGTTTAAATTCAAAATGTGTAAAAACCGCGAAAACCAAATATCTTATTATAAAAGGAAAAGTTTTGAACACCACAGAATATTACTCTGATTAGTGTGTAACTAAAATAAGATGAAAACTTTTACAACGCGGAGGAAATATAAAGCATAGTAAAGTTAGATTGCATTATAATTACTGAAATGCGTTTTACAAAGGCGTTTATTTTCTATTTTTGCAAGAAAATGTTGTAATACTATTATAACCTACTCGTGGCCGTTGGATTTGCTTAATAAATTATACACGTTTCCGAATCCGATAACAGAATAATTACTTTAAAAAAAAATTTTTAAAGTGTTATTCACACACTTAGGAAATTGAGTTCAGTTTTCAAGAGGCGCGGTTTCAAATCCCGCTGTGATCAAATTTTTACACGTTTTCTAAATATATGTTTTTTTCTAAATATACGTTTGACAATACAATTAGTTTTTGACACTATAATTGTAAGTGCGATTATTTTAGTTTCTTTTCTATACTTTTAATCTGTTTTGTTGGTACTACGACTAATACAACCACTGCAGTACATTTACAAACTAGTACTGCATTTAGTTCGTATCAGCGATCTAGTTTCATATTATCTAAACTCATATATATGCATGCGTTTTAAATTTTAATTCTGTTAAGTAATTAAACATAAGTTACAAAAGATTTTACTCTTCTTAAAATAAAATGTGGAATTTAAAAATAGAATTCCCTTCATATATGGCACAAAATAAAAAAAATTGTGAGGTCGGATTCAAATATGACAGTTTAGATAATAGAACAGGTTTAATGCCTTGCAAATCGACATATATTTCTGTATGAATCTACATCGCTGGTATGACCAATGGTGTACAAGCCGCGCTTTATCTTGCTTACCAGAGCGGGTGGGGAATCGAACTCACAACTAATCGCGAATACAGTCGGCCGCAGTGCGCTACGACGACATCCAAAGTTGTTTTAACTATAGCCTCATTAAATACAATTTATATTTCATTACATTTTTTCAATACTTTTTATTTACATATTTGTAATAAAATTTATATTTATAAAAGTGCCATAAAACGTCTTATCATAATATTATAAAATAAACATAAGTGTCTTCTTTAATTTAGTTAGAGAAATATCACCTAAATAAAGTTTAATTTGGTTTATTACTTGACCTTGTTTTGACAATAACAAATACTAGTGGTCCCGATGACGCGTAATCAACGCGTTGCCTTAGCCCAACGTGTGTATGTTTATTAGGCACATGTAGGCATTGTTTTAATAAAATATTAGCGAACAACGCTTCTTCTCTATGTAGACTATTAGTATATACCAAATTTCATTCTGCTCCGTCCGCCTAATTTTGATAAAAAGGGGGTTTTTGCTTCACATATTAATATAAATAGATATTGTTTTCTTAAATTCGTCCTTTTTACGCAATGTTTCACTGTAAAATATATTATATTATTTTAATTGTTATTTAAGTACTAATAAGTTGCAGAGTTAGAAAAAAACGTCTACAAGAAATTCAAACCAATCAGGTCAATATAGACTATTTGAACCAATGTATATATTACTTTTCACATTGTATTTAACTAAAGTTTTAACGACACCCACTGTTATTAAACTAATATTTAAAAATTACCTACAAGCATCACGGACGCCCTGTACTTGATATTCCTCTAACGGTGTCATGGCTATAAATTGTTTTTCTCATGTATTTTAATTGTAGAGCTTTACGATAAGCATACTGTTGAACGTTAAATACAGTAATGATTGAACTTGTATATAAACATTACGACTTCTTCAAACAAGATTAGAACCTAGGATTACCTCGTTTTATCAGGCGTTTTGCGACTGAGCTAAGATAACATTATATTATATATTATAGTACACATAGCAAATCCTCGTTATACTACACTGTCGAAATGAAATATTCACGTAATAATTAAACTGTCACAAAACGTAAAATTGACGAAAAAGACATATTTAGAAAACATAAAAATTTGAACGCAGCTGGATTTGAACCCGCGCCTCTTGAAAACCGTTCAAGACCGTTCTTGAACAGTTCTCAAATCCCGCTACGTTCAAGGTACATGCGTTTACTATGTATTTTTCAATTACCATGTGTTACGCGAATAACACTTAAAAAATGTAAAAATTGACAAGTTGTAATGTCAAACAAACTAAAACACAGCATGTAGTAGGCGTTTAAAGAAGACAATCTAGCAATGTGATGGTATTTGTATCGGTTTTCTTGCGAAGGAACGTCTCTATCATCGTTGATCTTATCACATCTATGATTATGACATATGGTATTGTAATATTTTTATCTGTCAAATGATGTACATACATACACATTTGTTCGTAATTTTATTACAATAAAAGATTTTCAAATTTTCCATTACAGCTGTAGTTGTGTAAGTCTGTGTTCTTTTTTTTTTTACTTTTACATAATACTGAAAGGCTTTGACCATTAAATATATTTTGAAAAGTGACATATTTTTTTTCATTTTGTATATTAATGCCGTTTTAAAGGCCCTTTCAATAAAATCAGTATAAAAGATAAAAAAAATAAAACCTTGTACTATCCTTACTTGTTTGCTTGCTAAGTATAATTTTATTCTTGAATTCAATCAATGTTTTGGCCTTAATCATGACCAAGAATAATTAGTACAAAATTAACAAGAGCGTGACATTTTTTGATTTATTTGTAATTTTTATTAAACAGAAGTTAATCTCAAGACTGCCACGTCAAGTAATGGAAATTTATTTCTATATATATTTTAACAATATAGGAATTTTCTGTCTGATTAGACAATGTGAACGCATCTCACCTATGTATAGCTTGGGAAAGGTAGAAAATTTTAATATACATTATTTTGTAACACCAAATGTAACTTTTTTACGAGATAAAAAGCGAATATTATATAAATAAATATCCAGGTTAGTTCTGGTGAGTAAAAGGAAAAGGAATGCGTTTAGTAGTAAGCTTTCTTATCGTCGTTCAACGTGAACATAGATTATATATAATTGTAGAGAAGTTATAATTTCTAAAAACCTAAATATTTTGCGCGATTAATGTAAAAAAAAAAGACAAAAATTATAATTTAACATTGAATTATTAAATTTATTAGCTGATAAAAAAAATTGTATTGTTTACGAAATTTCAATATAAAACTATATCATTAAGACATATTTAGACAATGTATAAAAATTTTTTTTATTTATTCGTAGAAGTAATCTTTGGGTAGAAAAGCGAAATTTGGCAAAATCTCTACGAAGTGCTAACCACAAATATAAGAAGTTAATGGCTCAAAGCGTATAAGAATGTCGAGTAACTGGATGTAGAACGCATGGCTTAGCCCGGTCAGAGCGCTTGAACAGTTATCAAAATATGAAAAGTTCAAATCCCGCTGCGTTCAAATTTTTATACGTTTTCTAAATATGTCTTTTTCAATTTCCTTAGTGTGGAAATAACACTTTGAAAATGTAAAAAAAATATAAAAAAATAACTATATCCATTGGTTTTATTTTCTCAACACTCTGTTAAATCGACCAGACACAGGATTACCACAATCCACTAGGCTACAACAAATCGAAAACACTATCCAAAATAGACTATACATTACTGGTTTTTTACACTGATTTCTTAGCTTCCAAACGGCGTGCAGCATTGGATTTTATATTAACAATATTGACGCCGCCGTCCACCGACCGGCGTAAGCGCGTCTCGTGATGACGTTTCATAATAACGTTAAGCAGTAGCGTCGGGCCTTTGCATGGGCCAATGAGTGAACCGAAATACACGGTCGACGGTACACGTACCGGCCGGCGTCGAATAAAATACTGTTAACATCACTTCGACAATTAAAACATATGTTCTAATATATATAAAAAAATAAATAAACGAAAAGCATTTTGTAGTGTCCGCTGTATAACAACTTATGTGGCTAAAATTGGAATTTGACTAAGATTTTGTAAGTTATTACTTTATTATTATATTTTTTTTTTATTCCGCTTGTATATAATTGTGTTATTTTTATTATTAGCTAGTAAGCTTTAGTTTTTACCATTGTTTAGTTTGATTTTAAACTAAATTTATAAACGCGATAGATAATCAGGGAGCAACTCATTGCACATATGTCGAGAGCATGCCTCATGCTATAAATTCAAGCCATGTGAATTACATATAAATTGAGCATGCACAAAGTAACGTTCTTTTCTTTCATATTAAACAATTAGTTTTTATGCTTTATGATTTAGTCTATCAATCAATTACTAGATTAATCAATAGATTTTTCTTAAACGAAACTAGGTCACATGTGGAATGTCTAATATGTGTGGAATAACTAAATATATGAATATATTAATCTTGTAATAATATTAAATCTGTTATTAATTTCGAATTTGCTTCAAAATTGTCATTTGTTCAAAATCTGCCATATTGTGTAAATTTAGCATGGTCCCTTTAGCAGCGGTTGCGCAACTGCACAGACTTAATTAGCTTCTTAGCCCTTATGAGTGCGTTGTAGTGTCTATGTTAAAAACTTACTGTAGTCTTTGAAAATCAACAAATATATTTTTATTTTCTTGGTTACTGAATACCTTTTCACGTATATTAAATGTTGACAATAATACTAAAATTTGCTCTATTTTTTAACGCTCCACTTTCATATTGAATGGCGGAATTCGACGCCGCGCTTTGACTTATTTAACAGATCGAAGAATTCCTCTAGTGGGAATAGAACCCGCAACCAATCGCGTTTACAGACTCTGTCAATGGCATTTATAATAGATTCGGCAGAAAGTGGGGATTAGAATGGCTTATCAGTAAATTCTGTCTGTCTGTCCCACATGATACAAAACATGCGAAGATACAACTTAAAACACTCGTATTTATTAAAGAACGTCGTTATCAAAAATGCTATTTCCGATAACCCAATTTTAAACATACTCTCAGCATATTTAAAAGATTATGGAGCATAACTTACCATTTCGGTTAAAAACAATATTTATTTTTATCTTTTTGTTCGCGTCCATTCAATCACCGTCCTCCCGGTTATCGAACCCCATACAAAAATAACCTGAATGCGACTAGACAATAGTCATTTAACAATGCATACTCTACAATGGGATTTTAAAAACTGTTTCCTGTGCATCACAAAGCAAGTTTTTTTTAATGAACCCTTAGTTTGCGAATTATGTATTTTTGAATCGTAATACATGATTTATTAATTGTAGTGACATTTAGTTAATTGTATTGCATACAAGCTGCGCCTGTGACTCCGTCCGCGTGGGATTCCAAAATAAAAGTATCATCATAAAAATATTACATCAGCTATCTGCCAGTGAAAGTCCCGTCAAAATCGGTTCAACCGTTCCAGAGATTAGATAGAACAAACAGACAGACTAAAATTGTAAAAAAATATACATACGTATGAATTTATTATAACATACGCGGTTATTTTAATATTATAAATAGAGACACTCCAATATAATTTATTTCTATAGATATTTAGGTTTCAGGCTTTGAAATTCTTAGATTAGAATTTTAAATCTTCGCCTAATTTGGTACTTTATCTAATCGGATTAGAAGACTTCTATATAATAAATACAAATTAAATTTTTTGTTGTAAATATAATTGAAATTCGATATTCTATTGATTTACTAATGTATACTACTAGACCTGTTGACACGTAATAAACGTGTTGTCTTAGCAACGACTATGTCACTTGATACAAAAGTGTATGTCCAACACATGGTAAGGATAGATTATTATTATATGGTATGAGTTTAATGAAGCTTAGCTACCATTGTATTAAATAATAAAATTGTAATATTTATATTTGAAAACTGTCGAGTTTCTCGCTGGCTGGGAAGGCAGCTCTGCTGAGAACGGAACTCAACAGTTATGTGCTAACTTTATGTTCATTCGAAAGTCTATTTGTATAAAGTATATTTTTAATTTAAATTATTATTATACACTACCTAAAACAAAAGAAGCCTATGTTACTCTTTATTACATCAGCTATCTGCTAGTCAAAGTCCCGTCAAAAGCGGTCCAGGCGTTTTAGAGAGTAAAAGGTACAAACGGACAGGAAGACACAAAAAATTTGTAAACAAAAATATTTTGGCATTAGTACCGCGTATACATTTTAGTAAAAAGCGGTTATTATTTTAATATTACAAACAGACACTCCAATTTTATTTATATCTAGAGGTTTCTCATAAATACTATTATTATTAAAAATATTTTTCCATATAAATTTTGACTATGCCCAATTTCGTACACCTCCTCGGTAAAAAGGGTCCAAAAGTTTTCCTTCGCGTATGATTTATTAATATAATTCTATAAAACTAGCGATAGCTTTAAAAAAGTTTAATAAAATAGGAAAGTTGGCATTTACATTACATATTTATTTTCAAGTAGAAACATATCGTATAGTATATTGAAACTCAACAAAATTGTTACTATTTGTCGCACAATGCACAGTATTTATTTACGAGTATTAAAACAATATACTAAGTAATTATTTATATGAATTATTATATTTATTTATGTGTATTTAAAATTTATATGTACTTTATTAAAATGAGGATATTATATATATATATATCAATAATTGATTGATAAAGGAGTAACCTAAGAAAATAAACTTAGTTTCGCGTTAAAATTGTAAAAATTGTGTTAAGCGACTTAAATTTATAATAATGTATTTTAGGTATGCATTTTATTACAAAAAAACTAACGAATATAACTTTCTCTAAGAATTTTTTTTATCTAAATTCTTAACATAATACAAATCGCGGCGTTGAGCTGCGGAAACTAAAGAACTGAGTATTGCATGAGAAAATAATATTATATATACAATATTTCACATGATTATCACGTATGGTTTGTTCATTCAATGTCATAATATGTAACGACCTTTTGAATGACATCTGTTACAAATTAAATTCTGAAACTTAAAAGCGGTTTCTGTATTAATATATGATATACTCTTTTCTTGTTATATCCATATTATTTTAAAATATATATATTGCTTAAGCTATTTAAATGTAAATAACGATATATGCTATATCATCATTGTAGTACCTCCAGTCTGAGCAGTACTCTCGTTAAGTTCTGCCATACTTCGGCAGAGTAGAATTCCAGACTTAAAGTAACCAAAGTTACTCCTTATTATATCAGCTATTTGCCAGTAAAAGTCTCGTCAAAATCGGTCCAGCCGTTTTAGAGATTAGTCGGAACAAAGTTGTTTTACTGTATGTACCTTGTATACATTAATATGCGTTTAGTAAAAAGGAATTATTATAATAGTACACAAAGACACTCCAATTTTATTTAATTTTATAGATGGATAGAAAGAATCCTTATAATTACTGTTTCGTTTCGTTGACAATAAATATCTTTTTATATTAAATATTTGAAAATATTACTTTCAAACGGGTTCAAATCCCGATACGTTCAAAGTATATATACTTCGAACGTATCGGGATTTGAACCCGCGCCTCTTGGAAACAGTTCAAGCGCTCTGGCCGCCAGGCCACACGGTCTAGAACGTCAAAGTTCTTATATGGTTATTACAACTCATCTTTGTGGTTAGTATTCTAATACGTTTTCTAAAAATGTTTATGATTTTCTAAGTGAGAGAATAACACTTTAAAAGGTGCGGGTTCGAGCCCTGCGACGTAAATTTTTTTCCACGTATTTTATTTTTTAAATATATTTAAATTGGTAGTTAGGCTAACCTATTAACCAAATCCTAAGATTAGAACCACCATTGCTAGCACGTTTATTATATTATACGTTAAACTATTTTAAAAAAATAGTGACACTACAGTATTTTATTTTAAATCAATGCGAAATTGAATAAGTAATTGTACCAAAGTGAGAATGTAAGATGGCTTGATTTAATGATATTAGTATAATTAAATAAACTTTAACGTATTTTTTTTCAGCTTCACGCTTTTTCCCCTATAGCAGGTTAGTCAAAGATAACCTTTCGTTCTCCACTTTCTGCTTGAAATCGATCGCGTGTTGAGTGTCGGAACTCAACACCGAATCTCTTGCTCTCTCTTGTACCTAAAGGTACAAGAGCGGAGAAATAAAAATAATGTAAATATCCCAGTGGACATTGAATCCACAACCAATTGTGTTTACAGTCAGACGGTGCTCCACTGCGCCGCGATGGTTATATTTGTATATCGATTATTTTTCAATTTTATAGTTTTACATTTATTATGTTATTACAAAGCCAACGCTGCCTTTGTTTTTACGTACACTTAACTACTTTTTAAATACCTAAACTGTTTTTGTTTTTATATATACTCACTGAATATCTATTATATAATAGTATATCAAGCTATAATTGTTTTAAAAAAAAATTAAAGTTTTATTTTAACGTAGCGGGACTCAAACCCGCACCTTACGCCATACGTTATTCGTTTTACGTTTCCTAATTATGCCTCAGCGGTCAAAGCGCTTAAACAGTTTACAACAGGTGTGGGTTTGAGTCCCGCTACATTCGAATTGTTATACGTTATCTAAAAATGTTTAAGCTCCAATTATTTTCTTTATTTAAACCAAGACAATTGGTTTTGTACTGTCACTTATCTGTCAACATACGTACGAGTACATCTCAATTAGACTTTAACTAATGGCTTTGAGTGCTGCTCAGCCTCTCTCTCAATTTGCATTGCCTGTATATAAAACAATGTAAGGGATTTCGTTTTATTATACAGATGATGCCAGTGGTAAAGCGGCTGACTGTAATCGCGGTTAGCTGTAGGTTCGATTTTCACTCAGGGGAATGATTATTATTTAATCACTAGCGACCCGCTGGCGTCTTCTTCGTATGCACTATAGCTGTTTTGTATTTTCGCCGGCCTTTTCCTTAAACAATGTTATTCTTGGAGAAACAAAAAAAATGGGAGATAAAAGTCGCCTATGTTTATCCCAAGACTCAAGTATCTCTTTATAAATTTTGATCACAATCGTTTGTTTGTCACAGAAAGACGAAATTACTTTTGTATTTTTAATATTAGTATGGATTTCCATTTCTGCGCTTTGGTGAGCAAGACAAAACGCGGTATTCAGTTTCACCAGTCACTCTGTCTCGAACCCGGGACAGGCGGGAAAGGTGGGGACGGAGTGTCATGAGACTAGGTTCTCCCTACAAACCCTGCCATGCGGTATCAAGGTGAAGCATATATAAAAAAATAAATAGAAATTTTAATAATAGAATACCCTGCTTCATATATGTTTGAAGACTAAAGCTAACTCCTGTTTCCCTACTTTCCTCTCATTAATGTAAAATACAATATTGATATAATAATGCTTAGACGTTTTATGTTTCCGTATTAAGTTTCAAATTTTATTATGTTCAAAGAATACATTTTAGATTAATAAAATACAAAATTTTAATACAAAATAGAAAATATTCTAAAGCAATAACTGGATTCTAGAAAATATTTGTAACACGATATCGATATCGGTAATAATAAATTATAGAAAGCTACACGTTTTTTCACGTTTTGTAGGCAGAGGACCTAGTGTCAAGACAATCTGTTCTCCAGTTTTCTTCCGAATCCGAGACATTATGTCGAGTGGTGGAATTTAATTAATATCATCAATATTCGGTAAATTGCATCTAAAATCATACACAAGTAGTTGAAAATTGCATCGTAGTACGATGAATTAATAGAGTCGATCACGCACTGAGCGTGTGTAAATAAAGCTTTCACCACACGGTCTTTTTAATGCCTAAGGTACTAAGGTTTAATTATAGTATACGAATGGTGTGCTTAGGTTTTCAACAAACTGTCTATTGCAGCGTTGATAGGTATTTTTAGCACAGGTTTTTTAAATTTTCCTTCAGCTTCACGCTTAGTCTTACCAGAGTGGAAAATCTTAAATATATTAAATGAAGGTATGGGTTTATAAGCCTTTAGAATCAGACGCTGTCCCACTGGGCCACGATAGCTTTGGCTTTAATGGCTTCGAACACGTTATAGTGTGTGTTATGTTTACTTTACTAATTTTTGAAAAATGAAAAATATTTTCTTTATAGTGGATAAATAAAATAATCTGTTCCATACAAATAACTGTGTCAAATTTCATACCCTTTATCAACATCAACAAAGGTAATTTTCGTAAAAGGAGTAAAATATTTTTTAAATTCACGTATTAGTATAATAATATTTCCAACCGAACTCTTAATACATTCCACATTTTGTGAAATAAATAGAGGGAACCTACACTAGTGGTTAGGTTCCGATTTTCGTCACATTTTATTGGATTGGCTACCATTTTAATTCACTTAATAAAAACAATAAATAACTAAAACTATAATAATACACGTAGGATTCGATCCTGTAACTACAACATTTATTACTTTATTATTACAGCTTCACGCTTTTTCCCGCATAGCAGGGTAGTCTGAGATAATCTAGTGTCAAGACACTCCGTTCTCCACTTACCGCAACGAGTGAAGTGATTGCGCGGAAACAAATTTAAGTATTATCATTCTTTCGAGTGGCAATCGAACTCACAACCATCGCACTGCGCCACGATGGCATCTAACCATTACATTGAGTGGAACAAATTTATATTGTCATAAAGGTGTATGTATATTTTTATAAACATACATACACACCTTTTTATAGTTAATGTTAGAGAAACTGTTCGAGAAATCAAGTCGTGATATATGTATGTAAATGCTTGCCACCATTGTTATGAGTAATATGGTGTTGAATGACAATATTTCACGGCATTCGTCGTCAAGTCCACGATAGAGCTGTGTTAAGTTATAATTTTGTACATTTGCTTGCTTTATTATTTCAATATAAGCGTGTTTGTTCTTTATAAATTCTTTTATCTTTATACACCATTGTGGCTTAGTGAAACAGCTACTGATTTTAAATACATCGGTTGCAGGTTCCAATACAACTCGAAAGAATTATTTTATTAAAAGTATTAGTAGCGGAACACAGCTGCGTTTTTGCGAACTTAATGAACCTTTCCACCAAAATACCCATCACGCTAAACAGCTTATTAAGTCGCAATTTCTTTATATCTACTCTTCAAAACCTGCCTAAACTTAAAAGCTATACAACAAAAAAGGTTTCATTCAAATCTGTCCAGTAGTTCTGGAGATGTGCGCTTACACACATTCTAATTTTATAATTTTATTACAGTATAAATTTCCATTTTCGCAATCTGTTGAGACAATGCGCAGCGTTGAGTCCGGTGAATTCTGAAAAAGAACGGAGTATCATGCTAGGTTCTCTGGTTACCTTGCTATGGAGCATAAAGTGGCAAGGTGAAAAAAATTCTAGTAATATATGCTATTGTATATAGATGCACTTGTAAAATTTTTGAATACAAAAACCATTTCTATTCTAATTTTATGTCTCATAAATATTCGAAGCTTTGGTCGAATGAACTAGATAATATATGTATTTTATTTTAGCTTCACACATCTTTCGTATATAGCAGAGAATGTAGAGAAGCTAGTGTTATGACACTGCGCTCTCCACATTTCTACTAAACACTTTTATATATATATATATATATATATATATATATATATATATATAAAACTCTTTTGTTACTAACTAACGAATAATGCAACTTGCACAGCGCAATTGCTGAGCGTCGAATGTAGAAAATTTGACATGTAGATTCTTTGGGTAGTACTAAAAGAGGATTTCAAGACCTTTCTACAGAAATGGGAATAAGTTTGAAAGTGCATTCGGAGATGTACGAGTAAATTCTTTCTTAATACCTACTATTAATATTTTTATTAATAAGATAGAAAGTAGTCGGAGAGAATTTAGAGTCAATACACTCCGTTCTTCACTGTTCGCCCGATTGCATGATGAGTGGCGGAACTTAACACCGCGTTTTGTCTCAGGTACGAGAGCGGAGAATTATACTCAGGATTGGGAATCGAACCGACAACCAAGCGTCTATTTCAATCAGACGCTGTCCCACTAAGCCACTATGGTCTTTCTATTAATATAATAAAAAAAATATTATAACTTCGTTACAGACTTGCTGATCAACATTCACAGAATATTGATAGACGTTGGGGCCAGGTTAAATTTTTTTATTTTTTTATAATGTCGGCATTTAATTTTTAATACGGTACCATCACTGTGTTACAGTTAGCACGCATAAAATGAAATACGCTTATTTTTAATATTTTATATAGATATACAATAATATAGTGTATTTATGTCACATTGTACTACTACATATTACATAATAAATTTAAATCCTGATATCTTACGAAGTTTTTATAGCAAATAAAAAAACGCATAAGTTAAAACTGTTTACATTGTCTTATAAAAAGCTAACTACGCATCCTAGGCTTAATAGCTAGTAATAAAACCTTATTTGAGTGTAAGATTAAGAAATTACGCCATCGTGGCGCAGTGGGATTGCGCTTGGCTGTAAGCGCGATGGTTGTGGATTCGATTTACGCTCTGGCTAATTTTGTAACTCATGAAGTTGTGTTCACCCAATCAGCATGCATTCTTTATTATTGAAGTCTTAAAACTAGAGAACTTTGATTTTTATTTAAGTATTTTTTGCTTATGCATAATGCGAGCGCGAAACATATCATACGAGGTGTAATGAGTCACCGTCTGACTGAAAGCGCGATGACTGTGGGTTCGATCCCCATTCTGAGAAATGGTTATATTATATTATATTATAATATATAGTTTTCAGAATCTCGCTCTGGTAAGAAAAAACGAGGTTGAACTCCGCAACTTACAGTCAATGTTACGAATTCAGACGGAAAGCGGAAAACGGATTGTGTCCTATCTAGGTTCATTTTGCCTAACCATAGCAGCTATATAAGAAAAAACGTGAAGCTGCTTTGTTATGTCATATACCCATTTAAAACACTTTCTATAACAAAAAGCCACACAAAATATCTAAATAAAATGATATAATCAAAAAACAATAATATTTTACCTTCCAAGCCTAAGCGCTCGGAGAGAAGCAACTGGCAGCGTTAACGACCAATGTATTTCGCCTAACGCTCTATTGAAAGGCTTTTCATTCCTTTGACGATTTGAGGAATGCAAACAAAGTTGCACCGTTTTGTTTTCTTGTTCGCTATGACGTTAGGCTCGTTTGACTCTACATCTCTACTCTCTCTACATACTGTTAGAACAAATAGTATTATGTAATTTTCCAAAAAGACGAAATTAAATTCAACAATAAATGTAAAAATATCATAATACTGACTCTTGGAAGCGCTTTTGTCCGCGTAGCAACGACAATATAAAGTACAATAAAGATTTAATTTTTTTAAACCGGCCCAGTCGTAAAACCTTCCTACTAAATTTCAAGTTTGTAGCAAAACATTTAACATACAAACTTGCAATAGACTTAGACAGCCTTAATCCGGCCCTGTGACAAAAATCGTTCTTAGCGGACGTATACTATCTATAAACTACTTCATTATATCTCAAGCAGTTTATAATATTTACTGGTGAAATGAAAGGTCATTTGTTTATTACTTTAATTTATATACTAGCAACCCGGCTCAACTTCTATTTCCCTGCATTACTTGTGGGCGAGCAATTGAAACACTACACCCTCGCTTTGCGTCGTCAGTATTTTTTTTTTTAATTTATTCTGCAATAACTCCTTAGATATTAAATTACAATGTTAAGAGTGACATGTTTGAGATAAGCGCCGTATTTAATTTTATTTAATAAATTATAATACATATTTATGCGTTTGTAATGAAAAAAGAAAATCTCTATAAAGTACATTAAAGATTTTATTTCATTGCATTGTTTTTAATTACGAGTATATTAGCTTGTATTTTTTTTTTATATTACATACATACATACTGATCTAATACCAATTGAGATTTCATTAATAATTTGTTATTTGGTTTTTCATTAACCTCACATCTTTTCCAGTATAGCAGGGTAGGGCTGAGAAGAACCTAGTGTCTAGACACTCCTTCCATCTTCCTTCACTTTCTGCCCGAAATCGAGACATTGCGTATTTAGTGGCGGAACTAAACGCCATTCTAGGTACTTGTGAATTTATATTGATTGCATTCAAAGAATTTCTTTATTAAAAAAAAAATACATTTCCTATTTAGAAGTTGTTTGATCACCAATTTATAGGCTCCAACTAAGTTTAGAGCTTAACTTATACTACCCAAAAAAAAAATTGAAAATTTCTATATTATTATATCGGAAGCAAAACATATGGCTAATGTCTAATTCTCATACTGTCACATACAAAGGTCGGACAAGGTATGTAACACGTTTACGGTTTCGCTAACGGCATAGGTGTGTCAGCTGTTGACTGCCAGTCCTAACTTGATTTGCAAAACTCTCTAAGTACGCGCGTAGGTTAGGCTAGGTTAGGCGCGTAGGTTAGGTTATATATTGAAATTCTGTATAAAGATTTACGACGAGACGAACGAAACGTGAGTTTTAGAGAGAGGAATTAGAATTGCCATAATAAGTGCCATATTATATATACTACCACTTGTTTCACATACACTTTTATGTAAAGAGTCACTAGTTTATATAAATAGATGCATGATACTCTTCAGGCCATCGTGGCGCAGTGGTTGTGAGTTCGATTCTCACACGGAGCAATGAATATATTTTCCATCCTAATGACAAGACAAAGCGCGGTGTCAAATGCCGTCACTCAACCCGTAATGTATCGGATTCGGGCGGAAAGTGGAGAATGGAGTGCCTTGACACTAGGTTCTCTCTGCCTACCCTGATATGCGAGATAAGTGTGAAGTTAACAAAATATATATTTTTTAAAGTGTTATTCCCACACTAAGGAAATTGAAAAAGGCATATTTAGAAAACCTATAAAAATTTGAACGCAGCAGGATTTGAACCCGCTTGAACGGTTTTCAAGAGGCACGGGTTCAAATCCCGCTGCGTTAAAATTTTTATACGTTTTCTAAATGTCTTTTTTTAAAAGTATATATATTTTTCATTCTAAAATAACTACTTTCGCTCTAAAATAACTAATAATAAGCTATTTTTACAGTTGTTATGATTTTTTTTCAAATAATTATTCACTTAATCATAACATTCTTTTTTTTTAGTAATATGTTAATTGTCAACTAATAAATCATTCGTTATAAGTGTTCACCTCGTAAGTGAAAGCTGTATAAGAGCAGGTGTTCAAATCCCGCTGCGTTCAAATTTTTAACGTTTTCTAAATATGTCCCTTTCATTTTTTTTTCAACTTTAATTAATTTATTTTTTATTTGAAGACAGTATTTTAGTTTATTAATGTACAGTACTAGCAACCCGCTCGCGTCCTTTTGGTAAAACAATGAAATTCTTGAAAAAACTAAAAGAAAATAAGTGGAAAGGGTAGCCTATGTTCATCCCACGACCCTCCAGTATCTTTACAGACAGAGTTACTTTCGCATTAGTAATATTAATTACGGATTGAACTGTCTTTTTACATTTACTTAAAATATACAGAGATAACGTAGTGATATGACACTCTGATTACGATTTTTTTTATTTACCTTAGAGACCTTGTGTTAAGTGGCAAGGTATTCTGTCGCTACCATATTTACCGGATTAGAACCCGTAATATGACCGAATTATGCCAAAATGTAAGTCTGCGGGGTCACACTTCTTATGACCGTTTTACACAAACCTTCGACTTCTACGTCGTTTTTGAATTCTATATTAAAACACTTGCTTCTAGTACCATGGTCTCCAGCTCAATTTTCATTTTAAGCAATTACGTACAGACATTTTGTAAAAAACGACCAAAAATGATTTTCTTTTTAAATTTCGTTTTTTTAAAGCGACGAGAAGAGTGTTTTTTTATAAAGTATTAAGTCAGTTAGTCTGTTACTAAAACTGCAATCCATTATAGCGCTAGTTGCTTTTTAAATATGATACCAATACGAAGACTATGTTTATTTATATGATATCGCGAATAAATCGTTTGTTAATGCAATTAGGAAATGATAAAAGCTATTTATATATGTACAAATAAATTATGTTTATTATAAAGACTTAGAGGCCATCGTGCCTCAGTGGTATAAAGTATCAATGTAAACACGATTGGTATATGGTTTCGGTTTCCACTCTCTGAAATTATTCTATTTTGAAACGAAACTAGTTTTAACCGGATTAATCGCGTATATTATTGAAATTCGAAATTCAAACTCATTACATTTTAGAAGCCCGACATTTCGAACACTGTACAGTAGTCCGTGTTAACATCTCTATATTAAATTTCATCACAACCGGTTCAGCGTTTTGGCCGTGATACCGTCACAGACAAACAGACAGAGTTACTATCGCATTAGTCTTTTCGATGATACTGAGATAGCATTTGTCTGTCATTCTATTCAAATTATTTTCATTTCTCCGCTATGGTGACAAGGATAAGCGCGGCGTTGAGTTCCGCCACTCAACACGCAAAGTCGGACTCACAACCAATTGTGTACTTCAAACAAGTCAGACGTTGTCTCCCTGCGCCACTACGGCCTCAATTATATTTATACAATGTGTATAAATGTGTATAAATTAGCATTTGTCACAAGTCACAACATTCGACACGGCCTTCGATTGCAAACCTTGATTATTATCGGAAGTTCTATTTGCGAATCGCGTAACGATGTGGAAATCCTTTACTTTATTAATTACTAGCGTCCCGCTCGCGACTTTGCCCGCGTGATTCGTGAATATCTGTTTCGTATTTTCGGCGGACTTGTCGTAAAACAGAGATTTTTTTAAAAATAACAAGTCTCTAAAAAAAATCATTTCATCACAGTTTTGCCGCATTTAGTTAAAATAGTTAAATAGCAAAATATTGCTTTATAACTATTTTAACTAAATGCGGCAAAACCGCCGTATAAAAATTTGAACGTATCCAGATGCGAACCCGCGCCCCTTATAAACCGTTCAAGCGTCCATAAAAATCCATACTTATTAGTGTCGATTTTTCTGCTTTTTTCATATCTAGGTACTTACTTTTTGAAATCCAGGGTTAGATCAGAGAACGTATAACTTAATCAGCTTTAAAACGCTTGAACGGTTTCTTTCTTCGGGTTCGAATCTTGATACGTTTAAATTTATATACATTTTCAAAAATATTTTCCTCATCTTAAACGCATAAATAAAAGTTAATAATAAATTATATATGTCTTAATTATATATAATTCGTATATACAAAAATATGTATTCCCTTACTATTTGACCTTGACATTGCTTTCGCCTTTCTATCTGTAAATGGAGATATATCTTGATCAAATGTACGTACAGACAGCGATTTTTTTTTTTTTTTTTTTTTTTTTTTTTTTTTTTTATATATATATATATATATATATATATATATATATATATATATATATATATTCGTATTTCGCTCTCTGACCTAAAGACATTACAGAGGTCAATTGATGAATTAACCAATTAATTGCGTTTAGTGAGTCTTAGAACTAATTACTGTTAGTAACTAACATTATTTGAAATGAAACTGTTTTCACCCGATAACCGCGTACATTTTGGATTATTCCGAAATACATTTTAATAACTCTTGATCCGTAATCACAGGTAGTTAGAAAGATAAGTTTATAAGGTATTGGCATCTTTAAGTCTTCTAGTAATGTCTAGTATTATAAATTTGTCCAATCTAAGATGAGCCATAGTTACAATCTAGTTTGTATACACTTGCACTTGCACACTGCAAAAGAATATGATTTCAAAAACCACTTCCTTGGTCTGCGTGTGTTCACGGCACTCGAAATGTCGAACGTCGAGTTTTCTAATATGTATTTTCGGATACTAAAGTGTACGCGACTAATCAGGTTAAAATAATAACATATCTCGTAACTAACATTTTTTAAGCGGAGATTATCTAGGGAATTGTAGATCTGGTCTCCACTTTCCGTTTTTTATAACAAATAGGCTACTTATATATTACAAAAATACTGGAGTCTCTTAAAAATACCGAGATACTAAAGTCTACATATTAAGATTATACAAAAGTAGTTTTAAGTTTGTAGCATATAATGTAATTGTTTTCAACGAATTCGGCCCTGTCGGTATACCATAATGGTTGTTTTTTTCACCTTCACGCTTTTTCCCGATTTTTGATTTCGAGCAGAAAGTGAAGAGCAGTGTCTCTACCTGCTATACGGGAAAAAGCGTGAAGCTGAAGAAAATTGCACTTAACTAAAAAAAAATAAGAATTCAAACATTTTTTATCATTTTCATCAACCCTAAAACATATAACACAAGAAGAAACGAAAACTCTTTTTAATTTAAGAGCACTAGAATGTGCCTGAAATATTTTTTAAAACGTCTATACAACAAGACTTTTTTTTTTTACTTTAACGAGAATTTCTCTATGATGCTTGTATTTTCATTTTGAATTTAAAGTGAGCCTCGAGTTTTCTATCATTTCATCAAATACACAAACCATCCTATGCCATAAATTCATGCTAAATAGAATAAAAAAAAGTATGTATAAAAATATTTAAAAATTCTGTTAAGGTCATCGTGGCGCAGTGTTCGTGTTCGACTGTATACCTACGCAATAGTTGTGGGTTCGATTTCCACTGGTGGAAATGATTATACTTAAATTGTGTTAATTTCTCTACTCTGGTAACAAGAAACACTGCGGCGTTGAGTTCCGTCATTCATTACGCAACTTCTCGTATTCGGGCGAAAAGTGGAGAACGGAGTGTTTTGACACTAGGTTATCTCTGCGTACCTTGCTATCCGGTAAAAAGCGTTAAACTGGCAAAAAGGTTGTTTTTTTAATATTAAAAATACATATAGCTCCTATATTCAGCATTATTATGATTTTTGGAGTAAATATAAACTTTATAAGTCTTTCTTCTTCAGAGATGTACGTTCACATAAACAGGTTATTTCCAACCCAGTTTTAAAAACAGCCATACACAATTTAAACAATGTCGATATCATTCAAATAAAGTATCGGAGCTTTTTAAACAAAAAAAATTTCAAAGTAAATTTGACTGAACGGTTCGTTCATAATTTTATATGATATACGAACATATTACGACCTATACACGAATACCAATAATATGCCCAAAAATAATTAGATATTCATTTTCAGGGTTCAAAAAATATTCAACATAACATGGAAACGAGAAAACAAATTAATCTAGACTCAATATTAGAAAGTCTAGGTCCCTACGGTCGATACAATCTACTAAATTTCGTGCTGCTACTTTATCCTGTGCTTTTAAGCAGCTTTTTCGAGTGTGGATTTATATTTGAAGCCCAGGAACAAAGTTATAGGTGAGTTTTATATGTATATCTTTATATATATATATATATATTTTAAGGTTAACCAGCGACTGAGTCGCAATCGAACCCACAACCAATCGCATTTACAGTCAGACGCTGTCCCACTGCGCCAGGATGGCCTTTATTGTTATATAACTAGCGATCGCAGCTTCGGCTCCATGAACTATAGCTATTTCGTATTTTCAGCGGATTTTTTTGTAGCTAAAACAATGGGAGAAAGAAGAAGCCTATGTTCATACCAATACCTTCTAGCATCTCTATAACAAAAAATCATCGCGTCACTGAACTCGTAATCTTGAAATTCCCGGCAAAATACGAAAAAATAGAGTGTTTTGACTTAAATTGCTTTTTAATGTGAACTTTAATACTTGCCTTAAGAAAATATTTACTGTCATTTCGAATTTCGAAATATAATTAAGAATAACATTTTTCTATATAAATATAAACACACGCGCGATTTAATCACCATATGTAAGTATGCAACTAATCACGTACACATTGTATTGATTTTCATGCATGTATCAAATAGATAAGGGCATTGCCTCAGGCTTATCGCAACGTTCGCATTAGACAAACTGTCCACGACGATTACGCCAAAGATAAGATATACTCATCTTGTAAATGTAGCTAATATAGCTAAAAATAAGAAAAATGTTACCGATTAACTTGAAACATTTCTGAAGTGTTATTCTTCAGATATAAAAAACATTTTTAGGAAATCGATAAAAGTATGAACGTAGTGGGACTCGAACACGCGCCTATTGGAAACCGTCAAAACGCTCTAACCACTAACCCATACGTCGAAATTCTTATATGGTTATTCGAAAATAAGATGAAACTACTTTTAACCGGATTAAACGCGTATATTATTAGTACTAGAAGATACATTATAGAAAACGCGACGTTTCGAACACTTTAGTGTAGTCCGTGGTCACAGACAGACACTATTGTAAAGTATTCGAAACTACTGTAAATTGTCAGTGTTAAAACTTATTTTTGTTGTTAGCGCATCTCTGTAAAGAGGTTTTTACAAATTGAGTAGCAGAAATTTGGTAAAAAATCACTCTACAGATTTCTATGAACGCAAAAATATTTCTATTTGACAAGAGCGAATGCTATGAATGAAATATTTGTCTTTTGTATTCTTGGTAGTATTCTTTTTCTATACATGCATAACACGTATAGCAACAAATTCAAAAATAATATGTAATAGATGTTTCTATACGGCCCTGTATACAATCGCCCATTTTATGTATAATTCAAGGAGACGCGTGACTAATGCTTTAACATTTAATACACACAATAATAATACGTAAATACTTATGTCGTGAGTTCTGACTCTTAATCGGGCGAGAATATAAATTGTCAAGGCATTAATTAGAGAGTCTTTAATGCAAAATATTACAGATCCAAGTTTTGAAATATAATATAGATTCATATTATTTAAGCTTAAAACTATAAACGTCAAAATCAGTCAAAATCGTCAATTTGGTTTCATCGTGGCAGAATGAACTTTTCTCTGTAAATCCCCTAATCGCGTGAATGATTGCATCAAGTTATTTCCATTTTTCCGGTCTGGTTCAGAAAAGTACAGCATTGAGTACCATGACTCAGCTGATAATATTTAGATTTCAAGCAACAAGTGGACAACGGACGCTAGGTTCTTTCTGACTACCCCCTGCTATGCGGGTTAAGCGTACTATAAAAAATGTAAAAATCCCATTAATAATCAATCCATACAATAAACATGTGTAATTTGAACATAAAGCTTCACTTGCAGATGCAAAATCTATGGATGCGAAGGCAGATATAACGACACCTCGTGGCTTGAACACGCCATACCAACGAACACGGAGCGGAACAGACCGGAATCGTGCAAAAGATATGCTTATTACAACGTTTCCAGTTTTCAATGTTTGCCCGAAGAGTTTTCCAATACCACCGTGCCTTGTGAAAGCTACGTGTACGAAGAAGGCAAATCATTTGTGAAAGAGGTAAAATATTAAAATGCATTAAAATATTAAAATAATATGGTTAAAAAAATATGGTATTTTTCAATTATTATGTTTTGGAGACACTGCTTGTGGGGTAGCGGAATAAAACTCAGAGCTTTGTCTTAAAAAAAAATCTAATATTTATTTTAAATATAATCATCCCTTGAGTCAGAATCGTATTCACAACCCATCGCGTTTACTTTCAGACGCTGCGCCAAGATGGCCACAAAATCGCTAAATATTTATTTTGCGTATCATATATTTAAACTGTTATAAGTAATATATTTACAGATTAACTAGACAAGTGCTATTACTATATTGTTCCTAAACAAAAAAAATAATAAATTATAGCATAATCAAATATCAGATTACAAGTTCAATATGTACGTATAATTAAATTTACCAAAGAGTATATTTCTGCTAGATATTTACAAATACTGTAAAATTTTACAAATAAGTTAAAATTTTATTTTACTTACAGTTCGACCTAGGCTGCCAAGAATGGAAGCGAGCTCTTGTAGGAACCGTTCACAATTCTGGCATGTTCGCGGCAATGCTGGTAACTGGAGCCATATCAGACAGATTTGGTAGACGAGTGGCGGTGGGCATGGCGGCTTCAGCCAGCTTTATATTTGGTGTGGCTCGAGCATTCTCGCCAGGGTACCTAACTTATCTGACCTTGCATTTCTTGGAAGCAGCTTTTGGAGGTGGATTGTATCCATCTGCTTATGTTTTTGGTAATTTATTTTGTTAATTGTCATTTTAGTTTTGACTGTCATCTAACTTCTTTTTGATTGCACCTCTTGACACCAAGCCTATATTTGATAATCTTGGGAATTTTAATCCACTTTTCCATCACTTTTGGTCATGAATAACCTAACACCACGACTGTTTTCTAATTTGAATTTGCATAGAACAGTTGGTTTATTTACAAGAAATCTTAATGAAATTTTACAAAAAAGATTTTGTTACAGCCGTGGAACTGGTGGGCGTAAAGCAAAGAGTGATAGTATCAGCAATGTGCAATATGACATTCGTCGTGGGAGTGGTCCTCATTGCTGTTCTCGCCTGGTTCGTCAATAACTGGCGGACCTACATCCTCATTTTATACATCCCTGCTATCATAGTCCCCGTTTACATTTGGTTCATGAACGAGAGCGCCCGATGGCTGCTGAGTAAAGGCAAAAAGGACAAAGCCGTTTCAACACTGAGGAAAGCTGCCAAAATAAACAATCTTGACCCTCGAAAATTAGAATTTGATGCCTTAAGTGATCCTTTATTGAAAGCAGAGAACCAAACTGAAGATAAAACATCTCAACTATCAAAAGCTATACGCTCGGCTATTATATGGAAAAGACTACTTATTTGCTCATTTCTATGGCTAACTTGTTCTCTAGTTTATTACGGTCTATCAATAAATTCAGTGTCTCTTAGTGGTAATAAGTACGTCAGCTTTATGTTGGTGGTGTTGGTCGAAATACCAGCTTACATAGTGGTCGTGATAGTGTTGGACAAATATGGAAGGAAGAAAACAATGATAGTGACTTATTTGACGTGTGCAGTTACAAGTTTGCTTTTCGCGTTCCTGCCTAGATGTACGTATATGCCTTTCAGCAATTTTAAAATCTAAAGCATTAGTTGTATAAGCTATATATTCATTTAGGCAATGGGGAGAAGTGGAACAACGTCTGGCTGTGAACGTGATGGTTGTGGATTCGAATCCAATATTTGAATCCTCTCTCCGCTCTATTAAGACAAAAAGCGTTGGCGTTGAGAAGAGAATGGAGTGTCTTGACAACAGATTCTCTCGGACTACCCTGCTATGTGGGAAAAAGCGTGAAGCTGTACAAAATTATGCTTGCGTCCTTAAAGTTACGGAGCGTTTTGATATATTATATGCATAAATGTTTGTACATTTTAAATAAAATACATAAGCTTTCTAATTTGAACTAAACGTTAGTAACCCACGACGCTACGGAGGCGGTATAGGCGCTTGGGTTGAGAGGTTGATTGTTTGTTTAATTCTAGTAGACATTTTATACTTACACAACTGTATGACATTGTAGTATATGTGATGTGTGTTCTTCTACACTTTTTCCGTATAAAGTTAAATTATGCCAAATTTTATACTTCAATCGCTAATTAAGTCATACAAAGAAGCCGAAAAAAAAAATTACCGATAGTAATTTTAAAGTATTTATATGGTCTTTTTAATTAATAAGATTCGAATCGACTATTGCATTCAATTAGAGGCGATATATTTTTATCACTATGACGTCAAATTCATTATAAAATTTGAAAACACGAAAACAGCCTACTCTACACTATTAATTGATGCGTCATTCAAAAACTATAAACTAGTATTAATTGAATATTTACAGCGCGTTTTACTACACCGTACTATACGTTGTATGGAATACTTTGATGTTATTGTATAATATATGCATTTATATCATAATTGGTTCAGTAGACTTTTTTCAATACTTTTTTTTATTCTACTATATGCTGACGTGTGACACTTTTATTATTACAATTCCATACTATAAAAACTATAAAGTTATATGATTTTTTTTCTATTTAAATTTTTTAAAATTTATTTTATATATTATTGAATAAATTTAGAGCCACTCTACAGTCCTAAACCATTCTAAACGAGGAAAGCTTACGAAAATCGTAAATCTACGATCGCGCACAGACGGACATACATAGTACTGTATGCTAGGACAAAATAATTAGTCAAAGTTAAAATATTTTGTGACAAAACTTACCTGTTTCTCTCTCAAAAAGCTCTTACCACAAAGTTTTATAATATAATTCAACATAACATGTTTTTTACAATACGTTTCATAAATATGCATTAATATAAAAAAAAAACATATATTATAAATTAAGAAAATATGCATCATTGTTTACTTAATGCACGTAGTTCGGTGTAATATTTAATGAGTAATTAAATATATATGTATAAAAAAATGGAGAACTGAAGTCTAGACTCGATCTGGAGAATCTGTCTGTGCAACTATTTCGAGACACGACATACGACATGTTGAAAAGCGGAACTGGAACCAAAAATAATATTATTGACAAATAACCAGAAGCAAGGAACCGCTAGCAATAAATACATAATTAAACAAAAACAACGGTCCTCTTAAAAGAGAACTCTAAAACACTTTGAATAAAACTGGTGACCCAGATTTTTATTTCCCAACTGTCACACGCGTATTCGAATATTCTATTAGTTATTAGACAAGTAAACAATAGTATATTTAGCAATTAATTTACTATCGTCAATCTGTTGTTTTTATTATTAAAATATTTTCAAAAGAATTTTCTTTGCCTCGACATACCCCTTACGTGTAAGAGATTCGCCAAAGCCTTGTGGTAAGACACTCCACCCTCCGCCTTCTCCTTCTTAGATATTGTATCATGAGCTCTAAGAACGTCGTGTTTTGCGTAACTAACCTGGAAAACGAAACTAAGATTAATCGTTCGGGGGAATCCCCCAAGAGCTGTTGAATACGCAAACATTGCTGGAATTATATATATATATAATGTTAGATGTCTATATATATATATAGACATCTAACATTATTATAAAATTAACATAGTGACTTTGATGAGTGCAGTAATTTCAAAACGCAATATCTTTAATTTGAGATTGAGTGCGAAAAATAACGTAAAGCTAAAAAAATATATATATTTAAGTATTGTAATATAACTGTCAACAATTATTGTAGTTGCGACGTAAAATTTCTTTATATAACATTCTCTAAATTACAACCTTGTCGCCTTATACATTCCTATAACCGAGAACTAAAGCTTCCTAATACTCGTCGGCAAAGAAACCGTGAGATCGCAGACATTTCTTCTTTTAGTACAGACATCGTTTTAGATTTATTGATGTAAACAGACGGTTTTTAAATAATCCCATTGAAATCCCGCTGAGTCCCGTTGAGTTAAGACTCCAGATTTAAAAATCCGGACTCCTGGATGACCATGTGATAACCTCACCTGTTAAAGAAACCATTTTTTCTTTGACGACCGGCAGAACCTCATAAGATGTATGACAGGAGGCTCCATTTCGCTGGAACTGAGTGTTACGATAGTATGGCTACTATCGTAACACTCAGTTCCAGTGAATTTGCTGGCGCAAATTTTAGTGGTAGTGGTAGTGCAAAGAACTCCTGTAACATTATCAATTACTCAATTAGTAGAATCAACAGTCACTGTACGACCACGAGAATTTTCGAAATCACAGCCCATACAGTAACTTTAGTTGAACGAAGTGGCACAGCAGATTTATTTTAGGGATTCTCACTGCTCCTACTCCTAATTTTGTTCGTCAACAAGTCCATTGAGCTGGAAATGAGCTTCCTAAAGAAAATCAAACGTTTTCGTAATTACCAAATTGATCTAACATTGAAAAAATCACATTTAGAAACATATAAAAATTTAAACATGTTTCTCATGAAAACCGTTCAAGCGCTCTGACCGCTAAGCCATGCGTTCTACATCCAGCTACGTTGAAATTCTTATATGCTTTATTACAACTTATATTTGTTGTTAGCATCTCTGTAGAGAGATTTTTACAAATTTCTGCTACCCAAAGTTTATTCTACGACATATACGAATATTTTTTACATTTTCAAAATGTTAAAAAGGACCTAACATTGTTATGGCGTATGACATGCGTGAATTTAAATCACTATGTTTTAATCTTGCACTATTTTGGTCTTATATTTGGATATAATTAAAATCTGATTTCAAAATACGGCGTAGAGATGTGCGGGACAACCCTAATTCAGCCGATAAGTCTGGATGTCGTAAAACTGAAGCAGAAACTGAACTGAACTGAACTGAACTGAAGCAGAAACTGAACTGAACTGAACTTTCTGTACATTCTCTTCGCTCCGAGAAGTGGGCCGTCAGTTTGCTTAATCTTGACCTGGTTTCTTGGAACTTCTTCACCCATTCTGTATAAGTCGTGTAAACCATATGCAACACGCCTATGCCACGCCGAAATAACCGTCTGACAAAAAACAAGCGAATTCCTGTTTAAATAAAACTGTTTCACGCAAAAACTGGCAGAATTTCCGAGAATTGACCATGCGATTATACCCATTCCTCCGCCCCGCAGATCTTGTGTACGGACAGGGCGTTAATTTTGAATGTTTACGAATTCTCGGCCCTCACTTTACAAATTTAATTGAAAATATTGAAATTGCTCAGAAAGGAGAATTTCTTGTAGTATATATTGCAATGTTCGGCAACGTTACTTATTAACGGTCTGTATCACTTAACAAAAATGTAAAACGGTTCACTTGACTAGTACAATGAGTATAGGTACTTGTACTTTTAGATACACATACACTCTATCCTCAACTTCCTGGTCATTTTATTACCATTGCCTGTTTTTATTACTAACCGTAACCTAACCCCGCAACCATAACCATCGTATGTTCATAACAAATTTATATATGTATACTTATTTTTGTTGTTAATTGTACTGATTATTTTACAAATATTCGTTATCCAAAGATTATTTCTAAGAACAATCGTTCGGTAAGAGAGAATGCAATTTATTAAATATTTTATTGTTTTAATAAATGTTACTCACACTAGTTACACATTTATGAAAAAATATATACATAAGTTACTAAACCCGTTTAGATGGACAAATCGATTAAAAAAAAAAAGCTCAACCTTTTTCCCGCATAGCAGGATTGTCAGAGATAAGGATAGTATGAGATTAGGTTAGTGTCAAAACACTACACGACATACTGTGTTGAGTGGCAAACTTCAACGAAAGAATTCTTCGACAAATGAAAATAATTCAATTATGATCATCCAACCGAGATGAAATCGAACCCACAACCAATCCCGATTCCATTACGCCACCATGACCTCAAAAACTTAAGTTCTATCTACTAATAATAATGTATTTTGGTCCTACAGCTGATTGGTGGTCGATCCCACTCTACCTTATTGGGAAATGGAGTGTCACTTTGACTTATAGTTCGGTATATATCTACGTGTCCGAAGTGTTCCCCACTAATATGCGACAGACGTTAATAAGCGTTTGCTCGACTGCTGGAAGGATTGGATCTCTGATTGCACCTTTGACACCTTTGCTGGTATTTTTTTTTTTGTATTTCTTTCTCTAGTTAATTTTCTTACTTACTAGCTGCGCTTTGAATATTATATAAATTTCTATGAATAAGTAATTATTGCATGGATATAATTTAAAAATGTGATGTTAAGTGTAAAATTCGTTTTTGCGAAACGTCCAGTCCAGTTTCAGAGTTTGTAGTCGTTTTTATTAATTTCCCAGATATATATAATAATATTTGTAAAGAAATAATTTTGCTTTGTTATTATTTCAAAATGATACCTTGAAATCGTTTAATTAGGAATATTAATAATAGCGAAGAGTAATCAACGGGAATCGAACCTACCTAACCTTTTAAGTAAGCAGCTATGGTGTTGCACATTTACATATATGTACTTAATCAATACTGTCACAGTTCATTTATTAGTGTGGCCATAAATTGAAACACGATTTTTCCTACAGTCGGTCTACCACAAGTCGATGCCTACAGTAATATTTGGAGGTATGTGCTTCATATCCAGCCTGCTAGTCCTCATGCTGCCTGAGACAAGAAATGTGAGACTCCCCGACACTATCGAGGAGGCCGAAGAACTATCTCGAATGAAACACAAATCAGATGTAATGTAATATAAGAAATGTCACACAATTGTGCTATTGGATATTGTTAATCTAAAATTTGTATTTTTTATAAAAATACTTGTTTTTCATTGATTGATGTAAGGATGTAAATTCATTTTTTCTTAGATATATATTTTAAAATAACTTATATGAAAATTTATTATAATTCAAAACAATACGTAAAGCAAGGTATGAATTAATAAAAAAAAATCAAATTCAATCTCTACACTATCATTTTCAAAGTCAGTTTTTGATCTTTGAAATTTCAATGTATTAATAGGATATATAATGTATAACAAATAGTTACACACATCAAATTCATGATGAAAAACTGAAAAATAATAACATGTGAAGTTTAATAAAACTGAAGTTGATGTGCAAATGAATGCATTTCGAGCTTGAAAACTTGTGCAAAAATATGTACATATTTCGTAATTCCACTGTCTTATAAATGTAAAGATAAAAAAGGTCCTTTTTTTACTATAAACTTTCAAAGAACGAAATCTAGTTGCTATTCAAGAATTTATTAACTGGTACTCACAAAAAGAATCTTTTTAATAAGTTTTCGAATAGCGTTTTTATCTCGTCTTTACGTCCGCGTCATAAAACATGACAATGCTTCGTCATATTATTCTATTGTCGCAACATTGTTTTGTCTCTTTAATAAACAAACATTGTTTCAAACCTTCAAATGAACGAGGCTTGATTTGTGCGTTAAAACAATAAAGGCTTGTTGAACTTACCTTTGTACAAATTGCCTTTTATTCCATTTAAATACGAATAGAATATCAAAATTAAAAGCGAAACTATTATTTTTAATGTAAATTTACCAGTATCACTTGACTTACTCTATCGGGTACCGGGTGGATAGAGCAAATCAAGAGTCAATACACTCCGTTCTCTATATTTTACGTGAAATCGAGGCATTGCGTGTTTATTGTCGGAACTCAATGAATTTCATGTTTTATTTAACATTAATTAATTAATCAATTAACTATAGATGCAATTAATTATGTTGATTAACGACTTTGTTACTATACTTGCTATGTAAGTGCTTACCAATGTGGGTTAAATCCTTTATATATTATGAATTTAAAATTAAGGCTTCTATTATTTATTATGTTTCTAGCTAAGAAAAGAGAACCTAGTACCATGATACTACGGATCTCAGTTTTTCTCCCGAATTCTAGACATTGCATGTTGAGTGGCGGGACTCAACGTAAAAATAAAAATAATTTAAATATATTCTCTGGCCGAGGTAAAATCCAACAAACGACCAATCGCGTTTACAGTTACACACTGTCCCACTGCGCCACAATGGCCTATTGTTTCTAATATATACTTAACCCGAAATAGAAATAATGACGAGGATTGTCAAAATAGAAATGACAGGTACTTGTCATTCAGGAGCTTTTTTTCTTTGAACCGATGGCGTAGGCAGAAGGGAGCAATGAGTAGTTTATTTTAAAGAAATAACAATCTATTGTATGGACAAACTGAAATAATTACTTACTAAATAGAATTAATACTATAGTACTCCATATTTATATGCATAATAAAATATGCATAGCATATTACAATTGCAAATTACAATTAAGACATAAATTTTCATTAGAAAAATTAATATAGTGATTGAGTTGTTTAATCGATCAGTAATTTGGTTATTTAATAAATTATGATATTGCATTGTATTGTATAGTCTATAGGCGAACCAAACACACTTAGTAAATTGAAAAACATTTTTTTTGGAAACCTTTAAAAAAATTAAAACAGAAACGAGAAATGAGTTCAACGCATGGCTTAGCGGTCAGAGCGCTTGACGGTTTTCAAGAGGCGCGGATAGTTTGTAACACCGCTGCGTCCAAATATTTATACGTCTTCAAAAAAAAAAAATGAATTAAAAGGTTTTCGATTTTTAGAAAACTGATATCAAAAGTTATATATTACTTATATTTTCTCCTAGATATTATTTCCTCAAAACTATAAAGTTAGCAATGCAGATTTAAATGGAATAACAGTTTTAAACAATTCGTAGGTCTTTGCTCCCTCACTCCATCCCTCCCTGTTTTCCTGTTTCCCTGTTTTCGAGTGCAGCAGTTATCCAATATCCTGCTCGCGCAGAGGTATCAAGGCTAGGTTTGTGTCCCGCAGGGGGCACTTGCGACGGACAACACCTCAAGCAGCCACGTATTGCTTGCATTTTTACAAGAACTGAGTATCATCTCCCCTCACCGCTCCGGTGTCGCTATAAAGACCAATAGGGTCAACAGCTATAAGCTTACATAAAAATAAAAAAAAACAAATTGACTAAAAATGACTATTGATTAATTAAAGTATAATTTAAGTCTCGAAATTAAGACTAATTTAAATCTCGAAATTAAGAAACAATTGTCTATAATCATAGTTTCTTATCACATGCGGCTCTGATAATGTGGAAGGAGATAGCTTTCGTATTTTGGTTTGCTTGACCAGAAACTTTCGTTTCGTTCAGCACAATTAGCATCTAGTACCTACTATAATGCACCGCCCCTTTTCCATGCATACCAAATTTCCTTTTTCGTTCATTAAAACATAATTTCTATGGCATATTTAAATTTTATATATTTTAAGTTAAAATCAGTGTAATAATAATTCTCTTCTTCTATCTCTCTCTTCTCTATGTTAATATTTGTATTTAAATCTTAAAACGGATCATTTAAAAGGCTATGTAAGTATTATGTTATCTCTGATAGAAGTAGCTCATAATTACGAGTAATGTTTATATTCTATATTTGTAACACATTGTCAATACGTTTTTCACAATAAAGGTTTTTATAACAACTTTACTTGGACTATTGATTTTGTTACCTAAAACCTTTTTAATAAAAACGACAAGAAATATAATAAATATTATTTTACTATTCAGATGAAATAAATATTTTATTGTATATGTTGTGACAAGTTGAGTTTTGTCACTCAATACACAATGTCTCGGATTCGGGCGGAAATTGGAGAACGGAGTGTCTTGACACTAGGTTTTATTTGTTACCTTGCTAATTGCCGCAAGGCGTGAAGCTGATGTATAATGATGATGATGCGAAAATGTATATTTAACGTCATAGAAGATAATTTTAGAAATCTTTGCTTTATAACCGTCTTGTCAAATCAATGAAATCTAACCATTTGTATTTTTTTTAATGAACACACATATATTTGTAGGATACCAAAAAAACTGAATTTTTGAATATTACTTGCTTGCAAGTTCCACTAATCTCAAGAACCACTTCCTTGGTCCACCTACATATGACCACAGGCTAATGATTAAAGTAAAGTATACGGAAAGGTGGGGTTTTTTTTTTAATTTATGTATTTACAAATATCAAAATATATGCAATGAATAATTACGCAAGGTAAAAATATTTATTTATTTAACTTTTTATTACACCAATATCAATACATAATTAACAATAAAGACTAGTTACAATTTTGGTGTAAAAGCGGCCTTATCACCACAGGTGATATCTTCCAGGCAACCCTTACCGAGAAAAGACCAGAAGACAAAGGTCGGTGTACAAATGATATAGAAAAATGTTGGATTAGTGAGATAAACTTACTTAAAATTTACATATTATATATATTACATATTCATTAATATTTAAATATAATATAAACTTACGTAAAGGATGATTACATAATACATACATATTAATTTTATAGAGATAGAAAATCGTTTTTAAGACGGTCACTTGAATATATTAACAGGGTCGGACTCGCGTTTTTTCCAGAGGATCGCAGCTTTGATAGTGAAAGAGTCACCATATGTCTGTCTCTGACCTAAGAACAAGAAAGAATTAGAACTTTGCCTTGGTACTCTGGGGTGTTAAGAGAATAGTGTAAAGGAGTGTAAGGATATGGAGACTACGAGGATGTCTCATTGTGAGCCATAAATAGTTAATTTTTTTTTTTTAAGTCTATTTTTATTTAGGGACTTTTTATGTAATAATACAAAAACAAAATAGTTTAATTTTATATTTAAAAGATCACATTACTAAAAATACATATTTAGAAAACGTATAAAAATTTGAACGCAGCGGGATTTGAACCCGCATCTCTTGGAAACCGTTCAAGCGCTCTGATCGCTATGCCATGCGTTCTACATCCAGCTACGTTGAAATTCTTATATTTGTTGTTAGCATCTCTGTAGAGAGATTTTTACAAATTTCTGCTACCCAAAGATTATTCTACGAACAATCGTCTGGCAAGAGAGAATGCTATTTATTAAATATATATTTTGTTAACATTTTTTAAAGTGTTATTCCCACACTAAGGAAATTGAAAAAGTAAAGGAAATTTTATATGTTAACAAAATCGTATTACTAGTTAATTTGGCTTGTTAGTATAGAAAGCTAAACTGCCATGTAATTTTCCTTAAGAAGTTTGATTATCCAGATAAGGGTTTTGAAGCTGTAATAAATCATTATCTTATCTTATACATTGTACAGTATGTATAAAATCTGCAAACGTAAATGTTATATACATTTATCATAAAAAAAATAGTTTTATTTCATTATCGCGTCTCTAAAAGTCCCGTTTATAAGCAACGATATTTTATAATTTATGTTTATTTGTATAAATGGCTTATAGTTATATATATAAATATTTAAAGCAACTTGATAATTTGTAGTTTTATACAATATTTAACTTTCATACAACGATATGTTTTATTGTTGAATTTAAACAATATTTTACTAGAACTAAATAAAACAGTATTACAATAGTATTACAGTAAACAATATTTTACTCGAAACAAATATTTTCCGGGTCTAATCCCATACCTTTAATTTACATAAAATGTATATAAATATAAAAAAAGGTAGTAAAATCATATGAAAAATTTATATAATATAAAAAATCTACATACATTGTCAATCTACAGTTTACGAAGCATATGCCTTACTTAGAGCAGGCCCTTACCTCTTCTCGCAAGAGTCTGCATACGGGCGGTCTGCGCAAAAGGCATTTCCTAGCATCACACAAAAAAAAGAAGGCCACAACCACTGTCTCTAACTCCCTAGGCCCTACGGGAGAATCGAGGCTGGTCTGAGGCATTAACTTTAGTGAACCGCTGGTAAACTATTTGACATTCAAAAAATTCAATATATAGCTTCTTTCTAATTCTCAAATGAAATTAATTGACTTTAATTTGGAGTGCGGTTGCTCTGGAAGAAACCCTGGAGCATCCTGAAAGCGGCAGTGGCCTGTCGAATAGGCGGGCCGTCGTCCGAGGTGTCTTAGAAGAATGCGCGAGCGAGGGATTTAGTCTGCAGGGCAGATCTACCTGCATTTTCTAGAGACACAAAGAGGCCTTAAGCACTGTAAATTCTCTCAAAGCGAGAACCATCAACATTACCTAACACATCCAAGATAGCCAATTTACAATTTGCATACGTTTAAAATATTAACATCGTTACATATAACCCGCGTACGTAGCTTACTAACTTGTAGAGTAAATATTTAAAGGAGCTTAAGTAATTGCTTAGATATGCACAAGTGGCGTCATGTTAACGATCTAACGTGCTTTTGAGATTATCATCACACCTATTACCACATATATTATTTAGAGGAAATTTGGGACTATCGAGGCTCAGTGGGACAGCATCTGACTGTAGCGTGAGTGGTTGCGGGTTCGATCCACGCTCGAAGGAATGATAACATTTAAATGTATTTCATTTTTCTGCTTTTATAAGACCAAGCGCAAGTTGGGACCGCCTCTCGTCACGTAATGTCTTGAATTCAGGCAGAAAGCTGAAAACGGGGATACAAGGTTCTCTCTGACTACTATACAATACGATAAATAGTGAAGCTCAACAAAAAAAATACACATTTTGCTCCGTAGGCATTACGTGTTAAGTGAAAAAAGTAATATAATTTTAACTCAATCATCATCAGGACGAGGATCGAACCCACAACCATAGCGTTTACTGTCAGACGCTGCAGTTACACCACTGCACCATCGTGGCCTTCACTATCTTATATTTTAAACTTAAAGTTTCTCATTTTAGACAAGTTCACAAATGCACTTCACCTCTTAACAACTTGCGCTAAAGCGTTGAAACATTCCGGCCAGAAAAACGTTGCAAAACTCAATTTCCCAATAAAACTGTTAGATAAGTTTGCGAATGTGTTCGCTATTTTTGTATTTGGTATTTATTTGTCTTAAAAGTTTATTTTGTACATATGATATTTACCAAAAAAAAGAGTAAACCAGATATATATGCGGCGTTGGGTTACGCGCAATGTTTAAAAAAATGAAGTGGCTTATCAATAAGTTATGTCTGCAAAATAATGTGTAACCATTTTGGTCTAGTCTGTCAACCATCTGTTATAACTAATACAGTCTCAATATAGCAGAAATCGTATCCCCACTATAACACAAACGACTCGAATTGTTCGCAATCAAAGCGCACTCTAGTGAAAAATTTATATGCATGGAGAAGATTGCCTCCATGCTTCAGAAATCAAGTAAGGTGGTCTGCAATCGATTTAATGGTATGTAATCTCTGTAAGGGATTTAACATGATGGCCAGTTATAGTCAATATCTTGTATAATTCGTATTATTTGTGAAAATATAATAATAAAAGTCTTTTATACCTGAACATCTATCTGTACATGGGAGATGTGTAAGAGATAAGATAAAAAAAAAGATGGCAAATAAAAGATAAGAAAATATCGCTGTCCTCATCAAAATGAGACTCTCAAAATCATATTGTAAGTAATTTCGCTGACAATTGCATTCCAAAGAACACAGGTAAAAGATACTTCAAAGGAAACTCAAATAAACTGTCTAGAAACGAAGATTATAAAATAAAAATAGCTTGAAAATTCTTATATGTATGTATGTTGCATTTTAAATACAAAATTATTTCGGCTGATGTGTATATAATCCGCATAATTACTGTTAGAGCAAGGTATAATTTGTGTGCCCGGCATTTCTGCGTAAGATCCTATTTTATTATTATAATAATTATTGTTATTAAGTGCTAACAATACCAGAATTATGATGTAACAAATGTTAATATTGTGCAATAAATATTCTATGTATGTACATAAAGTTGAGTAATTTCTGTCATGCAAAGATATGAAAAATACGAAACGCAATAGTTCACGCAGGCGAAGCGCGTATGATTCTAGTTATATTTACAATAAATTCCATTGAAAGAAACACTCATCGCCATCACCACAGCCGAAAGCAGATAAATTAAAATCATTCGTTATAATACGAACTCAATTTAAATAATTACTTTGCCTTTGAATCTTTTCATTTCCAATAAAACAAATGAAATGGACGGATAATGATGAAAAATATTAAACCGCTTCAGAATACTACTGTAGTGCATCTCAATCTCTTATAACGAATTCGAAATTAATAAAACGCCACTCTACAATAATTTTATTATGAAAATATATATAATTTGTATTTTGTACGAACTAACCAAAAGTATTTATATTTCCGCTATTTCTACAGAGACAGCAATTATGTAGAATTCCGCTTAAGTATCATTCATGTTTCGCCGACTGAAAGGCTTATTTTAAAAAAAACAGGCAAAAATAATACCGGAGCTTAATTATTAAGGTCACATATACACTACATACAAAGTGTTAGAATAAAAGCAAAGCTTTTTATTAACATTTTATTATGCAATTAATTAAACTGCACACAGTTTCCACAAAGAGAGTTAGACAGAAAGAACCTATTATGACGGCACTCTTTGCACTATTTGCACTTTCCGCCCTAATCGGAGACATTGCGTGTTGAGTGGCGAAACTAAACGCCGAAGGCAATAAATACGTAGAAAATAAACTCATTTTTACGAAATTGTGAAATTTGTTGTACATGCAAAGAAAAAGTGCTGAAAGCCAATTTTCTTTATAATGTATCAATTTCATTTTTAAGTGTATGTAAAAATACTCCGCCTAGCCATGCACACAACAGACATTGAACCTGCAACTTTATTTACTATTATACATTTTTACAGCTTCACGCCTTCTCCCGCATAGCAGGATAGTCAAAGAGAACCGAGACAAAGGTGTGTCAAGACATTCCGTCAAGTCGATACTTTGCGTGGTGAGTAGTCGAACTGAACGCCGTGTCTTAGTTGTTTTGTTGTGTTACAAACCTGAGCAGAGAAATGCAAACGTTTCAAATATAATAATTCCCCTCAGTGGGAATCGAACCCACAACTAATTACGTGGACAATTTTATTTATCTACAATAAATAATGTTAGGTCCAATCAAACCCAACATCCTATCTCCATCACCATTACAGCATAATTATAACCTTTATATTAATATATATAACTATTACAAAAAAAAACATAGAAATTACCATGCTTTCAAATATATAGACAATTCAATTATATAATTGCTTAAATTTATTATTTAAGTTTAAATGGCGGAGTTGAACACCGCTTTATGGTCTAACTAAACCAGAAAAATAATTAATAAATTTATACAATCTTTTCCCTTAACGGGAATTCGAATCCACACTCATCCCATCACAATAACTACTCTACTCTGTGCATCGAAGCGTAAACTTTGAACCACTATTTGTAATATCTACACTAGTTTACTTTAAGTGAGAATGTAGCTTTTACTACTTAATTATTGAGACACCTCTATATAGCGCTATAAAAGTAGTGGACGACCGTCCACAAGCTTTTGCAGTCTCATTAGAAACACGGCATTTCCATGGTATTCTTCGAAGTGTAAACACTGCGCTCTACAATGGACGCGAGGCGAATGTCTGGGAATTAGACGGTGTATTATTGTTATAATTGTACTTTTATATACAGCTTCACGCTTTTTCCCGCATAGTACGGTTAGTTAGAGAGAACTGAGTGTCAAGACACTCCGTTTTCCACTTTCCGCCCCAATGTCTCGAAATTCGTGCTGATTGACAGAACTCAATGCCGCACTTTGTCTTGTAAAACAGCGAAGAAATGAAAATAATTTAAATATAATAATTTCTCCGAGTGGAGATTTAACCCACAGCTATCGCGTATACAGTCAAACGTTGTCCCACTGCGCCACAATGACCTCAGTCTTACTTTTTGGTACTTGAAAAAAAGGCTTTACACCTAGCCTGCTTTTGTCTTCATAGGAACGATAGCGAGGACCTAGTTGTCAAGACACTCCGTTATACACTTTTCTCCTGAATTTGAGACAATATGTTAAGTGATGGAGATCAACTTCGCGTTTGGTCTTACCACAAAGGGGAATTGAAAATAATTTTAAATATAGTCATTGCCACCGAGTGTGGAACGAATCAACAACTTACGGCTTAAGATATAATAAAATACTGGTCGATTATTTACGGCAAATTTAAATAAATTAATAATTCAACTCTCATGAAATAATATAGAAAAAATTATAAACTACACATTCATGCAACACAGAACATATGCATGCATGCATATTGAAAAAATGCATGAACATTAAAGAAATCGAAGAAATAAAATCTTAATACCACAATAAATAATTGACTTTAAAAAAATAGTACCTATATATTTCTATATGGGTTCACAAGAATATGGGTCGTTCCTAACATTCGAGCGTATATAATTTGTTTTTAATTAATAAAACGATAAGAAAAACCATCAAATACATTTTAAGTTACAAAATTATTTTAAACGCATTTAAAATTAAAGCCTGTGCAGAATATATGACTATAATATACAGACAGAATATCTGTCTGTGTCGATCCTTTTTATAACACTAACATCCGTAAACTTCTGTGAGGGAGTAAACGGAAGTCTTGGCCTTTGTTCAGATAGATCTGGTCGCCAAAATATTGCACTCCTCTAAATCGTCCGCTAGTGACATGCAAGTATCGATATATCGATATTAACGACTTTAAATATATTATTCAGGCTATAATAGAATAACTTGTGATAATATAGATAAATTATTGAGTAGATTAAACAATTTATAAGTTTTTTCCAGCTTTGCGGTTTATCGGATATATCAGGATATGCAGAGTGACACTAGTGTCTCGACACTCTATTCTCCACTTTCTACCTGAGAGACATTGCGTGTTGAGTAGAAACACGAGTCAACGGCGAACTGCGTCTTACCAAAGTGAAGAAATAATATATATTAAAAATACCTTATCATATCCGTCTAGGCGCGTCCATCCATCGCGTTTATAGTCAGTTGTTTTTCTACTGGGCCCGGACTCTACTATTTTTAACATTTTTTAAAGTGTTATCCACACATTTAGGATATTGAAGCTAGATTCGAAGCCAAGAAGCGTCTCTTGGACAGTTCCCAAGGCGAGGGTTCGAATCCCGTTGCGTTCTAGTTTTTATACATTTTCCAAAAATGTGTTTGGTCTCAAGTAATATAACTGATTTGTGCAGTAATGGATATATATTTTAAATTCAGTGATCTAGGGCTACAGTAGCATAGCAGGTTACTACTAAAAAAAAAAACTTAGTGTGATGTAATCATTTAATAATAAAAAAAAATCGTCATGACACTGCACCATCTATCTACCACTTCTTAGATGCAACTATGATATCGCGAGTCCCTGTAATAGTTATTTTCTATGTAGATTTATAGAAATGAACGGTTCAGATGCTCTAGAACTTCTTAAAGTCAGCGCTGAATTTCATAGTCCTGTACCCAAGGGTTCTAGATAAATGTAAAATGGATAACGGAGAAGCCCTCGTATAGCTGCATTTATTTTTGCCCTACAAAAGCGAGAGACAAACGTATAAAAATTATACACTAATTACAATATTTATTGTACAATATTATTCTCTCACTAAGCTTAACATTTAAATATTGTAATTCCCTATAAATATTAAAGAATACGTAAATAAGGAAAACGTCAGTGAAATACACAATATTTTTTTACTGAAACACTTATCCATTCAATATTTTATGCAAATCAATGAATACATTAGTTAGGTTAATTTGCAACATTTTTAAATGACAAAGCCGACTTTTGAGTATGAAAGAAACAACAATTTAAGAGAGAAGATCAAAGAGATTTATTTCTGAATTTAATAATAAATGTGGATGCAAATAGCAATCTAACGTTCAAGCTTTATCCCGCGTGTGAACCGAAGCAGTGCGAACCTAGTAACAAAACACTCGACTCCATTCGTCCGAATGTGGGACATTGCGTGTTGAGTGGTGGAGCTCAACGCTGCGCTGAGTCTTACCAGAGCAGGAAAATAAATATAATTTTAAACTTATCATTCCCCCGAGTGTAGATCGAACCCACAACTAACGCATTTCCAGACAGACGCGGCCCCACTGCGCCACAAGGGCCTCTCAATCTAACGTATATATATTATAAAATTTTATCATGAAATTAACAATGTTTAATATTTAAATTATTATGATTTCTATTAGGATGGAAATTTTAGTACCTTAACACAACGTATTTGCTCTCTGACTACTCTGCCTCGAATACCGCCATTCAACACACAATACCTCAGAATTAGGCTTAAAATGGACAAAAGAGTGTGTGTATACTGGGTCCTCTTCTTCTTACCACATATTGCATATGCGAGAAAAAGCGGGAAACTGATTTTTTTAATGTTCGTGGGCTCAATTTAGTTCGCACGACCAGCGTCCATCGTCTAGCGCTCAATGTTTTAAAATGAATAGAAAAAGTATAGTAGATTAAATTACCACTAGGTTCTCTCTATTCACAACATACAAGAAAAAACAGGCCATCGTGGCGCAGTGCTGTTCGGGTCCCACTCGGGGGAATGATTATATTTAATTAATTTTGTATTCGCTCTGGTGACAAGAAAAATAGCGGCGTTGAGTTCCGAGACTCAACACGCAATATCTCGGAGTCGTGCGTAAAGTGGAGAACGGAGTGACATTAGGTTCCCTCCGCCTACACTGCTATGTGGAAAAAAGCGCATAACTGACACTAAAAAAGTCATATGTCAAACGAAATGTACATAAATAACAGTTTTAGGATACGTACCCGAGCCTTTAAGAAACCCTCCGGGTACCGCAAACGCAACCGCAACTGTTAAAATATAAAACGAAATGTAGTTTTCTTCACAAAAATAATATTTAAAAAATCTATACCGACATTTTCAGTCTTCTGTGTTTTCTTCTCCCTCGGCGATACAAGTGCAAAGGCTCTTTGTGTGATTGAAAGCAGCAATTTCAAGATACTCAACAGATCCTGTGTATCGCGTCTTTTGGGTTGATGATATTCCAAAAAACATTTTACATTTCCTTTACTTTACTCAAACTATTGAATTCATTCTAGTATAGAAATGTAGTTGTAAAATTTAATGTTATTGCTATAGTTTTATTTTAATTGACTTGAAATATTATACTTGTGTTAAATAGCTACACGATTTTTCCCGCTTAGCAGAGGCAGAGGGAGTCTAGTTAGTTAAAACACTGCGTTTTGAGTGGCGCCACTCAACGCCGCGCTTTGACTTAGGTACCTACCATAGAGAAGAAATGACAATTATTGAAATATAATAATTCCTCCGAGTGAGAATCGAACCCACAACCACAACGCTGTGGTGTGCCACGTTGAAAATTTATTTGAATAGGTTTACTTAATTTTTTTATATATTTTAGAATTTCAAGTTTATATTAACGTCAACATACAAAAACAAGCAATTATATATTTTTAACATTTTAAAATGTTAATCACACCTTCTTAGGAAATAGAAAACCCTATTTAGAAAATGTATAAAAATTTAATCGTTGGACGATGTTTGGACGGTTTCCAAGAGGTGCCAGTTTGAATCCCGCTGCGTTCAAATTTTTATACGTTTTCTAAATAGGCCCAAGCAATTATACTTTAATATTGACTCGGGTATGATGATATTTTGAATTCGCCTCTCTGGTACGCGGAACAAAACGCGGCGTCCTCCACACGCTATTTCTTTAAATTAGATGGAAAATGGAAAACAGACTGTCGTGACACTTTCACTATTTCCACATAGCGCTTTTTTTAGCAACCAGATTTATTTTCACATCTCCGCGAAATGAAAATAAATTAAATATAAATATTCGCCACAGTAAGACGCTGTCACACCACGACGGCCTCCATTTTCAAGTTTTATAATTTGAAAGTCTATATATACAAGAAATGAGGTTAAAAAAAGTGCTTCTTAAGCTTTGAAATATAATCATTACATGAAGTATATTTTAGCTCAGCTTTTATAAAACTGATCCTGTGTACTTTAAAGAGAAATACAAAACTAAACACACTTTAATGGTGCAATTTCTTAGTAAGGACAAGTTAGCTCGTTTAGTAAGTCAGCGGCTCTCAACTTTTCCCCCCCACTCTAACTTTATTTTTCTATACAATTTGATGGATCTATTTTGTAAACTTCACTTTAGCAATGTTGTGTGTATACATTTTGAATTATGAGAGTTTAAAATGGCGACAGTTATTGAGTTATTTATATAAAATTGTAATACTTACATGTAAGGCGGAAAGTAGAGAACGGAGTGTCTCGATACTCGGTTCTCATTGCCTACCCTGCTATGCGGAAAAAAGCGAATATATATATATATATATATATATAAATATATATATATATATATAAATATAAATGCAGTAGTTCAGTTGTGCAGACTGTAGACGGTAGTTATGAGTTTGAATCTCTCGTAGAATCATAATGTATAAAGTATTTTTATCATTTCTCTGGTTTAATAAGATCTTAAAGTGGCATTACCTCTAGTCTACATCAGTAAGCGTACAATATATTTGTCTGAGCAGATTTTTGTAATAGATTTTTACTACCGCACAGAACGCAGGACAAGGTAGTAAAACACATGCCTTATAATTTTTTTTAATTATATGATAATTTCATTTTAAAATAACGAAATACACTTATCAAATAAAAACAAAAATATTATAAGATTGAAGTTAAAACATACAAAATACATATATATATATATATACAGAATGACATATTGAGAGATTGAGAAACACCGTGCAAGTGGTATCAATATGCCATCTCGATAAATTTACTATCATGGAAATCTCTTTCTAATATCATCTTATACCGCTTTATGAAACTCCGGTCCACGAACTGTGTACTTGTAAAAGTACTGTGTTATACATTTTTTATATAATTTATTATATAATTTTCATTTTATTTGCAAATTCTATATTTAGTGAGGCAGAAAGAACGTTATGTTAAGACACTAATTTCCTTTTTGGAATAGAATAGAATCTTCTTTATTATATTGAATATGAGGTAGCGGAACTGCTTACGATTGGCTTAAGAAGACCGAAAATGCGAAAATATTTAAACACATACTTTTCGGCCCTCTGAGCGTTATGTACAACGCCACCCACGAATATAGGTCCCAGTGTTGGACCTAATTGGCCAGCAGATGGAGTGAGATAAAGGGAGAGCTATGTGCTGCCTGGGCGCTCCATCCAACCAAGTAAGACCCCTGAGCCAACCCAACCGAACCCAACCAGCGGAATCGGGCACAAAATATCTCGAATTCCGACCGAGAGTGGAAATCGGAGTGTCTTGACCGTAGTTTCTCTGTTATAATGACAAATTTATAGTTGTAGTTACTACTACTAATAGGTACACTCCTAACTACATAGTTTGCGGTTTCCCCTAACAGCTAATAAGTTTGCCCTTGCTCCGTAACCTAAGAATATTTTATGGGAGCTTCGTTATTACACTGTTAAATAAATATTTGGGATTTGTTGCGGTTAACCCAGCCGACATTATAGTTTTGTTATTTGGTAGTAAATACTCTCTACAAAATGAAGCCTTTCGGTTATAGGGGAAGATTTGTATGGGTACTAAGTAGAAATACTATATACAACTAGAGCGGAAAATTGTGTAAATGATTATTATAAAAATATATAAATATAATAGAAAGTGTCATACATTTGTGACAATATTAATAAATTATTGTGTCGACTCAATTACTTATATTTATTTTGTCTTATATATACTTATTTACAGTATTTTTCAGCTTCACGCTTTATCCCGCATACTAAAGCTGAAGCTACGCGTGAAGCTGTCTTGAGCTGTCCACTGGTGATAGAAAAAAAAAAAAAAAAAAAAAAAAAAAAAAAAAAAAAAAAAAAAAAAAAAAAAAAAAAAAAAAAAAAAAAAAAAAAAAAAAAAAAAAAAAAAAAAAATTAATAAAATACTGTCAATTTTATGATAAAGACTATGTAGCTTTAATATAAAGTGAATCTTACGGATTAGATTTAGTGCAAAATGACACTGTACTCAAAATGGCGTTCTCTTTCCCAGATTAAATACTTATTGGGCATACCTGGCTCTATCAAAAAAATGTCGGTCTTACGCGCTCTCATACGCGTGGAGCGTATATAGCAATATAACCCCTAAAACAATATAAAGTCACTAGGTAGCGACCTAGCACATTCTACGCAAGCTACGTACACAGGGATTTTATTCATTTTAAAGTTCAGACTTAATAACGAAAGGTAACACCAAAAGTAAAACAAAAATACCTAGTTTTTGAATATTGACATTAGCATTCTCAACTTGCGATATGGAAAACGTATTGCATATTTTTGTAATTTAGTTTGTTTGTATAAATGGAAAGAAATATTTCAAATTAAACTTATCATTATAAATCTGTATTCCATATAAATAAGTAAAATCTGAGCGTGAAATAAAAGGCACTGTAATAACAAAAACATTTTTGTGTGAATTTAGCGTTCATCGGAGAGCAGTTAGCGCGAGCGCACTGTGAAATTAGATACGTGTTAAATGTTTAACACGGTGCCGCACTTTCCCTCTTTCTAACATTTATATAGAGTAATCTGTGTATAGATAACTAAAACATTATTGTTAAGAAATTTTTATGTATAATTTTCTTTGAAAAATAACAAATATTGAAAGATGCTTTCGTTTAGCTTTTAAGCTTTGACCCGTATGGCAAGATTACCAGAGAGAGCTTAAGTGTCTTGACACTTTTCAAATTCATAGGCTGACTGAAATAAAAAACCAAGTAGGTACAAAAAAAAGTAGCTTCAGTCGCATTTTCCCGCATAGCAACCGTGCCGCCGCATAAAGACTTCGGTAGCGTGATCATAGAGAACCTAGCGTCAAGGCACTCCGTTCTCCATTTCCGGCCTGACATTGCTTGTTCAGTGGTGAACTCAACGCCGCGCTTTATCTTACTAGAGCGGAATAAAGAAAATAATTTTAAAATAATAATTTGAAATAATGGCCCGCTGCGTGTCAGATACTTGTACTTTTCTAAAAATTATTATGTATTTACAGTCAACCCATTATGAATATCAAAGTATATATATATATATATATATATACAGAAAAGTATAAGCGACATCTACTCTATAAAACGTACAGATTCATTCACCACCCGAGGGATGGGCATTAAGCAAAATACGCGTTTTCTTATTAATGTATCACCGACTTCATTAATATTATATCAATTTGATGCTAGAAAGAAGCGGAATGCTAAACGTGCCTAAAATACGTCACATGTAAAAATATCAACAACCTAAGCTTTGACTTGAAATCCCTAATGTACTTATAAATAAAGGAAACAAATACATTTTATTATATAGTTTCTTCACGATTTTTCCCGTATACTCTTTTCTCTAATTTCCAACTGAGTTCGAGATGAAAAATATTTATAGTACATTATTACATACGTTGGTCGTGTCTCAGTTACGTTTAGATATAACACTTATAGGATCAATCAAGTCAAGTTTCGTCAGCAGTTTAAAGTGCAAGATTGTTTTTTTTCACTTTACGATTTTTACCTATAGTGTATTACGCATGAGGTAGTCGCCATTAAACAGACTAGACCATACTAAGTATAATATAACTTTTTTTCATTCTAAAAAAAACGAGTTATATATATCTCATTCTTTTTACACATATACCTATTTTTGGTAATAAACTTTTTTTGTAATAACCTAAACAACTTTTAACTCGAGTATAAAACTTATTTAATAAAATATTATTTTGAGCCAAATTTACCTTGTTAAAACTTATTTTATTTTCTTAATAAATTTATTTAAAAGTTATGGTTGACACTATGAAATTATCTGCTCTAAGTTGTAGAAGTCGACCGCGCTTTTTAACAGCGGGTAACACTTTTATCATAATTATATTTTATTTCATTAGTTTCATTTTCTTTAAAATTAACTCAACATTCACAAGCACAAATCAATACACAACACGTAATGTGGTAATAGTAATTCAAAGGTTATATACAATATATACAATATCCAAAAAATTTCAACACTGATAACCATTTAAATGCCCCATGCATTGACTTTTGTGAATTTGACCTTTAAGTATTTAAAACGATTAACACAGATTAAAATTTAATTAGTCTATGCGCAGTATTATCAAGACTAGTCACAGATTTATAAAACCATTACAATAACGCATTTAAAATTCTTATCGTTTGTAATTTAATATTTTTTGTAAGAATAATTTCTAATTATAGAAATTAATTTTTCTTACATTTAATAAAGAATTTTACGACAGGCGGTAATTATTTCAAAATTATTCACAATTTCACATTTAATTTTGATTTAAAATAATGCATATATATTTTTTTAGTAATTTAAAATAAAAGGTACAATTTAAATTTATTTTCATACTATTTATTCTGCATTCATTTAAAAACACACACACACTATCGCTTAATAGCCAAAATACTTACATCTGTAACTTTAGCAAATTGACTTTAGTATTCATTTATTGTATTATAATCTTTAATATAATAACTTTATGATATATAATAATAGCTTTGTGAGTTGGTATTAACTATTTTGGTACACTTCACCGCTAACCGCCATTACCCACCACTCGATTTCTTCAACGAGATGGTGTGCGACGTTGCCGCTCTGACTGGTAGGTGTTTGTTTGGTCATACGTAAAAAATGGCGTTTGAAAATCAAACGTTTTTTTGGCATACTATAATTGTATTATATATATTTTGTTTATTTATTGTTTAGATTATCGAACGATAATTTTATGATTTATTTTGTTCGAAAAATGCACTTCTACGTTTTTAGTAATATCTGTTATATGTCGCATTTATAAGGAGTACTAACAACTGTGCCTTCATTTAATGCGTTAATTGCATCGGCTTCCTATATACACGCTTGTCCTTATATTTTATTATCAATATGAATTATAAGGAATAGTATTAAGATTGGATGAACTAATATTGTATAATTAATATACGATATAAAACTCATCTGATACTAACTGACGGACTGACAGACAAGCGCAGTAAGAAATACCGGATGTAGAAAAACGAAATTTGGCATGCATGTTTCTGGGGCATGTAGGGAAGCACTAAGAGAGGAATATCCGAAATGCATATTTTACGTTTCATTGTCCACGCAAACAAAGTTGCGGGAATCGTTGTAGTTCAATTCTTTAATTATGGCGCTTCGAATGTACCTGAATGGCACAAATCACCTACAAAGTACCCAGCTATGCGGGAAAGGCGTGAAGCTGTAAATGAATATTGTACTGCAATTATAAACTTGGATATAATACAAGGCAACTGTATATTCAAATTTGTATAGCTGTAAAAACTGTTATAATAATCTTTAAGTCTTGTGAACAATAGTTTAAGTTATAATCTAGCAAAATGTTTCACCACTGTACTCTTTGAATTAGGAAAAGAATAGGAGATGATAAGAAAAAGCCATAGTTGCATTTCTAGCCCTCGTTTTAATTCAAGGAGTGCAGTGTCCAAATGAGAGTAAAGTATTAGAATAGTTTTCTCAAGTTGCACTTTACCTATTTGAAGCATACGTTAGACGTTAGCTCGCAGATAACAATCCCTCAAGTCAAAAAGTTTCAATCCCACAAAGAGCTTTTCTTGGGTACACAAAATAGTGATGTAAAAAATTAGACTAGATACTTTTTAATGTTTACAGTTTTCGAAATTTCGCATATATATATATATTGATATATATGTATATACACAGTTTCCAAAAGGCGTGGGTTCGAATTTTTCTGTTTTCGAAAAATGTTTACGATATAATCGTTATTTTTTTCTTGAAATTGAGATCTTATCATAAAGCTACCACAAGCTCAGAACTGCCTCTCGAGCTGGCGTTAGCTTTAAGTCCATTAAGCGATTTAAAAGTGTTTGCAAACGGCGTATAGACTAAAGTATATTTAGAATATGAGTTGACAAAGTAAACTAGAACCAACGACACGCTTAACATATGTTAAATAAACAAAAATTAAATCGATATCAATATGCAAAAACATCGATAATTTGCAAGTCCCTACGACATTGGACGGAAGTGCAATATCGGATACAGGGTTCACTACAACGGAATAAATACGAAGCCTCAATACAACAGACCGCTATGAAAACTTCAAGTATACATATATATCTTATTTCAGGGATCATTTATTTGTTAGTAGTGACAGTTCTATAGTGTATAGATATTGTGTAATATTTAATGTTAGTATACTCGATATTGAAATATTTACAAATCTTTAGCGGTACTTCTTGAGATCATATACATTGTGGCGCAATTGACTGCATATGCTATTGTTCCGTGGTAGGTTTCCATTTGATTTAGAATATTTTTACATATTCTTCCTTTTATTTTTGTTGTTAAAATCTCTACAGAGATGCTGACAACAAAAATAAGTTGTAATAAGCGTATAAGAAGTTGGACGCAGCTAAATGTGGAACGCATGGCTTAGCGGTCAGAGCGCTTGGACGAAGAGGCGGGTTCGAATCCCGCTGCGTTTAAAATTTTTTATACATTTTCTAAAAATATGTTTTTGATTTCCTAAGAGTGTGATTAACACTTTAAAAAAGGTAAAAGGATGTACCCGTAATCTAAATGAGAAAAACATTATGAACAAAGGACATCGTGGCGCAGTGTGCTAGCGTTAGCGATCGCGATAGTTATGGGTTCAATTCTCAGACGGGGTAATGCCGCTATTTAACGTCATACAAATTAACATATTTCATGAATCTGTTAAATTTTACTTAATTTTCATTTCTTTGCCTTTAAAAATGTTTTATTTCTCATTGCACAATATTTATTAAAAAAACTAAAAACTCAAAAGGTATTCATTATGTTACAAAATTAGCAAGAACAATTTAGACCATCGTGGCACAATGTCCATACTAATATTATAAATGCGAAATTAACTCTGTCTGCCCGTTTGTTTCTTTAGTCAGTACGGCCAAAACGCTGAACCGATTGTGATCAAATTTATATAGAGGGTCTTCGGATGAACATGGGCAACGTTTTTCTCCCATATTTTTAGGTCTTTTTCCGGGGAATTTCATTTTACGAAAATGCTGCCGAAAATATAAAACAGCTACAGGTCGATAGTACTGATATATTTATTTCCGATCTCATACTCGTTGTTCCAATATTTATAAACTAAAAATCAGTGTCTGTATTCGTGGTCTCTCCGCCTACCGAATATTGTATGTCTGGCGACCAGAAGGACTAAACTCTTAAAAACACCACCCCTATTTCGATGAAGTCGGATCAAGGCATATGAATGAGTTGCGCATGACAAAGTTATTCTGAAACAAATAATAAAATGCATATAAGATTGCAGTTCTTATACCATGAAGGTTTTTACATATTGGATAAGATGTATAAATATGTTATACATATAATAATCATTTGCAATATAATATAATTAATTCTATAAATAAATAACAGTATTTATTGTTACGAGAAACATTTATATGAAATACGTTTCATCAAAATCAAAATTTTAACGTAGGGGAATTCGAACCCGCGCTTCTTGTAAGCCTTCTTGGACGCTTTGTGCGCTAAGCCATACGTTCTACGGTCAAAATTGTTATAAGCTTAGTCGAAGAAATTCGTAAAAGTTGAAATTATATTAAGATTGTTACAAATTTCTGCTACCATTAGCTTAAATCTACGAACAATCGCTTGGCAAGAGAGAATGCTATTTCTTTAATATTTAAAAAATTTAAAAAAAATTTACAACACTGAGGATGTTTTAATAATAACATTTTAAAAATGTTAAAAGTATTTACTGCTTGTACGTCATAAGAAACTTGCTGTATTTTCTAATAACAATATATAATAATATTCATTGTTATATTTTTAAACTTAGATTAGATTGAGGCCACAGTGGCGAAGTGAAACAACATCTGACTGTAATCGTGGTTGGTTGTGAGTTCGATTCTCACATGGATTCATGATCAGAGTCAATCAATGATCAATAGTGAGTGTCTTGAAACTAGGTGTTTTAAAACTACCCTGCCGTTCTAAAATTCGTGAAGCTGAAGCTGAGCTTGAGGCTGGATTTTTAAATATTTTATTTATTTATCTATACAATGAAAGAATTTGAATTGGAGTGTCTTTTTGTCATATTATATATACAAAAAATTTTTTTTTTACAATTTCTTTCTGTCTGTGACATTCTAACCCCAAATTAGAAGACATATAATATCGTTTACAAATCTAAGCCGTATATATATAAAAAAATCACACCCATAAATCACACTTATATGCGCTCACCATTTTAAAGTTTATTTTATAGACAGCGTCAGCGTTTCCTTGGATTCCTCTTAATATCTTTTTAGGTGTTACTTAATTCATTCACCAGAAGGGCACTATACTCATGTGCAATTTATGATGAAATTATTGTTATTTCCCATCGACAACGCGAGCGAAGCCGCAGGAACTGCTAGTTTTAAAATATATTTATAACGAATATATCGTATCCTTAATTTACATTAACATGTAGTAATATGGAATTCAGTTGTATATATATTTAAATCGAAGTATAATTAAATAATAATTCTATTTTCATTTAAATAATTTATAAAACTAAATTCCGTACTTCTATAGTGTCAATGCAAATTCAAGATACAATGTATTCATTTTGCGAAGAAGTTTTGATAAAAAATGGCTTAAGTATGCAGTTAGCTTTACAATGTCGTTTTTTAATCTCATCCGCATTATAAAAAGAAACAAATGCTATATGTTAATATCACGTCATTTTTTCGATTAATTTTTGTTTCTAAGAAATACTTGTAAGAAGACAAAGATGAACAGGCCGTTGTGTAATATGGTTATCACGGTGAGCTATTGTGTCATTGCCATTTCTATATTTCTGAAAGTTCAGCTGGCTGGTCCATTATGAGTCTGCTATAAATAAGGTGTTCTATGTTCTAAAATAGTTTCATTTAAATCTGTGTAGGAAATATTAAGTTGTGCGGACTAACGGACAAACAGACAAACAAAAAAAATTATTCTATTCTATTACTGTATTTTTATATCCCTGAAGTGTTCACATCCTTAAAATCATGTTTCGTAATTATATTAAATATACAGAAACATTTTATTACTGTTTTATTATACGATAGCAGAATAAAAATAAGAAAATTCTTTAAATATGTCAAATAACTACTAACAACTAACTACTAGAAACTAACGTGTTCCATGCTCCGCGATTATAGTAACAGAGACGATGGTATCGTGAGAACTAAACAATGATATCGTTATTAACAAAATTGCAAAATAGAATGATAAAAAAAATAATTAATCTATAAAAACAATTGAAAGTTATATAACCTATTGTATTTATTAGAAAATTAAAGATGGTCTCTGGCATTATCTTAGTCTCATTAGAAAAAGAACTTATCATTTTAAATAAGAAATAATTTTAAAACAAATGATGCGGTCCATTTGTCTGTATAGTGTTAATTATAATAAAAATAAGCCCGCAGGACAGCTTGTGGTGAGCTATTGGGGGGTGGCGACCCCACCTACCTGCGACCTCCAGAGTGGAATTGACATTTATCCCCTAGCACTGGCTTGCTTTTAGTGGTTGACAAAGTGGAGCACAAGAGCTATATGCTCGGAAGTGTGGAAGTGGAGTGCTCAATATGCTTAATGACGGGAGAAACCCGCACACGAGCGCACCACTCACCACTCCTCAGCCACACGGATGTTACGTCCGATGCTTTCAGGGGGCACATCTAGTGGGAGGCGAGTTACCTTCTCCCAATAATACAAATTACAGACAGACTTACAGACTTTTGAAAAGGCGGACATAGGGTTGTCTCATACAATAACCCAGTACTAAGTCCATCCAAACCCCATTCCTATTTATTGTTTCATATTTTCCATAGTTCTTACGCACTAGCCAGTGACCATCTCTGGGCAATTACCACTGGTTACTCAGAGATGGATTCTGGCACGTCGAGTTCTAAAATGTATTTTAGAATACCAATAATATACGATTAATCCGGTTATAAATAGTTTCATTTCAAAATGTGCATTAATTGCGAAAATCAAAGACCTTAATATGCGGAAATTAGACATGTAGGTCCTTTGGGAAGTGTAGGGGAGCGTCAAGAGAGAATTTCTCAAAATTCCTACGGAAACGGGACATCAACTGGATAACCAAACGCAAAGAAACGAACGCTGTCTACAATTGGTAAATGGCCCGGGCGTTTTTCACCGAGCAATCAGTGAAAAAAATTTGGAGATTCTTGATTTCATTTATAATTTGACTAATTGTACATGTATAGGGCCTAAATATATATTCATCGGTATTCTTTATGTTTTTAAGCAGTTAGTGATTTGCGATTTAACAAATTGCAATTTACACAACATAAGGAAGGGATTTTCCAACAATAGTTTTTGCAGTCAATTTAATAATAACTATATAGTGATTACTTGAGAATATTAATGGGTTTTCGTAAAATATTATTAACATTAGAAAAAAGTTTCTTTTCCATACGTTAAGCAAAATTAAAATCTTGATCCCGGATGTGATGCAATCTGTGAACATTTAAAATTGTTTCTGATGACAATCAAATCTCAAGCGTACAGTTTATGCAATGGTTAGGAATAGCTTTTTGGGGAACCTCAAAAGACTAGCAACACGAACAGTTGTTGAACAGCTGCACACAGAGCTACAATTACCCCTATAAGTTCATATGATTGGGTGAAAGCGGCAGTAACCGATTATTTATTATTGTTCCAAGGAAGATCAATAAAGACTTTTTTTGCAGCCTAGATTTGAACAAGCAATCACCATTCCAGGGACTAAAATTCCACGCTCGTCTACCAGCATCTCAGGGTATGATTCTAAAACAAACTAGTACCCCTAATTGTCTAAATAGTTAATATTGCATAATAAATTATATAAACTTTACAACTTCCGCGCTATATCTTCTGAATTTATGAAATTCTAACAAATTGTATCTGACTGATTAATAAAGATAATACAATAAATTCAACCAAATAAATTTAATTTCGTTTTTGATTGTTTATTTAAGATTTTTGATTTACTTTATGATTTTTAATAAAAAAAAAACTTAATTAACAAGTAAGAGTGCCACAAAAAGAAACCGTCCAGTACAGCGCGCAATATGGCACCTTCGTACTATATTTCATGTATCTCTTAAACGAATCAAGATACCACTGTAACCTTTTATACATGATATTTCTATATTCAATCGACATTCTTTTTATTACGGCTTTTAAGGCTTTATCAATTTCGTTACATTACATTTGTGTATAAAAAATTTATTATTGTACAAAAGATTTGTTTTACAAAAAAAAACATCAGTTGTCTGTATATTTACGGTGGTATGGAACGTGTAACACTGATCGCGGTGGCTGCGAGTTGAAACTCAGGGAAGCGTTTAAAATATTTCCATATGGTACAGCTGTGTTTTTAGATTCTCTGTGTATATTTTTCTATAATATTTTTTTAACCTTTCTTTCTATATATGAAGAAATAAAAGAAACGATAGCTTGTGTTCTATTGACGATACGAAATCGAATTTCTAATCTTGGAAGCTATTTCGTATTTCTACATATTGAGAACAAAAAAATATTTTCTAAAGACTAATATTAATAAAGTAATTATTATTTTAACTTTAACTTACCATAAATATTAAAAATATGTATATAAATTGTTATGTCTTGATACTTAACTTACTAGGAATAGAATAGTAAAAAGCGGATGTTTGTTCGCGCACATCTTCTGAACTACTGGAAGAGTTCGAATGGACCCTTTTCTGTTGTAAAGCTTGAACTTGTACACCTTATACAGAAGCATAATAGACCAGCCATGCTATGAGATATAACGAAATTGCGCCTTTGCCTTGTTCATTGCGATGGGTATTTTGGTAAAATGGAAACCTATGGATGAGATTTGAAGATATGTTTTATCTGTAATTATAATATAGAGGCCACTATAACCCAGTGGCATCATCAGACTGTAAACACAATGATTGTGGGTTCGTTATATTTGTAATTTACCTTAATTAACTTTTCTATATATTTTGTTTCGTTTAATTTAAAAATATACAGTTTTTAACTAATTTGTTAAATATTCCAAAAATAACTTTATGTAACCGTGAACCATCCTGATGCAGTGGTACAGCGTCTGACTGCAAACGCTATTAGTTGTGGGTTCGATTCATACAAAGCACAGCGTTGAGTTCCGCCCCTTAATAGTGCCCCTTAACACCATTCTCACAAATATCTCTATTTCGGATGGAAAACGTTCTCTAGAAGAAAAACTTTGTAATAAAAGTGATGAAATAATCGACTCACGCGCACTATACCCCTGACAACCGAAGCAATCGCGTCGCGTATTGATTAAATGATGCCATAATAAATATACGTCAAAAACTGTATTATATTAAATAAAATGGATCCAGAAAAAAGTAAAAATGAAGTGTCTGTAGACGATATTTTGCAAATTCTAGGGCCTTTTGGTAAATTTAATGTATATAATTATTTGTTGATATTATTTCCTGTGTTGTTGGCTGGGATGTATTCTTCGGTGTATAACTTTGAAGCCATGGATTTAAAATACAGGTATGTGAAAGTTTCTGTACTATTTTATAACTCAATTTTTTTAGCCACTATTTATTATGTATGTTGAAACTCTGTTTTTTTATGAAATTATGTCAAATAAGATTTGAGAATTTAATAATGTTTTGGATTTTGTGAATTTTAAACATTTGGACCGGTTTAATGGTAAATATAGCCTACCTGTAGCAAGGTAGACGGAGAGAACACCCCAAAGTGAGTGAGTGACCAAACTCAACGCCACGGTTTGTCTAGTTCACCGGAGCAAAGCAATAAGAAAGTAATTTTAATATAATCATTTCCCAGAGTGGAAGTCTAACCCACAACCAATCGTGGTTTAATTGAGTCACGATGGCCACATATATATATATATTAATATAAGTAAAAGGTAAATAACGGTTCATCAACCAGGGCACCTGGGCAGGAGCCATTCTAAGAAAAAAAGCTCTTCTAGACTTTCTAGGGCCCATTATATTATATAACTTTTGTTCTGTGCATATGCCCCTGTATACGCTTAAATAAATTTTAAGATTATCACAATTAAGTAAATAAAAATAAGAAGAAGAAGAAGAAGAAACCTTAAATTATTGTCATATATATAAAATATCATGTGAAAATATTTCTTGAAATTATTTAATTTAAAAATCTCCAACAGATATTTTGAACATTATTTTTAGAAGTGTTTTACACTATTAGGAAATTGAAAAAAACATATATTTGGAAAACGTTTAAAAATTTGAACGCAGCGGGATTTGAACCAGCGCCTCTTGAACGTTCAAGTGCGTTCAATTTTTATACGTTTTCTACTATGACCAACAGATATTTCACAAGAATTGATAAAGTTTACGAAAAAAATTAGATTTCGTTACGTTTCACTTTGAGAAGAACGTGAGCGAAATGTTCGTTTTTAATAGATATTGATAAAACGATTGATTTGGAAATTGTTACGTAAAAGTATGAAATAATTTATATGTAAAAAATATATTTAAAAGGTTAGGTTAGGCTGCTTTCATATTTTTACACCCAATATTACAATTACCTAATAATATTTCTTCTTCTATCATCGTTCTCGTAAATAAATAAAAAACACATGCTTCAGAACGGGCGAGGCCATATTCTAGGGTGCTGCGAAGTTTTATCCAAATTCCACATAAATAATATTTTTAGTGAAGTTATAGATTTTAAATTTGAATGCAATGTTAGATTAGTTTCCACAATTTTCCACGCATACCTAACTAGCCCTCGGGAATAACCTACTGTAATGACTCGTTTCCATTTTCTGCCCGAATTCAGAGACTGTGTGTAAAGTTGCAGGACTGAGCGCCGCTTGCTTTTTCTTACTGAACAAAAGAAAATAACAATAATTTCAATTTAATTTCAGTGAGAATCGAACCCACCACCAATCGCGCTTACATTACATTCTACATTGCTTCCAAGGAATTACATTGTACAATTGTAATTAATAATAAAAATTTATATAACACTAAGTGCTGAAACATAATTTGTGCAACTAAAACTGATGTTAAAATGTTCAAAACGAGTTGCAATATTAATCTACATGAACTCCATTGTGAAAATAGTTAAATCTCCTAAGCTTCGAGATCTTACTCAGGAAAAAAATATATTAGCAAACTTAATTGAATACCTATTCTATCTTGACACTGGAAACCAGTGCCTCTAAAACAGACATTAGGCAGTCTTTTACATATATAAAATAAGTCAAAGATATTCTCGATATAAAGTTAATCACTCTTTTCCTTCATATCCAATGTAGAATGAGTTATATGACATTGTTAACAAATAATTAAAATAAATACTTGTGTAAAATGTGCATTAATCCTTTTCCGTTCTATTTAATCCACAACTAAAGTCGTTCAATTTAGTTTAGTAGTTGTGTTTTATTTTTATTTAAAAGTAATATTCTTTCCAAAAATATTTTAAATATTAAAAAATATGGATATCTGATATACGAGAAAAATCTTAAATCTGTTTTGATTTTTATCAGAAAAAGCCAATACGCAAGCACCTTTTTTTTAAAGTGGCCTACTGAGAATCCACTCTTTGCTACTTATTAAATATATAGCATAATGAGCTGCTTAATCCAACGCCCTCTGTGTTACCATAGCAGGGAAATGAAAACAAATGTACCACAACTTTTCCCCTAATTAAGAATTGAACCCACAACTATCGCATTTACAATTTCAACAAAACTGCTTATATATAATGAATTGATTTGTTTCCTCTTTAGATGCGAAGTACCAGAATGTGAGGATCCTGCAGTCAACTTCACGATCCCTCACATGGACGATGGGACTCCCGCGAAGTGTCTCCGATACGCACCTTTCAGAAACTACTCCGAAAGCAGTCTCGGCCACAATGACACGTGTTCGCCGCATTACTTTGATACATCTACGGAAATTGAATGCGACTCCTATATTTATTTCGAAGAACACTCTATCGTGAAAGAGGTAAGTACTTGACGTACAGCCCACGGTTCTAGGGCTTCTAGAGCCTTAGGGTGCATCCTCGTTCAGAAATGAATTTATTACAATTATTTCAACTTAAACGGTCTCATTGAACGACATGGTGTTACACTGCCATCCATCACATAACGTATCTTAAATGGGTGAAAAATGCAGAGTAGAATGTTTTTACATGTATCTGTTCACCTAAAATTATATATAATACAAAGGTGTGTGAGACTTCATCGTACTTTCTAAATACTAATTTTTCATATACTGTAGGCTAAGTTAAAACGCCACTTACAACAAACGTCTGTATTGTCGTCCTTTCTTGAAGCTACAAGCGGCTGTAAAAGGCAGTTCTGCTGGAAAGAGCCGGCGAGAAGAATATGTTGTGTATATAATATGAATTGAATAAATATTACGCAAATTTGTACTTCGTAAATAGTAAGTGAGACCACGTGCATAGTGCGACAGCACCACTGTCAACACGATTGAGCCGTGGGTTTGACCTACCCGGATGTATTTCCCTCATTTCCTCTGGAAAGATAGGAAAACGGTGCTGAATTCCACCATTCAACTCTATTCTGGAAATCAGGGGAATTACCTAGTCAATATTTTTCCACTTTCTATGATTTAAACATATTATGACATTAGCGACCCACCTCGCGCTCTCGCCCGCACCATTGCCGTGTGTCGTAATTCGATTCCTGGAACGACTAAAAAAAATTTAGAAAAAATTAGCTTATGTTCATGCCAATACCCTCAAGTATCTATATATAAAATTTAATCACAATTGGTTCTGCGGTTTGGCCGTGATGACGACACAGACAGACAGACAGAGTTACTTTCACATTTATTGTCTTCTATTAGTATGGATTTGTCTTACAAGTTACAATCCAACACTACACGGCTATATAACCAGATATCTGAAATGAAATAATATCTTTAAAAAGAACAATTCTTTTCATTATTCAAACAATTTATATAGAATTATTTATACAGGTGCTTACTGCTAGCTTTGCTTACAGTTATTGAACTGGATGTCGCCTTAATTTATTAAGTAGTTTTATTTAAATGTACGTTACTGGTTAATAACAATCACTTCTACTGACCGTCGTGGCGCATTGATCATTCTAATCTAATTGAATACAATAGTCGTGGGGTTCCACTACCCCTCAAAAAATGTGAATACTAATAATCTAAATACTTCCTTAGATTGGTTAGACAAACGCAGCGTTAAATACCGCCCCTCAATACCTAATATATTTTACGTGATTTACGATATTCAAAAATATATTACTTATATATTATTTAACATTTTTTTAAAGTGTTATAACTTAGGAAATTAGGAAACACACTTAGGAAATCGAAAAAGACATCTAGAAAACGTACAAAAATTTTGAACGCAGCGAGATTGGAAAAAATGGCTTAGCGCTCAGAGCGCATGAACGGTTTTCAAGAGGCGCGGGTTCAAATCCTGCTGCATTAAAATTTTTAAAATTTTTAGCTAAACAAATTTGAAAAGATCCTACTAACACCGCCTTGAAAATACGCGCTAGAAATGAACTTATTAATTATAATAAGAATTATCTAGACCCTACCAAAAAGGCTTTCCAATGTCTTGGTGGTGGTTATCCTATCTCACTAAAATACTTTGTTCTGGGAGAGACATATGAAATGCTGCCATGAAGATAGAATTGTAACAATGGAGACCAACTATGAATAAAGATGCGCTATTTTCAAGCTTATGGGATCTCCAATGGTTAACAAAACGTTCAAATTTATAGGGTCATGTGTGTGCACTTTATATTTATCAATATGGTCTTGCCAAGTAAAAGGTTTTTTGTTAAACTTTCCTATTCGTTTCTAATCCTGTTCTTAAATACATATATGTACAGAATAGCCATAATATAGGTATAATATCAATTATAATATAGTAATTAATTATATGATTTTTTAAAACGGAGAGAAAAGCAATTAATTAAATAACTGCTAATATAACAAAATATTTAATTACATTTAAAAAAAAATGATAATTAAAAGAAACAAAAAATATCGATACGTGAGTTAATGTGATTGTGTCGATTTTTTTTTAAATTTCAACATTGATTTTTATACTATTTCACTAACTCTTTATCTATTCAGTACATACATATACTATACTAGCGACCCGCTCGCGAGATTTACGTATGCAGGTCCTCTCATATTTATTAATGTATATAAAACTTCCGTAACTGACATACAAAGTGCAGTCGTAATTAGTGCGGTATAATAAGTAATGTTGAATTTTAAGTTACCATCGTGGCGTGGCGGAGTGTGACAACGTTTGACTGAAAACGCGGTTGGTTGTGATTCGATTCCCACTCGAGGGAATGATCATATTTACAACATTTTTATTTATATGCTCTGGTGCTAAACCAAAACGCGGCGTCGAGTTACACCACCGCATTACGCAATGTTTTAATTAAGAACGAAGTGTCTCGTCACTAACTTCTCTGACTAGGGTTGCTATGCGGCAAAAACGGTGAAGTTAATGCTGAATTTTCAAATATATGTAGGCCGAAAGAGACGTTACCGCACTTATTACAATTTATATTTGTTTTTAGCATCTAAAAAAAAAAAAAAAAAAAAAAAAAAAAAAAAAAAAAAAAAAAAAAAAAAAAAAAAAAAAAAAAAAAAAAAAAAAAAAAAAAAAAAAAAAAAAAAAAAAATTGGGGTGTGTTGGGGAGCAATAATGAGATTTTACGAAATTTCTATAGTTTTACAAGATGAAAACACTTACACGTATCGTTGTGTGTGCCAACAATTTTGTATAAAGACTTAAGTGATATACACTTTGCTAAAACAACGCGCAATTGAACAAGTAGATACACACGTACCGAATCGACAACGTCACTTGCTCCTAGAAAATACTTTCAATTAAGTAAATTAAAATACAGAATATATTCTGGGATAATGATAAACTAATATCACTAATTTGGTGATTCTAAAAATCAACAGCAACATAACCTTCTCTAGTTTAAAGTAAATAAAAAATATCAATGTATTTTTTGTCAGAGTTCACGAAACATTTCGGACAATATAATTGACCTTCATTGTACAATAATACAAATTTCGTGCGTTTACACTGTAGTGTAAATAAACCTTTAATCTATTGTGAAAAATATTGCACAATCTATTGCAAATGTATTATTTTTATTGTCTATTGACGTATCCATCAGGATTGAAAGATAAATCACTACTCTCTCCCTGTGGCACGTTTCAAATATTTTACCGCTCATTTAAATAAGTTAGTTTTTTTTATTAGATACATGCTTTTCTGATTATTTCCTAGGCGGGAAAAACGCATTGTATACGCATGTCACTTTGAATATCGTCTGTGTTCGCTCAAGCTTTTTTCGCATAATATTATACAAACAGACAGACAACAGAAATATCAAAATGGACTTCGCAATTCTACACTGTTTCTCTATTTATTATAGGCTATTTTGTAACCTATGATCTGAGAGGACAGTTCCTCTACTAACTGTTAGAGGAACTGTATGTGTAATATATTTTGTATATACAGTACCTTCTATAAAATAAAACATTTATTTATTTATTTAAATTTAGCTCGTAGCTCTTATCAAATTGATACACTTTTCATCCACCATGGTAGCATTTGGTACCTTTGTTCGTCATATTTTCATATTTTATACAATATCCGGAATGAACATAGTGAACCTAGCACAAAAAAATATTAGTTACTTGACATTTTAGAAATTTTTCATTTATATAATTATACATGATGGAACTTTCGACCTCTTTTACGAAAATTAGGTGGCCACAGTAAAAATCTAAATTTATCTGAACACAATACTTTATTATAATGTATTAGAAATACATTTCATTAATAAAATAAATATTAGACATGTACACACCATGTGTTTGGCATAAAATTTTGTATAAAGTGACATGCACATTGCTAAGACAACCTCTATTTTGCGCATCAACACGCAATGTCTCGAATTCGGGCGGAAAGCGGAGAGCGAAGTCACTTGGCACTAGGCTCTCCATGTTAACCATGTTAAGCTTCGAGGAAAAAAGCGTGAAGCTGTATGTACGTATGTTTGTGTGTAAGTAGGTACACAAAGATTCATGCAGAGCGATAAATGAAACATTTGCCTCAGTGACAGGTTATTAAATGATTTAATATTTACTATAAGACCGACATTGAAATTAATCTGAGGTAGGGCTGGAAAGGTTGGCTAATCGATTTGTATGGAATTTATAATGAAATCCTTATCAAAAGCCATTTTGTGCGAAATGTTCTATTCACGATAGTACAATTAGTAATTTTATTAATAGTTACAATATTATGTAATAGTAACGAAGTTTTTCTATTAAAATTGAGTAAACACACGATGGTGGGGACCACATTGTATTGACACTAGGTTCTCTCTGACCACCCTGCTATGCGGGAAAAAGCGTGAAACTGTTTTAAAGTTATAAATCTTCGTACTTATTTAGACTACTTAGATTGGACTAATATAATACTCGCTGACAATGGGAAAGTGTTTTTTAAAAAAAAATACCAGTAACTTCATAATACTTCGTCACTCGTCGCTTCACTCACGTCACTTTATACAGAAAGTGTATGTCACTTGTAGAAAGTGTAATATAATTTTTGTATTTCATAAATTATGAAAAAATATTAGCTCCCTGTACATCTACTTCCCGATATAAACTTTAAATATGCCAAATGTCACACCTTCCACCACCTTCAGTTATTAATCGATATTTTTTGTATTTTCATCTTTTACAATACAACCTGTATAAAACATAGAATGTCAAATTTCAAGCATATTTAATTAGAGTAATTCAAGGTGGGTGGGATAATCGTAATTTTACAGTTTCCATTGTCACATACATATTCACGAATGGCTCTTTGTAAATATTTTCATCAGCGACGCGGTCTAGTAAATTTGAACATGACTTTTCCTCATATAATTTATATGGTCATCTTTATTGTAATACTAGCGACCCGCTCGCGGCTTCTCCCGCGTGTTCTATATCTGTTTCGTAATTTCGGCAGTCCTTTCCTAAAACAATGAAATTACTGGAAAAACTAAAAAAATTAGAAAGAAAAGTATCTGTATATAAAATTTCATTACAATCGCTTCAGTGGCCGTGATGACGTCATAGACATACAGATAGAGGTACTATCGCATTTGTAATATGAGTAAATATGGATTGCTATCATAAGTAAAAGCTCGGATCTATATTATAATTAGATATGAAAAGAAAAAAACAGTTATCAAAATGATATTAAACAAAATTCCTTTTATTATTCAAAATGAAAATACTCCAAACACAATTCGTTGTGGGTTCGATCCCTACTCAGATTAATTACATTTAAATTATTTTAATTTTTCCACTTTGGTGATAAAATAAAGCGCGGCGTTGAGTTGCGCCACACCTAACTACAATAACCATTGTAGTTAGGTGTCTTTCTTGTTGCTAAGGTTCCTTGGTAGGTGCAAATAATGAAGCTAAATTTTAATATTAATTTTATATATTTAATTTAAGAGTTCCTTATGAGTACAAGAATTATAGATATATAAATATTATTTACAACATTATATTCATTAATAAATTAATAAATTCTTCATTAATAAATTACAGATGCAGATCACATTTCATTTAAATTGATTCATTATTCTTATAAATTCTAATAAAACAAAATCACCCATTAGCAGAAATAACTTCGAAAACAAGTACAAACGTATGAAAGAAAGAAACAAGTGGCTGATATTTTTACAATTATATACAACGCAATGCTTAACTAATCTTATTTAATCCGTAACATCTGTAACATTTTTGTACATATTTTTTACATCTGATAATATTCTTATACAAACTCTGTATATTTCATTAATAGTTTTACGATAATAGCAAATTTAGTATGCACAAAATTAACACTCTTTTGAAACAGCCTTATTATATGTATATTTGTAGACATGATCTTTGGTTAAAGACATATTTAGAGAACGTATAAAAATTTGAAAGCAGCGGGATTTGAACCCGCGCCTCTTTAAAACCGTTTACGATATTCAAATTATATATTAGATATATTAATATATATTTGCGAGCGAGCTAAACGCATGACAGACCGTAGAACGCATGGCTTAGCGGTCAGAGCGCTTGAACGGTTTTCAAGAGGCGCGGGTTCAAATCCCGCTGCGTTCAAATTTTTATACGTTTTCTAAATATGTATTTTTCAATTACCTTAGTGTGCGAATAACACTTAAATGTTAAAAGCGAAACTTAAATGTTAAAAGAATGTTAAAAAATACTCTTTGTTTTTTTAATTCAGATCTCTGGTTTTTGGGTTTTTAATTTGGGTCATTCAATTAATTTTGACTATTTCATTTTCATGGAATGAATGCGTCAGGTTTGTGAGGAGAGCGATGTGATGATTAGTACCTGGGTGCTTTTATTTATAAGCGTTTACTACAATAACTAAATCATTATTATATATAATTTCCTGCTCTAGTAAAATAAAACTATTTTATTTCTTTATTTTTACTAAAAATATACAGTAGGTATATAGTACACATATACAAACAATTTTTCTACATTAATTTACTTAAAATAAACTACATCAAAGTTCAAAAAAAAAAATTAAAAGTCATCTCTCATCATTCAGACATCATAAAGTTAGCTACATTGGACATCCTTATTCGGACTAGACTCTTATATGCCCAAATCATCACAAACCGACCACCCTATACCGGATATGAAACCACACAGATATATATATATATAAACAAAAAGCTTACACTCAGTTCCCACGAATTAATAATAATTTCGAAAATTATTTTAGTTATCACATGAAGAAGTTTATTTATTCATTATTCTATTAAAATATGCAATTATGTACAAAAAGTTGCGTTAAAGGCATATATTAAAATGTTTCTTGTTATTATACAAAATTGCCTTGATTATTGCTGTGTCGCTTTGTATCGTGATTATCATTCAGATAAACATAATTATTCCTTTTGTGCATTTTGTTTTCGTGTTAACAATTTTCTGTAATAATTGTTTTAGTTTTGAACCGACGAAAAAACGACTCTATTCGACACGTACTCTTATACATTTTTTTTATATCAGACCACGCTTGTTTCTTAGAGAGTAGTTCAATCAATTAGTTTTGTAACCAAAGAGCACCAAACTCTATGGTCCCTGCATATTATTCATCATCATTACTCATTACTCATCTCCTGTCTTCATACATGCCATCCTCCTGCTTCCTTATCTCGAAGGTGAACCGCCTCCCCCTAACTCTCTGTGGAGGACGCGGCCATGAAATAATGAATTTTGACAGTTCTTTTTTTAATTGACAGGATATAATACAATGTTTGCCCCATAGTTTTTTTTAAATTCGTACTCTGAGGGTATAAAAATTGCTCTACACTTACTAATTTTCAATGAGTTATCGTCGGCTTAATATTTTTGTTAAAAAATATTATTTGTCGAGTTGACGAATCTTAGTGGTGTGTCACAGGGTCCAGTAGTAAGAAGCTCGTGTAGAAAACTCTCAATTGCAACTCGAGTCGTGTAATAAATCTATAATATATAAAATATGGCAAAATATTTTTTCAAATAAATAACTTGAGTTACGTGAATTTTAACCAGAGTTTACTCGAAGTATACAATAGAAAAGATCCAAACTAATAATAATATAAATAATCTCTCTATTTTTTCCGATAGAAAACGTCTTTATTTTACTTATGCTTTGTCCACTCAAGTCCACAAGGAAAACGGTTTTTGGTATAGTTTTTCAGATTCTTGTGCATTAATTCTCAATGATTACGTACGACTGGCATTTTGATAAACCTGAAACTTTAGTTACAAGACGATACAATAAGAATAAAGGATATAAATACATATCTCGCGGAGCCCGTCGTAGCTACCGCTAGGACTGACAATACTGACATTTTAGGTTAATTGATGAATCGAAAGTGCTTGTTATTATTTGAATAAAGAATATTTTGATTTTGATTTTGCATAAGCATCTCAAATGTATATTAAGCCTTTACCAAAAGTAATCTTTAATGGACGCAAATATATAATTTATCTATTAAGAAGTACTTACATATATAGATAGATTTAGAAATATCATTTTTTTACTACTATATTACACATAGGTATTAAAACATATTTATAAACAGTAATTAAAAAAAATAAAATTTGAACTCAGCGGGATTTGAACCCGCGCCTCTTGAAAACCGTTTAAGCGCTCTGACCGGTAAGCCATGCGATCTACATACGATGTTAGCACGTTTTCTAAATATGTCTTTTTTAATTTCCTAAGTGTGCGAATAAAACTTTAAAAAATGTTAAAAAAACATAGGTATTAATCATTAGTATTTTCTTTTCAGTTCGATCTTGGATGTCAAAACTGGAAACGTTCCTTAGTTGGAACAGTGCACAACGCTGGCTTTTTCATCTCCATACCCTTAACGGGTCTAATTTCTGACAAATATGGTAGACGATTAGCTTTAGTATTTGCTAGTGTCTCCAATGGCGTCTTTGGTGTGATACGAGCTTTCTCTCTAAACTACGAAATGTTTATAGTGTTGGAATTTTTGGAACCAGCGTTGGGCGGTGGCGTTTATACAGCTTGTTTTGTACTGGGTGAGTGAATTAATATGATTCTATATATAGTTGCTGACTGACACCCTTGCGTTACTTACTGGCTGGCAGATAATGTATAGACGAAACTTCTGTTCGTCGAAAGCTGAAATTTGTATCTTGGGGAGTGTAAGGGGGAACAAAGAAGGATTTGTTGAAATTTCGACGGGCACGGACAAAGTCGAGATTTTACATTTAAAAGTTAATTCGAACAAAGTTGCGCGCAAAAAGTAGTTTCTATATAAATATTAAATAAAAATTTTCAAACGAAATATTAAAAAGACTGGCGTAATCTTTTTACCTACTTTACAAGTTTCCTGACGAAATTCTTGACGAATATATACCAATTTAATTATAATATTACATGTTATAAGCTCATATCTTACTGGTTTATCTTACATTGGTCAAACAAAGAGAAGCATCGGTATAAGAGTGAAGGCACACATTTCCGATGTCAAGAATGGGCGTGTATCGAAGTCAGCTGTGTGTGAGCATACAATGGATAAAACCAACCATTACATCAGGTTTGATAAACCTCAGGTTATCGCTAGGGAAAACAGATATATCCCTTGAAATACAATAACATTCTAATTTCGATAGAGAAGACGGTTGGAAACTTTCTTCCTACCTACGACCCAATCCTGAAAACTTTCAAGTCTCTTTCAAGTCTTTCAAGTCACAGTCAGGTCATTCTGCAAGAATACAGGGCAGTACGCGAGGCAACTAAGAAATCGTTGGCGGTAGTTTGATATAATAATCGTATCAACTGACATACGAATGCCACCTCAGTCTACCTGTAATCACGGACTACTGTAAAGTGTTCGAAGCGTCAAGTTTTCTAAAATGTATCATTGAATACTTATAATATCTACGATTAATCCGGCTAAATAGTTTAATTTCAAAATATTACATATTATTGTTTAAATTAAAATCTATTTTTTTTTATTAGGGCCAGTGCTAAATGATTGACTGCAATCGCGATGGTTGTACATTCGATTTCCACTCTCATATATTACCCTGCTCTGGAAGCGCTGCGTTGAATTCTTCTCAACCGTTGAGCCCCCTCTCAACCCCTCTCGATAACGGGGGGAAAGCGGACTACGGAGTGCCCTAACACTAATTACTCTTTATCCCGCATAGCAGGGTAGACCTAAGCTTGAAAATGAAAAATAATTGAAATCAACTCTTTCAAGGTAACCATAGCGTTATTTAATTTATTTACTTAAATCAATACAATAATAATAATACTTTATTGAATACAACATTTACAGCTCACGTCGATATACATAAAATAAAATATATGTGCAATGGCGGCCTTATCGCTATAAGCAATTTCTTTTACAGGCAACCAATATTATGAGAGATTTGTTGTTAAAGAACGCAGAAAGGTGTAAAAAGTATTGATATATATATATATATATATATATATATATCTTATCAGACAATCAAAAAATCTGTGGTCTTGAATAGTATGTGTCAAATAGTATTGTTTGAGACGGCGTTTAATACATACGCCAAATGTTAAGACTCTTATTTCCAGTGGCAGTGCATTCCAAAGTTTAACTTAATAACTTACTTATGTAACTAACATTGTGTTCTGTTTTTAATTAATCCAGTACTAAGTACGCGGATATTAGTTATCCCCCCTAGGTATATGAATTTAAACCATGATAGCGAAGCGAAACAGGCCTTTTGTAAATAATATTGTTTGTAGTGGAAGATAAACTGCTTCTATTAATGGCAAATTACATTTAAAGTATAGAATGACGTATTTATTAGCTGGTGACTTCCCTTGAAAGCGTTCTTATGGCCTCGGCGCAGTGTTAACGTCTGACTGTAAACGCGCATTGGTTGCGGTACAATTCCCATTTGGGGGTGGCGTGGTCAAGTATGAACGCTTACGTACGCTTTTACAATAGATCCCAGAAAACGTCCAACATCAAGGGTATAATTTAAAAAAGTTGTGAAAGACGTTTGTGTGTTAAAGGTTATTACCTAATTAACGATTTGAAATTCTCGCTCTAGTCTATTTCAAAGGTATCATTGTCACTAATAAATCGGTAAATTAAAGTATTTAAAAAAATATATATATGTGGCCGGTTGAGTTTCTTGCGCCGGTTCTTTTCTCATGTCTTTACTTTACTTTAGAGAACCGGCGGTAAATTGTTTGACGTAACTTCTTATTTTGAATAAAATTATTGGACTTTGCCTTTATAAATTATTTTCGTTCTCCCGCTCTGGTAAGACAAAGCGTACCGCTAAGTTCCGCAACTCAACACTCAACGTCTCAAATTTGGGCGAAAACTGAGAACGGAGTGTCTTGGCCCTATTTTCTCCTTGACTACTATCCTGCTATGCGAGGAAAACCGAGAAACTTTGTTTTTTTTAAATACTTTTTCTTGCTTTTTTTTTTAATTACATACATAATATGGTATTCCTTATATCTAAAAGAATAAAATTTTATCGAATTTTAGTTAATTTAACAAGTTATCACTCTTCTAAGTGTGAATGCATAATATACAAGGAGTTAAGTAGATAATGTACTTGAATCTAACCATTTCCGGGATCAATAATTCATATGGCTGAGGTTGTTAAATAAATTATGCTTGCACTTTTGGGATGCAAGGTTTCTATGATTATTATATATCAAACTTTATCATGAATCTATTTTTTTATTTATAAATTATTTTCGATATTAGCCTTTATCTTTTTTAAACTTAACTTACGTAAATTATTTAATAAATAAGGACGAGATTACAGAGACGGAAACGACCATAATTTAAATATAAAAGTTTGGGGGACCAAATGAATTTTGAACCCAAATCGCGTTGAGGCACAGTTTTGAACGACGCTAAAGTCATATCTTAAAATTACAACCTTTAATAGAATAGAGATGCATTAAAATATGTTTTTTTAAGTGAAATCAAGTCATTTTTAGGTACAGTCGTTAATTTTTTTTTTAAATAATATGAAAATTGTCTAATTATACGTATTGTAGATTAAAATGACTATAAAAAATATATAATTTTAAACAACAAAAAAAATCAACAATGCACTAAGATTTTCATTTCATAATATTCTAGATGAATAAAAAAAGTCCTTGTGAATTTTATGACAAACAAACTAACAGAACGAAAACGTTTTGATATATAATATATATTGTAAACACTGTCCGGCTTCCTTAAAACGTTTTCTAACAATTTATACGCTCGTGAGCGGAAGTGACAGAGGTCAAAATATAATATGAAAGGTACAATAAATGTATGAAAATTTACTAGTATCTAATATATCGTAATATTTGTAAAATATAGTACCATCGTGGCAGTGGGACAAAATCTAAGTGTAACCGAGATAGGGTGTGGGTTCGATGCTCGCCCGGGCGAAAGTTTATATTTAAATGATTTCCATTTCTCCGCTCAGGTAACACAAAGTGCTTAATTAAGTTCTTATTTTTGGGTGGTAAGTGAAGAACGGTGTGTTTCGACAATAGGTTTTTTTCTGGCTACCTATGATTATGAAGTATAAAGCTACAAAAAAAGCTATTTTAAACTGGAACTGTTTAAGATCAACGTCTAGGTTCAAAGCTTGCATTCAAATATTTTATCGTACAAACTTGCGTTACTACGAAACTATGGGTATTTTAACATAGAAAGCAAGAAATAGCTCAATTCAAGCCTTCGTTTATTATTGTAAGTACTAGAACAATTCAGTTATTTAATTACGGCGCTTAGAATGTGTCAGTAGAGCACAAGTCACTTCGCCAATGAGACATTGTATGGAGAAAACACAAAGGAGATTGGCCGGTAAAAAAAATATAGTCAAAGTATGACCGATTGCATGTTAAAACGAGTTCCAATAACACCTATAACAAAATAAATATTCACAATAGATATTAACAATTAAATTAACAATAGATTACACGATATTAAAGGTTTTTACTACATAATATTTAACTGAGGGGTTAGTTTATAATTTAATTTTGTTATACCTAATAAGTACTAATCAGCGACAACTTACATAATATGAATTAATTTGACAATGACATTGAGTAAAAGGTTTTATTCCAGTCGTGTTTCTATTATCGTCACTAAATCACAATTCGATTAACTTTCTACAGCGAATTGTTTTTGTATAAAAACTCACGCAAAAAGAACCTAAGTTTAGATTATCGTTCTTTTTCTCAAATGAACTTCTACGCTTCAGTTGACAGTTGAAAAAGCCAATAATTCACAATAGATTAAGCACATTCGCTTCCTCGAAGGTTTTATTTAAAAATATCTATGCAGATATCCAGTATTAGATTTTATTACCTAAAAATTAGTTTATCTATATACGTACGCTCTTAAAATTATTTTTTCGTTCTTGCAAGATCTAGCATCTGTTTCATGATATGAAAATATTCTTAAATAAGTTTAATTATTTAATTAATTTGGACGAACCTTATTGCCATTAGCATATATTATTAGCTTGAAATTGCTTTAGTTTCCTTATTGATTTCCACTTTCCACTATGAAATCCATCCATATATTTCGAACCCACGACCAAAACTATATAAAACCACAAGCGCGCCACGATGATGCCAAAATAAAATTCCTAGTGTATTTTGTTTAATAATGGGCTTTAACACTTTTTATTTATTCGTAGTCACGAGTAGATTCAACTTCCAATAACTGAAGTGTTCGAAACTGAAGCAAATAATAAAAATTAAAATATTGTGTGAAAATGGCAGTTTCTTTTATGAATTTTGATTTATTTTAAAATGTGTATGTTATTTTGGTACTTGTATAAAATCGTCAAGCAAGATTGTTATTGGAACGTTACGTTACGTTATATATATATATATACTATATACTTCTTTCATTCTAATATACAGACTTTCCATAGGAAAGTCGGGTAATTCTCTTTAACTGCTCCCTTGCACTATTCAAAGACTTTCAGCTTTCTACGTATGGCTAATAGGTTCGGCCAAAAAGCGATTATATATATACATACATACATATATATATATATATATATACATACATATGAATATATATGTAAACAATTCATATCGTATATATATAAACAATTTACCGAATATGATTGGTATTCACAACCATATGGAGGTTCAAAACAATTAAAAACAAAGTAAAGATTGAATCACAGTATTGAAACTGTAAGATTTAACACCTTTTTTCTATAAATAAATAAGTCTTGCATAATCGGTCAGGGTCACAAGTAAGAAAGCAAAACAAAGATCACCGGAAGTTCGCAAAAACTGTAATTAGTCACAAACAATCGATGAACTGTTAAAGAGACGGTTGAGTGCCACTCGAGTGACGTTCATATAGTAAAATGGCGATGGAAAACCATGACAGATATATGTAGATAAGGAAAATATACAGCTTAGAGTTCATCCTCTGTAAACTCTATAGTGGTGGTCTCGATCCCACTCAGGGGAATGGTTATATTCAGTAAAGAAGTAAAGAACGGAGTGTGTTCTCGCTAGGTTCTCTCTAAAAAAAGAGAAAAGAAAAAGGTTGAAGCTGCAAAAGAAACTTTTTATTTGGTAATGTTTTATATTGAAAATCCAAATAGCCTTCACGATATAAAAGATTAAGATCCGCCACCCAACACGCAATCCCTGAAGGGGGCGTTGCGGTAGATGAGTCAAGATAAAAAGGTGAACATAATTAGGTAACATTGTATAATGATTTTGGATACAAATCTTAAATTAAAAACCTAAGATGGTTTTGCTTGTCTAGATTTCTTTAATTTCTATGGGGATGCAATATGTAGTAAGATACAGACAAATAAATATATCAAAATAAATAAATAATATTATAATAATCTATGGAACGGCTGGACCGATGTTGACTGGACTTTACTGGCAAGTAGATGATGTAATATGGAGTAACTTAGGTTACTTTTGTTTGAGAATTCTACGTTGACGAACTCGTGGGCACATCTATTTCTATTATAAAAACAATTAGTTATTTGTAACTTAAGCTACATAGACGTCAATCGTTCATTCAACAATGCAAATAAATCCTTTGAAAACAAACGGTTGAAAACAGAAATAAACAATATGATTTAATTATATAAACATTATTAAAAAAATGCATGCACATTTGAAATTATAATGGTTGCTATCGTTTTTAAATTTAAAAATACTGTAGGGAATTATTTCAATACGAAAAAATCTTAATTATAATATTTTTTTTATTTGATATGATGGTGGTTACAAAGGGTACGTAAAGAGAATTTTGATACTAAAACACTTCGTTCGCTTCGCTTTAGTCCATTTCAGATGATTTAATTCAAAGTGGTGAGGAAGTAACCTGCTAGACTTATGCCATTTGCAATAAAATACTTAGTCTGGCCATAAATACTGTTACAATTTAAAATAAACTAAATATTACTTTTGAATTTGGAATCTTTTTTTATCTTCGTTAATATATTGTAAAATATTTTGTTATATTATAATGGAGTGGAGTGATTAAGAGAACTGAATCACTGTGATTACGATTTTAAAAATTGTATTTGGCACCATACCTACTATTTGTAACGCAATTTGTATACCGGGCTATTGATAAGTACATTGAAACCAATTCTTTATGTGACAGAAAAATATCTGGCCTTCTACGTAGTGTTCGTAAGAAAAAGGCGATCAAAGCAGTAAGGATTCAAAGAAATCCTGTCCGAAAGCAAAATATAGAAAGGAGATGAAGATAGCATCTAGAACCATGTCGCGAATTTTAAAAGAACTATTTAAACTTAGGACATGCAGCCTCTTATAGAGATGGACTGATTAATTTCTAATTGATAACCTAAGAAAGAATAATGTTGGAAAATCAGAAAAAGCGGTACGCAAAGAAAGGTCACAGAAATTTTTTACGGTTTACGGTTGACAAAACTTTTCAATTGAGCAATACAAACACCGCATTTATGCTGAAAGCTCTAAAGAAGCTCCCAATTAGTCAACAAAGTACAACGTGGGCATTATCCGACTTGAGCTACGGTTTGGTAGGGTGTTAGCTATGAAGAAGTAACTGAGTTATATTTTTGTGAAAAAGGTATCAAAACGCCAGCCAAAGCGTATCAATATACCATTCTGGAGAACGTAGTTAAGCCCCTTAACAACACCATGTTCAATAACCGAGTATAGTCCTTTCAACAATACTCGGCGCCGGTTTATAAAGCTCCATCCACCCAATCAGTTTTAGAGAGTAAAGTTTGCTCTAAACGCCATGATAATTTGGAGTCCCTGAAACAATCCATACGAATGGCAGCGAAGAATTTTCAATCTCCCGAATTTTCAAGTAATTTTCGATTTTAACATTTAAAGGATTGTATTGCAGCCTATGGAGACTACTTCGAATAAGCTTTATAATTTTTTTATTTCTTTGTAACATTATTTAGCGCAAGTAAATATAATCCGTCAAAATCAAGTACGAGATATATTTCTGCTTTAATTACTCACAGCCATCCGACACTTTTGTTTCATGCAAAAATCTTAAAATACATGTTAAGAATACGGACTTTCTCTATTACTTGTAAAATAAGTAAATCATGATTCGTGATGTTTCAGTAAAAACAATGAGAAGTCAGCTATAAGTTCAAAACGCATGTGCATGTAATAATAGTTTTGTTTCAATAATAATTCAGAAATGTCCAACATTCATATGAATAATTGCAACTTGCATATCATATGTTTATATAAAACCTATAACCTTACTCAATATATTTTATTATTTTTAGCTCTAGAACTAGTTGGACCAAAAGGAAGAGTATTCGTCAGTCTGCTCTTTAATACAATGTTTATTCTCGGCGGAGTAACTGTGACAGTACTTTCGTGGTGGCTACAAAGTTGGCGATACCTGCTCCTAGTTATCTACATGCCAGCTATCCTCGTATTCTTCTATTTATGGTCACTCACCGAAAGCTTCCGATGGCTGTTTAGCAAAGGACGCTATGAAGACGGCCTCAACGTCCTCACTCAGTGTGAAAAGGTCAATAACGCCAGCGTACCCAAAGACCATTACGATCAAGTAGAAAAACAAGCAATGAAACAACGCGATGCAAGAAAATACGAGGTCTTGGAAACGAATCAGTCCACGTTCAAGCAATTGCTTCTGTCTCCAATGATTTGGAAAAGGCTGTTCACTTGTTCTTTTTTGTGGACCTCGTCTACTCTGGTCTACTACGGTCTGTCGATCAATGCGATAGAATTGTCAGGAAATAGCTACTTAAACTATATCGTTGTTATAGTTATTGAGGCTCCGGCTAATGTTTGCAAGTTGATTTGCTTGGACAGATTTGGCAGAAAGCGTGTTATCGCAACAGCATTTATAATGACTGGCGTTATATTAATTAATTACGGATTCTTGCCAGGTGATTGTGTGTTTTCTTTTAAATATCCTTGTTAATTAATACAAGTAAAATAAAATAATTAATACAAGTAAAAAAAATAAAATAAAATAATTAATCACAAGTAAAAAATGAAACACATTTTTACTTGTATTAATTATTTTTGAGGTGGCATTTTAACAAAGTATCATATCTCAATAATATACTTTAGTAATTATATAATACTTTGAATAATCGGATTAATCTCATATTTTTGTAACAAATTATTTTTAAATTAGTATTAAAATGATAACTTTTTAATTAATTCTATTACATCTACTCAACACTAGATTCGATAGTGGTGGATTCAATGCATATGTCTCTGTGACATCAATTTAGTTTTCTGTAATGTAAATATCAGTTTCAGTTCTATTAACAAAACAACAAAAATAAGAAGTGACATATTTGGACGGTTTACAAGACGCGCGGGTTCGAGTCCCGTTACGTTAAAATTATTTTACGTTTTTAAAAAACGTGATTAATTTAATTTAGGTAAATTATATCAATGTTAACTAGAAAAGCTCGTTGACATTTTTTAATGTTTTACTACTTTTCAGGTGGCACCGTCACTTGGCAATTCTACCCTCGGCGGTAAATTCTTCATCACACCTCGCATACAACTCGCTGTACATTTTCTTCGCAGCCGAAGTTTTCCCTAATAATTATAGTGGACCGCACAAGTTGGCTAGCTTGTTCCACGATCGGTCGTAGCTTGTTTCCCGCTTATTGCCCGGCAAAACGCCTTTTTATTGGTATGTAATTAGTATAAAAAAAGATATATTTAGAAAACGTATAAAAATATTAACGCAGCGAGATTCAAACCCGCGCCTCTTAAAAACCGTTCAAGCGCTATGCTTTTTTAATATATGTAATATTAACTTTATTTCTTAATATATGCAAACACTCCAATTTTTTATATATTTATATTATAAGTATGCACTGCTAATTATGCAAGCGAATATTGCTATATAAAATTAGCTGGCATACAATTTTGTCCTTCATTTTATAACTAAGTCCATAAATTTCCTCATTCTTTGTTGTTCATAAAATACCTTTCTCATAAGTTACCTTTTATTGCAGTCGAGATACCCTACGAATTCCCGCCGACATTAGCAAATTTCGGTGTTATGTCAGCGATGTCCGGATTCCTCGTCCTTACTTTGCCTGAGACCAATAATCAAAAACTACCAGATTCTCTTGGGAAAGAAGCTCAGGCCCAAGACCACAAAGAGCCGGAAGTGTGTGAAGAAAAAGAGCCGGATCAAAACGGAGCTAGTGAGAGAAGAGAAACAAAAACTAGATTATAACTATGTGGTAAAAGACTGAACGTATAATGTTAATAGTTATTTCTTTAGAGTTGTTTGTATGTACGAGAGGTTTTTATTTAAATAAGATTTGTATTACATGTTTGTCAATATATCCTCAATATTGTATGGAATTCTGTTGTTTTCTTTTATATGCAAATCTATATATAATATAGAGAAGCTAGTTTCCTTTGTATAATACATTGTTTTATGAATAAAATTATTAATTTACTTTCGCGTTTCCAAGAAGTCATCGGCTCTATCCTTTTTATTGGCTCATTCAGAGATAGCTTAGTGTTAATTCCATTCTCCATTTGCTGCCCGAATTCGAGACATTATGTATTGAGATGGAACTCAACACTGGTTTAGTCTTTTATACTTGAGCAAAAAAATGCTAGTAATTGAATTGAATTGAATTTAATTTAATTATGATCGTTCCCAGTTTTGATAAATTTTATTGAGTAACGTGGTGGTGGTACAAATTTTTATGATTTGAATTATTGTAGACGACTGGAATGACGACTTTATTTTAAACGTACTTTGTTTACATTTTTTAGTAATGCATTTTCTTACAAAAATTGATGCATTTTTTTTTATGATAAAATTATTTTTTATTTTTAATATATGACTGAAAATTCATCACAATCACTTAATTTCTGTTCTACTAAAACAATATTTAACAGTTTAACTCGTTTAACATCTGTTTTAAAATTCAAGAGGCTTTAAACTCAATTTTGTTGGAATTCGAATCTTGCAACTTATAATTTTAATCCATGCATAATTATCTTCAATTAAATTTATTGGGGTGTTTTTTTTTTTCAAAAAAACAACTGGTTTAATTTGATTTTCTTTGCGCTTTCACGACATAGCAGGGTAGTCAGAGAGAGCCAAGTGACAAGACACTCCGTTCTCCACGAGACATAGTGTATTTAGTGGTGGAGCTTAACACCGCGTTTTTTCTTATATCTAGAATTGAGAAAATGAAAATAATTTTAATATACACATTCCTCCGAGTAGAAATTGAAGTAAGTAAATGCGATGGCCTCAAATCAAGTCAAAATTAGGATTTTCTGAAAACGATAAAAACATATTTTACCATTCTTTAAACGACTAAATAAAATACAATAAAGAAATATTGTTCCATTAGATTTACGTACAAAAACGATTAGTGACAATAATTTTAACACATTTACAAGAAAGTTTTCCCATTGTTAACAAAATATGAAGATATAAAGCGAATTAAAAGTACATTAATAAGCAAATAACTTTGTATCATTTTGCATAATATTGCTGTGAGGTTTGGCGCTAATTGCGGGGTTCCCTAAATATTTATTTGTATGAAAAGCTAAGATAATGCAATAATTTACTACTTAATTGAGGTTACCGTGGCGCATTGGCACAGAGCCGTATGTTAGCGCGAGGGTCGTGAGTTCGATTCTCACTAAAGCTTCACGGTAGCTTCACACTCTATCCTGCTAAGCAAGATAGACAGAGAGGACTCAAAGTTAACTTTAGTCGAATTAACGATCTAGTGTGTTGTGTGGTGAAACTCAAACTGTAGTTTATTGAGCCAGACCAGGGAAAGAAGTATAATTTAAATATAATCATTGTCCCCAGCGGAATCGAACTACGACCATCGTCATAGTTTTATAGGCAGATGCCGTCTCAACTGCGCCACGGTGTGCTTTCAATGGGGCAAGGGAATGGTTATATTTAAATTAATTTCAATTCGTCTGTCCAGTACTCACCGTGTCGAATGCCATCATTCAACGTGTTCAGTTTATCCACTTAACGGCCAAATTCAAGATATTATGTATGAGACACTTGGAAAAATTATGATAATTTCTCCTAGTGGGAATCGAATCCCCAACCAATCCCGCCTACAGTCAAACGCTGTCACACTGCGCCACAATGGCCTCGTTGACTATTGTTTTCTTATTGTTCATCAGAGCGGAGAAATTAAGGTAGAAATAATTAAATTATGATAATTTCCCCGAGTGAGAATCGATCCCCTAACCAATCCCGCCTACAATCAGACGCTGTCACACTGCGCCACAATGGCCTCGTTGACTGTTGTTTTCTTATTGTTCATCAGAGCGGAGAAATTAAGGTAGAAATAATTAAATTATGATAATTTCCCCGAGTGGGAATCGAACCCCTAACCAATCCCGCCTACAATCAGACGCTGTCACACTGCGCCACAATGGCCTCGTTGACTGTTGTTTTCTTATGGTTCATCAGAGCGGAGACATTAAGGTAGAAATAATGAAATGTTGATAAGTTCTCCGAGTGGGAATCGAACCCCCAACCAATCCCGCTTACAGTCAAACGCTGTCACACTGCGCTACAACGACCTCGTAAACTGTTGTTTTCTTATACATAGTTGAAAAGAAACTATTTTGTTTACATAACTTAAAACAGCAACAAAATTATTATTTATGAAACAAAATAAGTAATTACAAGTTAAATACAAAGGAATTGCATTTGCATTTCTCACATTAATAACTCTGTGCTCAATACATAACAGATCTTAAATCAATAATAATGTAAATTACTTCGGTTTATCGTTATGTTAATATGTGAAGGAAAATCTTTCGATTTCGAAAATTACAACTTATATTTGTTGTTAGTATCTCTGTAGAGAGATTTTTACAAAACTCTGCTTACCAAAGAATATTCTAAAAACAATCGTTTGGCAAGAGACAATGCTATTTATTTATTTTTTTAACATTTTTTTAATGTGTTATTCGCACACTTAGGAAATTGATAAAGACATATTTAGAAAACGTATAAAAATTTGAACGCAGCGGGATTTGAACCCGCGCCTCATGGAAACTGTTCAAAACCTGTTTAAATTTCCTAAGTGTGCGAATAACACTCTAAAAAAATGTAAAAAAAATTACTCTTAATTGAAAATTATGCGAACGAAGAAGTATGAAATTTTGTGCATAGTTAAAGTTTTTTATATTTACATTAGAACTTGATAAAATAAATATTATGTGATAGACATACACTTTGGTAAATGTTTAGGGAAGCCGCAATTAGCGCGACACCTCACAGCAATATTTTGAGACCATACTCTACATGATAAAAATATTTCAAAATATGGCGAGCGGTAGAAATTACCTAACCTTCCAAAAAATATCTTATTAAAAAGATATTGGAGGAAACTCATGCCAAAAGCATGAGAACCCCCTGGCGGGCATTTGTGAAGAATTTGACTACAATAAACGAATCAAAAGAAATATGACTACCTGACTTTTTGGCAACCCCGTGAATAAAACGTGACGTTACAAAAAAAAAACAAAAATATATTAACCGAAATAAAAAATATCAATTAAACAAACAAAATGTTATAACAAGCACGCTGCCGCTGTTTTATATGGCGATTAAAGAGAACGACGACGAGCGACAATTAACTTTAAAACAAAATTAGAGTTGATGTGGTATTTAAAGCGTTTTTCTTTAACGTTCTCGCGATCATAATTATTCGTTTAGAACGTATCCCATTCGCAGGTACGTGACTGAGTGGACTAAATTAAAATAGCCGAATGCGAACGGTTAAAGGCGAGTGCAGACGCGCTGATGGAATTTTTTTATTAAACATGTACGACTCGACAAGTAAATCTGCAATACAAACCAAAATAACCCAAAACATTGCATTGCAAAATCTGCTTTGTCTAGTGAAAATGCATCAACATCAACCAAAACCACTCTGTCAAGATAGTATTTTCTTTCTTCTTCTTCTTTCTTTTTTCCCGGATAGCTAGTTAGTCAGAGAGAACTTAATGTCAAGACGCTCCATTGCGCGAGACATTGCGAAATTGCCGAAAATCAACGCCGCGCTATGTCTTAGGTACTACTGCGGAGAAATGAAAATAGTTTAAGTATCAATCATTCTCCCGACCGGGAATCAAACCCCAATCGAATCACGTTTACAGTCTGACGCTGTTCCATTGCTCCATAAAGTCCTCTAGTATAGTATTTATTTTCTTAAACCATGATGGATTTTGCCAGTTTGTTACTTTCTGACATTTATTTTTTATTAAATTTAGAATTTAGCTAAAACTGTAAATTCATATCTCATACAAAGGCTTTACCTTGTTTTGCTACACACAGTACATCTAGGCATTTCGCCCATTTTGTTCTCTATATTTAAGTACTAAGTTTTTTTCATGGATAATTTATTATTTTTAATTATTTAGTAATATAAATACAGAAAAAATTATTAAAATTATTTGATAATAGTTTATATATGAGCTTATACTTTATTTTTTAAGCAATATAATACCTTTTGCAAAAGCATAATTCATCTCAAGATGTCAGCATAATAAGAAACTGCCTACAATATGATTAAAACCACATCCACTGTGCACTGCAAGTACATTATACTATCTCTATGTATTGGTAGTATGAAATATTGTGTATTTTGAAATTTAAAAAGACGTATTTAGAAAACGTATAAAAATTTGAACGCAGCAGGATTTGAACCCACGCCTTTTGAAAACCGTTCAATTTAGATCTTGAACGGTTTTTAGAGACGTTAGTTCAAATCCCAATGCGTTAAAATTTTTATACGTTTTCTAAATATGTCGAATATATTGTATATTGTATTGAAAGCTAATCGTCTGTTGTATAGAAGTAAGATATGTAATAATACGGATATATTAATAATAATATAACAAATAGGAAATACGTTTAAAAAGGAGCTAAAAGGACAACAACACGGGTCGAAATAGCGAAGTAAGATTTCTTACATCGATAGATAAAAGTGAAGCTTATGAAAGACGTTATTTTTCTTTATTTATTTATTTTTGATACGCCTCTGATACGTCAGCAGATATAGCCTAGTAAAAAGTTCCCATCCAAACAGAAGCGTTACATATTGAATGCGAAACTCAATGACGAAACTAGACTTTTCTTAGTTAAATGAGTAAATTTAAAATGTATAAAATACTGAAAACGTATAAACATTTGAACGCAAAAGTATTCGATCCCACGCCTCTTGGAAATCGTCCAAGCTCTTTGACCGCTAAGCTATACTTTCTACAAACGGCTACGTCGAAATTCCTATACGCTTATTACAACTTATATTTGTTGTTAGCATCTCTGTAGAGAGATTTTTACAAATTACTGCTACCCAAAGATTGTCCTACGAACAATCGTTTGACAAGAGAGAATGCTATTCATTAAATATTTTTAACATTTTAAAGCGTTATTCACACCCTTTAAAAAATTGAAAAACATTATTAGAAAACGTATAAAAATTTGAACGCAGCAGAATTCAAATCCACGGCTATTGGGAAACGTCCAAGCGCTCTGACCACTCTGATCGAGCCAGGCATAAGCATTTTCCACATACTTAGGATATCAAAAAACATTTTTAAAGACGTATAAATAATATGTTTCAATAAGAGTTGAAGAATTTCGACGTAGCCGGATGTTGAACGTATAGCTGAGCATAATCTAATTTTTTATATGTTTTCAAAATATGTGTTCATATCCTAAATGTGCGAATAACACTTTAAAAATATTAAAATAAGAATAAATATTTCCTTCCTAGTATAATCGAAGCCTAACTATTGAATAACCAAACGGATTGAGGATTGAAAACTTTACTCTGCAAGCTTCGATTCATAACACGTTTTTAATAACAGTGTATATTTGATTAACTTTTACCACCTTCTTACAGTTCATATATTATTAAATGCCACCTTTGACTTATACATAATTTAAGTTTTAATAAGTCAAATTCTTTATAAGCAATATATTTAAAAAATATATATTTTAAGAAAACTACTAAAACGTAGTGTCATCACTAGGGTCTCATACTGCTGTGCTATTAGGGAAAAAGCGTGAAACTGATTTTTTTAAATCAATTAGGGTATCCTGTATAATGAAGAAAGAAATATAACCTTTTTATATATTAATTTGTAGTAGTTGTATTTTTGGAAATCGTATTCTAACAGTAATTTTCCAAACCGGTGTTGTTTCTAGAAAATTCCATATACAAAATTCATTAGACTGTAATAAAAGAAAGAGAACACACTGTATAATTAAAAATAGTTACATAGGAATAGAAACTGTTGGATAAGTAAGTTAGACAACTTAAGCTATGATTAATTTTTATATATTAACTCATTATATCTTAAATTTACCAAATATTTATTTTTATTTTTACATGACTATTTGGAACGGATTAATCATGTATATTTCATATTCGAAAATATAAGTAAGAAAACTAGACGTTTCGATTCAGAAGGCCGTGGTCACAGGTAGACTATTGTATTATTGTATATTGTTTGATAAGTACACCCTCTGACTAGAATTTGAATCCACAGTCTAAGACATATTTAGAAAAACGCATAAAAATTTGAACGCATCGGGATTTGAACTCGTTCTTGAAAACCGTTCAAGATGTGCGGTTTCAAATCCCGCTGGGGTCAAATTTTTATGCGTTTTCAAAATGTGTCTTTTTCAATTTCCTAAGTGTGCGATTAACACTTTAAAAAATGTAAAAAAAATATATCCACAGTCTAATTATCATATTTAGAAAGTAATTTTTAAAAGATAAAAAGGTTATAAACGCTTTTTGTTTAAATAGTATAATATTAGGGGTTTAAATATGAAATTGCAGTTTTAACCTACGGGTTGCTTTAAATAAAATAAAACCTGCATGGTAGTACATTACAAAGTAAAACTGTTTTCATACGAACTTAGCATCTTCTGTAGGCGGATGGCCGTAAGAAACAATAATGAATTAAAGGCGATGGTGGAGTCCGATCCGTAAATGACAAAGCTGCGTAGAGGGTATGGGCGTTGAAGCTTGTATTTCCTTGTTAAATTGGTAAAGAAACGAAGGGATTTTGGACCGAGTTGTGATGTGTCACGATAAATGGATTGTATACGAATTACAATTCTAAGCGCAAAACCACTAAACCCAGGTCACACTCCACAACAATGCCCTAAATCGAAGCTTTCCCTTTCTATGGGAGAAAGGTATTGGTAACTGTTTGGTGGCCACTTAATGGTGTAATTCACTTCAGCTTCGTCCAAGCTGGTCAATTTATAACTCTCGCAGCCCCGAATCATCAATCGATCATCACCCTAAATATGTTATACACCCAATGATAACATCTGCACTGCGCTGTATTGAGAAACCAGCCACCATCCTCCTTACTTTCCGAACCTCGCCTCAACCGACTGCCATTTTTATCGCAATTTGGTAACTTTTATGCATGGAACAACATTTCTTCCTAGAAAACAGTACAAAATACTTAAGATCTTTTGTGGAGTCTAGGTTCCCAGAGCTCTATCACTACGAGTACATCTATATCTCTATCACACAATTAGACGGCAGAAATTTATAGATCGCGAGGATGTAAACGTTTATTTAATATACATATTTAAACAACAAAAAAATTATTCTATTTTTATATATGAAACTACAATTTCATTCTTTCATCCCTATATTAAAAATTCTACACGTATGTATATAATTTGAATATGAATTCATTTCATTTAATATGAAAATAACACGTAAAATCCATCTCATGCATACGTTAATATGTGACAGCAATAAAACAGACTCCCAAAGGGCAAGCGATACGCACAAAAACGTTTTATAAGTTTTTGTTGGGTCGCCTTTTGACTGAATACATGAATATTAAACTAATCCCGGCCCAAAGTTTTTACTTAGAAATATAATTTACAAGAACATTTTAAGTCACGAATTGTAGATATATTCTAGTTTGTTGGTTCTTGAATTATGTTATAATATACGTTTTGAATTATATTTATTTTAAACTTGCTCTGCTGCATGTTAAATATGTAGTGGGCATAATAAATCATCCTTGGGAAATTGAAAAAGATATATTTAGAAAACGTATAAAAATTTGAACGCAGCGGGATTTGAACCCGCGCTCTTGAAACCGTCCAAGCGCTCTGGCTGCTAAGCCATGCGTTCTACATCTAGCTACGTTGAAATTCTTATACGCTTATTACAACTTATATTTATTGTTAGCATCTCTGTAGAGTGATTTGTACAAATTTCTGCTACCCAAAGATTATTCTATTAATAATCGTTTGGCAAGAGAGAATGCTGTTTATTAAATATTTTTGAAAAAGAAATCCTTGGTATTCAAGAGGCGCACGTTCAAATTCCGCTGCGTTCAAGATTCAATACGTTTTCCAAATATGTATTTTTCAAATTCCTAAGTGTGTGAATAACACTTTAAAAAAAAACAAATTTTATAAATTAGCTCAATTATTGTCTACATACATTATAGAGGCACTACACATATACGTATATTTTTTTTCTTTTTTTTTTCTTTTTTCTTATATACGTGTTGGTAATTATGGCGCAGTGTGACAATGTCTGTATCGCAATGGTTGTGGAATCGATTCCCATTCTGGAGAATGATTGTAGAGATTTAAATTATTTTCATTTCTCCGGTCTGGTGACAAGAAAACGCGCGGGCGTTGAGTACCGCCTCTCAGCACACAGTCTCTTGGATTGCGGGCAGAAAATGGAGAACGGAGTGTCTTGACATCAGGCTCACGTTGCCTACCCTGCTATGTGGGAAAAAGTGAAGCTGAGAAAGGCGTAAAGTTGTTTTTCTGTTCATTATATAAAATAAAGAAATTAAAATATGAAAATTAGCACAGTAGTACTTTATAGTTAGTAAACGTCTGCTAAGAACGGATTTTGCGACAGGACCGAATTAAGGAGGTATAAAAGCTCTAGCAAGTTTGTGTGAAAGCCCTTCATTATTTTGCTACAAATTTGAAAATTGATCTGTATTGAGATATGTAGACGGTCTTTAAGACAGGGCCGGTGTAAATAAAATCTACATAGTAATTGATATCCTCATTACTCACACCTCCTACACGGACGAAGTCACGGGCAATCGCTAGTAGTATATATACGGCTGTAATAAATATACACAATGCAATGTAATAAGCGTAGGTGAAATTTGTCATTTGTCATACCGGCACGCGGTGACCCGCTATTAATTTTGAGGCTCGACTACTCGGCGTTAATCTTTCCTCGCCTAAATTACTTCCGTTAACATAACACTGTTTATTGCTGTATGAGATCTGATTGTGCTTTTCGTTTAATTTATGCCTGTAATACACATTACTCTAATTTAAAACACCTAAATATGTACAAGTTTTCTCCCAAAACATCAAAACAATATAAAACAATAGATATCTATATTTTAACTTAAGAAATCGTTTATCCTAGAATATATTCTAGAATATACAGCTGGTCATTTATTTTTTCTGAAACTCACATATCTTGAAAGCACTCGTACAAGTTTCTTAATCGTCATATATTCAAAAGACGCGACAAAAACTACAAAAGTAATAACTAACTGTCCCGTTAACGCGTAAACAACGCGTTGTCTTGGCAACGTGTATGTCACTCTATATAAACGTGTATATTAGTATTTATTTTATTAATTTCATGTATTTCTGATGGATTACTATAAAAAATATATAGAGCTTTCTGCACTTTAATATCGATAGGAAATTTCGCTATGCTAATTCCGTCCACACAGTTTTCGTAAAAAGGGATTTGAAGTTCCTTCAAGTGTCCTCATGCCGTTCGCCTGCGTAAACTCCATGAGTGAACTATTTCGTTTATTCTCACTTAAATTAAATTAAATTAAATTACATTGCTTAAATTTATAATTTATATCTTCAAAAAAGTTACAGCTTTTTTGTTTATGAACCGATTGTAATTAAATAAACACCAAATATTAAGGAAAGTCACGTCTCAAAGACACGTCTGAGGATAAACGTGCATAGAGCAAAAGGCAAAACAAACGGATATCAAAAGTAAATAAAATTAAAAATCTTGTTTTATGGGTTCCTTATTATATAAACATTCTGTCCTCCCTTATATTATTTTGTCTTTGCTTTATCTTATAATTTAGTGGAAGTCTCATAGTTAGAAGGAAACGAAAGTTCAATTCTTTTAATTTATCACGAGAATTTTTAATTCAAAATAACAATAGTAGCGCAATGGGACTGAAAATCTGACTGTAAGCAGCATGGGGTTGTGGTTGATCCCACTTGGAAATATGATATTAGTATATTTTCATTAGTCACCGCTCTGGTACCGAAAGTGCGACGTTGTGAGAATCATACTTAACATGCAATGACTCGATTTTTTGGACGGAAAATGGAGAACGGAGTGTCTTGACACTAGGTTCTCTCTGACTTCTCACCACTGCTATGCAGGCGCCATTTTGTTTCAAGTGGACTTACATTTAGGTTTGACAGAAATATTTCATAAAAATTTACTACTATAAATGGCTAGCTGTGACGTATGGCACGACTACTATGCGTGAAATAATAATAGGATAAATCTCTCTACTGAGGATGCTAAGAACAAATATAAGGATTGTAATAACCATATAGGTACAGGCGGCTGGTTGCTGGGGAGCGCGTGGCGCACGGTCAAAGGCGCTTGAACGGGGTTTCAAGAGGCGCGGGTTCAAATCCCCCTGCTTTAAAAATTTTATACGTTTTCTAAATATGTCTTTTTCAATTTCCTAAGTGTGCGAATAACAATATAAAAAATACTTTCATCCGTTGTGGTGCAGTAGTGGTGTCTGAGCCCAGTTCGATTCCCGCTAAGTTAAGTAGAAAAATACCGTTTGTCTAACCATGATGGAAAAACTAATATATATTAAATTAAAAGGCTGAATTCAACCCCACAATCCCGCTACGACAACTAATGACTGACAAACAATAAACTTACAAACTTTTGAGTGCATTTACAACACCTATGTTGCGTTTAATCTAAGATATAAACATTGCATAACAATTAGATGTTCTGACCATTTGTTTTTGAATGTAGTACGTACTTGCTAACTATAATAAGTGTGAAACAGGTGTAGCACGAAATTCTAACGCTATACAAGTGGCATTTGCAATTTACTTACGACGATAAATCCATTTGAGGAATGCAAGTTACAGGGTAGCGGTATATATGTAAATACTATATAGTTGTTATAAACGCCACTATGGTGCAATCGTTTTACATCCAATAGTTGTTGGTTCGATTTCCATTCTGGAATGCCCACGTTCGCTAGGACAAAACGCGGCATTGGAGTTCCACAATGTTGAATTGTATTTGGTACTTTTTATGCATTGCATCTAAAACGCATTGTATTAAAGTATTTGGTAAAAAAATGTTGTAAATGGTCGGATTATGTCGTAAGTTAGTGGAAAATCAACGGTATAGAGATGTATCTATCATTATATTCTATTTCCTGCCAACCTATTCAGAGATAGGATATAAAAGTACAAAGTACAAGTTTTAATTATATACAAGTAGAATACGTGTTACCTTAGAAACGTGTCCATATCACTTTATATAAAAGTGTACAATAGTATAAATAATAATCATTTAATTAATTTCATATATATTTTATGTATTTATATAGAAATTCATCTTAATGTTTCCTCCATTTCTATACTATAATAAAACAGTAAAAACAGAATATTTTTCTCGGAACTACTGGACAGATTTGAATGAAACTTTTTTGTTGTATAGCTTTTATGATTAGGCTGACTAGGATGACTTGGGCTACAATTGATTTTTAAGAGTGGAAAACCTGTTGTAGAACCAAAATAGACCAGCTAATACTATAAGATATATGAAAATAGTTCTCATATCTTATACTTTATAGCAGAAGCTATAGCCTTAACAAAAGTTTTTCAGGTTCGATGAGTATTTTAATGGGAAGGTTTTTTCTCTCTCAGGCTATCGACGCCTACTGCTGGACATAGGCATAAGTTTTGTAAACACATATTAATTTAAAAACGATACTTTTTAAAAAATACAACACAGACAGACACTTTAATATCGAATTGCATCAAAATAGGTCTAAGCATTGGTCACATGGCGTGGCATTTGCAATTTTGGCATACGATATATTGCTACACGTGAGGAATGTTGTATTATGTGCATTGTACCGACTACCGGGGTCCTGGAGTCGACGATATATATGACACATGATGTTTCATTGTTCAGATTATTAAACTGTAAATTTTGAAACAGGGCTAATATGATAAGAATAAATAGATCTTAAGAATGTTTTTAGAGAACAAACAATTTTTACAGGTATCATATAAAACACAGCGGGATTCGAACCGTCCAAGCGCTCTGACCACTGAGCCATAACGTTCTACCCAGCTACGTCGAAATTAATATTATTACAGACATTTTTTGTTGTTAGCATCTCTGTAGAGAGATTTTTACAAATTTCTGCTACCCAGTCTACAATCTACAATAAATCAAAGTACTGTTGCAATCGTTTGGCAAGAGAGAATGATATTTATTAAATTTTTTTTTTATATTTTTATAGTGTTATTCACACACTTGAGATATAAAAAATATTTATTGCCTTTTGTATATATAGATATAATTTTTTTTTATACTGTCTACTTTTTCACCAAAGACTGGAACAGAGTGTTTTTAAACAGGTGATATTTTTTTTCGATTCTTTTATGTGTAAGAATTAATATATCCGTAAAGTTGTTTGAACAAGTTATAACAAGTTTGGACATAAATGTATGGAATAAAAATTATTAAATTTTATGCTGGATAGCTATATATATTGAACAAAATAATTATGTTTTATATAAGATAAGGGTATCTATTATATAATATTGGTTTAGAAACAATATCTTGTGTCCTTTTAGAGTTACTAGAAATATAATTTATTTATTTATATATTCTTAATTGTACACGTATTAAAACAAACTGGTAGCCCCGACAACGCGTAAACACGCGTTACCTTAATTTAATGTATTTTTTATGCATTATTCTAAAAAAATTCAAATTATCATTCTAGGCAGAGGAGCTCTATATTAAATATAATCATCATCATCATCACCCGGAAGAAGTCCATTGTACAAAGACCTCACTCATTGAACGCCATTTCGGACGGTCACTAGCCTCCCTCATCCAATGGCTTCCCGCAATTCTAACAAGGTCATTGATATTAATTATAACGGTGCCAAATTTCATGACCTAAACAATTCATGGAGTTAAATAAACAATCAAAATAAATAGAAAAATCATACATTTAACATAACACCGTAAATATAACGTTATAAAAATAATATTTTATTTAATAAAACCAATGTATTGAAATAATAATAAAATTTATTTAAGATAATCAACTCTCGTCAAACACAATTTTTTTACCTTTAAAAGGTACAATGCCTGATTGTTTTTTCTTTGCTTCCCAAGATGGATGCAACTTCTCCACCACTTGTTCCTTTACTATATCAATTTTAGAATTACTTTGATTTTCAAATTTAAATTTATTGTCTTGTTTAATTCTATTTTTAGACTCAAAATACTTCTTAGGTTTAATTTTAGGCTCATGTCCAAACATAACAGCTCTTCTGTGCTTTCTGTTTCCTTCTTTATGAACTTCTTTAATTTCATCGGGCTGTCTCGGCTCTACTAGTGACATGTAATTTTCTCCAGAAGAAGTTATGAAGAACGGATCAATAATTTTGCTAACTTTAGGTTGCATTGATGGTGCATCATTAAAATCTTTATTAAATTTACGTTTTTGTAATTTCTCATTTAAATTCTTATTTTTATTATCTTTATGTTTCTTCTCAGTCTTCTTCACTGGCTTTATTTCTTTTGTCAAAATATCTTTTGTTTGACTAATTTGGAGTGGTTGTCAATTTTTAATTTATTTATTTTGACATCTTCTAGTAATAAATTTGTCTCATCGTTACTTTCAGTTTCACTAGACTCATCATTGTTTATAGATTTGTTGTTGCCATTTTCATTAACTTCATTTTCTGATTCAATGCTATCATCAATGCCTACATTGTGTTCAACATCACTATCATTTTTATCAGAATCATCACCACTAACATCTTCATCTGATTGATTAACGTCATTGTCACTTAAACCATTTGTTTCATCAACCACACTATTATCAGATGTAACTTTTTCTTTGCTAGTATCTGTCAATTCCACATCCCATTCACCTTCTACATTGACAGCCACAGCATTCTTACCTTTTTTCTTAGATTTTTGGTTTTCTCTCGCTTCTTTCTTTAATTTCAACCTTTCCTGTCTTGACATGAAAAGGTCTTTGATAGATATGTTTAAAAATTTACCTCTAATTTGTTTATATTTTTCTTGCATAGCTTTATGGAGGAGTAGTCTAGCACATGCTTTGTCATTATCAATTGCTGGTTTATTTAAATACTCATTTAATTTCCCAGTGTGTGTAACTATGAACCTTGCTATGTCTTTAGCTTTAATTTTCTGAAAACATACAGTAAAAAGTATTTAATACAAAAGTATTAATTTGTTGTGAGAGTTAAATTAAATATGTTAATAAAAATACATATATATTCTACAATATTATCATTCAACAGGCATTTATAGCACAGTGCAACAGTATCTAACTGTAAATGCAATTGGTTGTGGATCAATATCAAATCAGGGTATTAATTATATTTAAAATATTTTCATTCCTCTTCTCTAGTACCTAAAAGTAAAGTATGGTATGAGTTTCACCACTTAACATGCAGTCTTAATTCTATGGGTGGCACAATTATCACTTATAGGAATATTTATTCAAATATAAGTTCTTCCTCTATCCAACTAAAATAGTGCAACAAACTTTATAATATATAACTAACCTACATGTGTAAAGCTTTTGTTTTGGAATCATAATATAGAAAAATTGTGATATGAGGAATACTATCAACGAAACACAAATTATTATTAACTTTGTCAATACTAACTGATTATTTTTGAGACTATGAATATTATCCAAAATGTTTTATAGATGGTACTATAATTAATATATTAATTGAATGATTATATTTATTTTCTACTTGTACTATCTAATGTAAGATAAAATAATACATACCTTAATAATAAGAACTTCTTTAACAGCAGATTCTGCTTTCCTTGTAAACTTTTGCTTCAGAGCTTCAGGTGCCTTCTTTTCCGTAAAAGTTTTAGCTTTCCTGGTCAGTTTGTGAATCGTTTGTATTTTCGCTTGGGTCAAATTCCTTTTAAGTAAAATTATCTGGAAAATTTTATGAAATATTATAGAAATAAAATCTTGAATCTTGAATAAGCAAGCACTAAAAAAAGTTAGTCTAAGATAATTTAGTACTTACTTCATTATTAAAAGCTTGTTTCACGGCACCAACTTCCATTTTAAATTATTTATTTCCATTAATATAAGAGCAAAATATAACCTTAATATGTACAAGGATGTCACAATATGTTAAACGTCAAAACGATGCTCGTTAGAGTACGTTTATTATTTTCATAAAATAACAACTATGTAATAAAATCGTTGAGTGTAATAAATAATAATATGATAATTAAAAAAATTATACTGTTAAATTAATAAAATGTATACGAAGCATTAATTATATATGAACATATATTTTTTAGTACATGGCAGTATATTTTGAAACGATGCGCAAATTGTCTATGTAAAGTAAAAAAAATAAAGTGACATACAAATGTGTTTATCTGTCTAAACGAGAGCTCTTTTTGGATAGAACTGTCAATCCGGAACGTATGTGAAAATATATTTTACTTGTTTATATCAATTTAATCTTAAGTTCTTGTTATATGATTTTGTGAAATTTAGTGTTAAGTGCAGCAAGTGAAATGTGTATGGACCTATTTTCTTTCTAGAAGTTTACCTTCTGTTTATTTCAGCATGGCGCCCCGGTTTGAGATCGCAATCGGTCTGCGAAAAGGCCACAAGACAACTAAAATATCTGCTGGTAGAAAGGGTATTTCAAACAAAGCAATTAGAATCAGACCAGCTAGACTTAAGGGTGTAAGTATTTTATTTAATTTTCCCTAATTAAATTGTTCAATTTCGCTAGTCAAGTTAATTATATTACATTAGATTATTGCATATTTACTCGTATTATATTTGGTTTCTTAACAATATAATTGTAATTAACTTTGAAAGTCTTATGTTTAACCTACGCTTCATAACCTAAAAATTAGAACAATCATAATAAAAGCAATAAGCAAAGTTCATAATGTATAATAGAGAATCTATTAACCAATGCAATTTCTCCCTTCCCCTTTTATTATGGGTAGATATTATTATTTTTAACATTTAAAATAAAATTACAATCGGTCCATATTATTTCTTGACCATTTTATTGTAATATATTAATTCTTAGAATTTACTGTTTATTTAATGCAAAATAATATAGCTTAATTAATTTTGCTGATTTTAACTTGTTACATTTACAGTTACAAACCAAACACTCAAAGTTTGTCCGTGACTTGGTCCGTGAGGTTGTTGGTCATGCTCCATATGAAAAGAGAGCTATGGAATTGCTTAAGGTTCGTTTCATTAGTTTTTGTTTGAATATTTATTGTTACAGCAAGACAGTCAATTTAAATACATATTATCATTTCTACAAGTAGGCACCCAACCCACAATATTGACAATTGCAACCAGATACTGTTCAACTGCATGGACAGCGTCTGGGCACTAGGTTCTTTTTGCCTACCATGATATGATGGAAAAAGGAATAAGGGTGAAACTGAAAAAAGAAACTATTTAATTCTTATAAAAGTTGTAATATATGACTTGCATCTTCGATTTGTATCTCAGTTACATGCATTCGATTTATTTGTTATTATATTATAGTATTGTTCAACATAGCAAATGTGTGCTGCTGCATGAAATATCTTTGGTATATAAATATCATGGTCTTAAAAAACTTTTTTTTTTTTAATTTCACAACTTTACAATTTACAATCTCTCTTAAAAACCTCGTTCAAAAGAGGTGTGGGATGTTTTCTATATATGTCTTTTTCAATTTCCTAAGTGCAGAATAACACTTTAAAAATATACAGTACATATATAATTATTTTCTTTTTAAATATTCATTTCTTTCAGTAAATATTAAATAAACATATTAAACTAAGTACATTATACATTGACACTAAAATTCAAATCCTCTTATATAAGCCAGCAATTACCACGTAGTGTGCCATAATATTTTTCTTTAAGTAGTGAGATACACATTATTGCTTTGAGAGTATATTTAAATGACCGGGTAAAGTTTTTCAGGATAGTTCCAAACACTGTCAAGCATCATTTCATACATGCCCTACATCTACTGCTCTTACTTCTTTATACATTGTTTCAGAGAGATTGTTATAATTGATAATAATTAGTTTTGAATTTTCAGTTCTATGCATTAATGATTTATATATATATATTTACATAATTTTTTGTTAAATTAAAAAAAATTGAGGCCCTCATAGCACAGTGGCACAGTGGCTTTGACTGTAATGGCGATTGGTTGCGGGTTTGATTCTCAATAGGGTTTCTTTTTTCTGGTAAACAAGACAAAGCATTGAGGTCCACCACTCTCTGAGTTCTCTGATTTAAGTGGAAAGTGGAGAATGGATTGTCTTGACACTAAAATTTATTTTTATTACCCCACTCTGATAACATGAAGCACGTAGTTGAGTTCCGCCACTCAACACCTTGTCTCGATGTCGGGGCAGAAGTGTAGAACAGAGTGTCTTGACACAGCTCTCTCTGGCGGCTAGCCTGATATGCGTGATGAAGCGTGAAGTCGCAATTTAATATTATTATAATATTTCAGGTGTCAAAAGATAAACGTGCATTGAAATTCTTGAAGCGTCGTCTCGGCACACACATTCGTGCCAAGAGGAAGCGTGAAGAGATGAGCAACGTGCTGGTACAAATGAGGAAGGCTGCTGCCCAGGCTCACCACGCTACACACGCCCATTAGTTTATTAAACTTTAAATATTATTTTGATTGTTTTATTTATGGGGTATAGTCTAAGATAGGAGCTGAGTGTTTGAAACACTCGCGTCTAGCCTTTTTAGATTCGTTGTATATGAATTTGTTGTCAATCAAAATATTCTTTAATGAAATTGGATGAGTTTTTGTTTTTTATTGGCCTGATTTATATAAGCACTTTCGTATACAGAACTGACAGCAGTTAACATAAAAATGACAGTATTTTAAGTACCTAAGTGAGGGACACATTAAATAGTTATACAAACTTTTAAATATAATTATTTGTTGGATTCTACATTCTAAAGTATTTTTGTGATCATAATTACATGAGATGCATGTACATAAGTAAGCTAAGGTTTTAGTATTGGACGTTGTGCAGTGTGCGATGGTCGTGGGTTCGATTCCTACTCGGAATTATTACATTTAAAGCATTTTCTATTCTCCGCTCTGGTGACGGCAGAAAAGAGCGGCGGCGGAAAGTGGAGAACGCACACATGACACTAGGCACTCTGCCTACCCAGCAATGCGGAAATTACTTCTAAAACAAGTAAGTTATGCTAAGTTTATGAAAAAGTAATGTGAAAATCGAGAACACTCATTTCAGTTGAGAGTGACAAGCCGCTATTCAGTTTTGCCTAATTCTGACAGCGTTTTATTGAGTGACGTAACCCAACGCTGCAACCAGAGCTGGTAAATAATTTACGAAATACATGAGTATTTCGTAAATTATTGTGTTAAGTTCAGTAAACAATGTAAAATAACTTTAAATGTACTTAACCAAAAAGAATTTGTAAAAGTGTTAAAACATTTTATATATTTTTCCCAACGAAGGTATACCGACCGTAAACAAAAATATAACTAAATGATAAGCTTTATTAAAATAAACGCAAAGGTCAAACGTTCATAGAGCAAGAAAATTTGCCACTACTCCATAATTCTCTTAAAATAGACTTGAATTCATAACATTGTGATATCTTTTTTTCTGTACTAGTTTGTGCCTCTGGTTTCGTACGTGGGCTTTTAAGATAAGGTATTTCTTATTTTAAATGTCCCGTCACGTCGTATTGAATTGGAATATAAGGAAGTCTAAGTTCTTAATGCAAAAAGATAAAATATATTTTAGATTTTATTTCTTAAAGCAATTAAAAACTCATTTTATGAGTCAATTTGGCTCATAGCCGTAAATATACTTACCATATTCGAATATATGTAATGAGAGGGCCGGTGGTGGGGGGCATCCTATAATTAATTACGTAACTAAAAATGCATATGCATACAAAATTGTTTCTTATATATATAGCAAGTCCGTAAATCTAGCGTTAAGTAAATAAATTGTGAGTATATTTATATTAGATACTAGCGACCCTCTCACAGCTTCGCCTGCATATACTGCACGACTAAACAATGTCTTTTTGTTCGCCTCCCCGCGTTCTTACTTAAATCACAAACTGCTTAAATTGATAACTTAAATGGTTGTAACTTTTTTATTTCCGAACTGATTAAAATGAAATAAGCACTAAATGTGTTTGAAATAAAATATAATAAGCACTGAAATTACTTCTTTTTCTTTTTTTTATTTTATTATATTGATTAAAGGTCCACCAATGTTATTTTTTTTATATATCTTACAAGTACAGACAGCGATCATTACATTTTTATTATATGTACAAATATGTAATGAATACCTTTATACATAAAATAATAGACAACATTGACGTACCTCTAGAATTTTCCCAGTTTTATCGAAAGATCGGAAGATGTTATGTGTAAAAAATTTCATATATATTAAAAATTTATATTTTTAAATACAGACGTTTACAACTTACAACAAAAATAGTAAATTAATGAGCCTCACTTGTTAATATTTTCGAGATGAGCGACCTTTATTTGTACTTTACAAGAATTTGCTTCCAAGTACGTAAAATAAATATACTTAGAAAAAAATATCCGCATAATAATGTATGTACTGTCAGTCGTACGTAAGCTACCAGCTCCCACCGACGGTAGGTATTTCTATTTAGAAAAGCTTGCGAAAAACTCAAAGGTCCCTTTTTTTCATTACATAAATTATAATTTGGTTCTAACAAATATTCCCTAGCCGCAATAATGACGTAACTATAATTTTCTTTGCAGCTTCACCCTTTTTACCTCATTGTAGGTTACACAAAGAGGACATCCTATAAAGTCTCTGTTTTCCACTTTCCACCCGAAATCAATGCAAATTGGCGGAATTTTAGTGCCAGAGCGGAAAAATGAAAATATTTATGTAAATATAGTCATACCTTCACGTGGGAATCGAACCCACAAACAATCGCGTTTACAGTCAGATGCTGTCCCACTGCGCTACGATATTCTCAATACAATATTCTTGAAAAAAATTTTTTTTTGACAATTTCTCTTTAAGGCATGCGTCTTTACTTTTCACCATTTTATAATTTTTAAGAAAAATTACATATTTTAAAGGCATTTATTAGGTATTATATCTGGGACATATTATTGAAAGCTACATATTAAGAAACGCTATAGTAGTTACTTATTCCATGGTCTATTTGCGAGGAAATTATTCGTGACCAAATTATACGCTATAAATATGTAATTAACTTTAAATTATTAAGGTGACGAATTAGAGATCGATTGTGGAACTTTATTATATCTCGAGTATGTACTTATAGCTTGATTTATATAAGACCCATTAGGTTTTTTAAGATATAAACTAGAAGTTATCTTTATATATAATAAAAATGTAACTGATCGCCGTCACGCGCGGACCTAGCTTTCAAAAAACTTTGTGGTCTCAGTCACAGTCAACTTAAAATCGACAAAGTGTGAGTCAGAGCATGAATACGGAAATAATTACAATTGAGAAACCAATAATTAGTGTAATAGAACCCAAAATTATGTTTATTAATTTTCTTTTCCGTTTGTCTCTGCGTTTATTCAGGCTAATCTCATAAATGGCATAATAGATTTTAATGCAGTTTTGACCATTTTATTAAGTAAGCTTCCAATTAACATTTGGTGTTTATTTTATTTACATTAGTTAATAAATAAACAACTTACAACCATTTAAATTTAAGCAAAATTTGTCATTTAAGTAAGAACGCGGGTGAGCACAAAAAAAGGAATAGCTTAGTCGTGTAGTTTACACAGGCGAAGTCGCGAGCAGTTCGCTAGTAAACAAATGTAAATATAAAATGTGATATTTGTTTCTATCAAATATTATACCTATATACATATATTGTAATACTTTACAGTTATTACAATTTTGATGTGTTCAACCATTTTCAAGGTCATTGTTACTAATAAATAATTGTAAAACCCGCTTAGTTTTTTGCGCCCGTTTTTCTCAGTTCTGCGACATTTAATTTTGTGAACCGGTGATTAATTTTTGACGTTCAAAAAATGAAGCATATATTAAACTTCTAATTTTGAATAAAATATATTTTTTAAAGTATATTATTATACTTATATTAGATACGTATTGCGTTACCTTGTTAGTTTAAATTATTTAAAAAGAATCGGTAATGCAACGTTTCGTATTCGGGTCAAAGGGGACAACCGAGTGTCTTGACACTATGTTCTCCTGCCCTGCTTGTTAGAGCGCTTGGACATTTCCCAAGAGGCGGCGCGGATTCGAATACCGCTGCGTTCAAATTTTTATACGGTTTCCAAAAAAATATTTTTCTAATTTTCTAAGTGTGTGAATAGCACTTTAAAAGTATTAAAAATTATATACCTACAATTTTGTAAAAGGCATTTAGAAAACGTATAAAAACTTGAACGCAGCGAGATTTGAACCTGCTAGAGGCGCAGGTTCAAATCTACCCAACCGTTCACGACTGACCGCTAAGCCATGCGTTCTACATCCAGCTACGTAGAGAGAGTTCTTATACGCTTATTACAACATATATTAATTTAATTTATTTAACATATATTAATTAAATTAATTTATTTAACATATATTAATTTAATTTATTTAACATATATTAATTTAATTTCAAATCTTAACAATCGATTTGAATTTTGGCCCCACTACTTATCATTAGACCAGGGTAAATTATCAATCTTATTTCATGTTCAAATAATTTCTTTCAGCAAACATCAATATTTACTCCGACATAGTTATTACGTTTTTAATGAAATATTGTTACGTCAAGAGTTTATGTACTTAGGTACTACTTGTTTATTTGACCCATATAAGTTTTGCAATTAAGTTATCAAATTGTTATAATTTGTCAATATTTGAGGCCATTGCGGCGCAGTGCAATAGCGTCTTACTGTAAACGCGATTGGTTGTGGGTTCAATTCCTATTCGGGGAATTATTATATTTAAATTATTTTCATTTCTTCACTTTGGTATCTTAGATACTTTGTATTAGTACAAAGTGCGGCGATGAGTTCCGCCACTAAACACTCAATATCTCGATTTCGGGCGGAAAGTGGAGAACGGACGAGCGTGTCACTAAGTTCTCTCTGACTACCCTGCTATGCGGGAAAAAGCGTGAAGCTGCAAAAAAGAGAAAAAGAAATGCATTATTAATAATAATATTTAAATAGCGAAAAACTATATTCAAAAGCGGGTCGGGTTAAAGGCCGTCGTGGTACAGTGGCACAACGTCTGACTGACTGTAAGCATGATAGTGGTGGATTCGATCCCCACTAGAAGAAATGTATATATTTAAATTATCTTCATTTATCCTTTCTGTTAAGACAAAGTGCGGCGTTCTGTTACACCACTCAACGCGCGATGTCTTGAATTCAGGCTTAAGCTGAAAAACGGAGTGGCTAGTAATTCTCCGCGCTTTTTCTCGTCTATTTGAAGATATTGCATATGACAGCACCCAATACCGCGCTTCGCTCAAGAACTGATAATAATACTTAATCCGTAGTAATATTATAAATGTGAATTAACTGTCTGTCTGTGACGTCATCACGGGCAAACTGCTGAACTGATTATATAGAGGTACATCAGGAACTTGGGATGAGCATAGGCTCGTTCTCTAATTTTTTTAGTTTTAATTTCATTGTTTTTGGAAAAGGCTGCCGAAAATACGATACAGCAATAGCTCAGGCGAGCGGGTCGCTTGTTTAAATATAAAAGTGCCACAAATTAGGCTTTTAACCTGCAACCACCGGTTTATATTTGAAGACTTCCACCATAGCGCCAATAATTAATACGAAAATAAGTAAGTATTACTATTTCCATAACATGATTATGTATAAAGCGTTCGAGGGCCATAGTTATCTTACCGTCACGCAATTTTGTAGGGTAAATAGAACAAATAGTTCTATTTATATTATTTCTAAACTTCTCGTATTTAAAACATTATAACAATATAGTTCAGTAATGAAATTAAATCGTACATACAAAGTCTTTTGTATTAATTCCTCGTCATCTTGGCAAGAAAATCATATTGCAGCTTTTTCCCGCATAGCACAGTAGTTATAGAGAACCTAGTGTCAAGACATTCCGCACTAAATACAGACATTGAGTGTTGAATAGCGAAGCACAACGCGGCGCTTTGTCTAAGGTACCAGAGCGGAGGAAACAAAATATTTTACATATAACTCCCCCGAGTGGGAATCGAACCCGCAACCAATCGCGTTAACAGTCAGACGCTGTCCCACTGCGCAGCGATGGCCACATCGGGCCAAATCAGGTATTTCTTAAGACAATATTCTATTGTCACCGGATCCAAACACATGAGCAAACTTTGCACCAATACGGAACAAGAAGTGGGTCAAAATATCGTTGCATGTTTATTTTAAATGGAGTGTTACTAGTGAAGTTAGTAACAACTTATTAAAAATATTTATACAGAAATACTCATCTGTTCCATTTTTAATAACTCTATTTTCTACCCAAATAAAATCTTTATTACTTGTTAAATTAATGAAAATAAAAGCTGCTATAAAAAAAAAATTTTAGTATGTATGCCACCGACCACCGACTATAGCCGTTTCGCCGGACCTTTTCGTAAAACACTGAAATATCTGGAAAAACTAAAAAATGGGAGAAAGTAGCCTATGTTAATTCCAAGACCTTGAAGTATCAGTATACAATCGATTTTTGACCACGATAACGTCACAGACAGACAGACAGACGGATTTATAATTAAATTTATTATATTATAAGGAGGTCATCGGGGCACAGTGGGACAGCGTCTCGGTATAATTGTGATTGATTTAAGGTAGGTTCAATCCCCACTCGGGGTAATGAGTACATATTATTTCATTTCTACTGTTTAATAATATAAGTATATAAATAGTGTTTTTATTTCTTAGCAAGTTGAATACTTAATTGTACTAATAAAAATGTATTTATAAATCATTACAATCATGTACACTACATATTGGTGGAAAATATGAAGTGAAATGGAACACTTGATAGAACATTGAAGAATTGAACATTGAAATGGAACACTATAGGATGGAATAACGATGGGATTAGGACGAAGTTTTATGAATGCTCATGGACACCGTAATTCTCTTGAAGATTAAAATATATAGGAGAAAATATATATAGGACGTCAGTTATGTATTTTAATTCATCAATTCGAAAATGTCTTTTTGACTGCAAACGCGATTAGTTGTGGGTTCAATCCCCATTCGGAGAAAGGAGGAGGAACGGCGTGTTTCCGCACCTGTGCCTAGTTCCTAATTACCTAGGTTGTCTCTGACTACCCTGCTATGCGGGAAAATGCAGCTGCTTTCTCTCTTTAAACTTCAAATTAATTATTTTGATTTTCGAATTAATGCTTTTCAATTATGATTATGATCTAAAAAGCATATCGTATAGATGAACAACAAATTGAAATATAGATAGGTACTATTTCTTCCTTAAGATCAAATAGTTATTTCTACATGTCGCTTCTAATTAAGTCGGAAGAAAAGTCGGACGGTAGGCGTTATACAGTTGAAAGGTATATATTATGAAAACGATTATGAAAACGTCTTACTATGAAAACGATTTGTGAGTCCATACACATTCAGAGGAATGTACGTATATATATATGAAATTAATAGATTTTTTGTTTTTATTGTGTGATTAGTTAAATGTTTCTAAGGCAACGTTGGTATTCACCAAACAACAGGCAATATGTGCAAAATAGACGGAAGTGGCGAAACCAGTGTCCAAATAGTAAAAACTAAAACTCAGTTTTAATGCGTTTACCTAAAACTGCCAATGAGGAACCCTGTCTGATGCTATAGATGGTTCAAAGTAAATTTTTTTTTAAAAAAAAACTTAATTAGTCTATTATTTGACATTGACTTAGCTCAGTTATATAGATTATAGAATGTGACACAATGAATTTGAACGAATTTGGTCGCATTAAACAATGAGGTACCTGCTAACCTTATGTTAAAAGAGTTCTATTCGACCTTCAACAAGCGGAAGTGTTTATAACTAATGTAACGGCTTCGAAAAATATTTTTTATTATATATATATAAGTCTAAAATAAAGTTTAAGAACCCATTGTGGTGCAGTGGAACAGCATCTGTCTGTAAACTCGATTCGTTGTGGGTTCGATTCCCACTCGGAACGTTGAGTTTTAAACGTGAAAACAACACCTTCTAGCGGTCGAATGAGGTCCACCAATAAACACCGACGTGACATCATGAATTCGGACGGGACGCGGAGAACGGAGTGTCTTGACACTAGGTTCTCTCTAACTACCATGCTATGAGAGAAAAAGCATGAAGCTGGATTGGATCACTTATTATGTTCGTTCGTTAGCCTATTGACGCCCACTGCTGGACATAGGCCTCCCCCAAAGATCTCCACGACGATCGGTCCTGGGCTACCGGCATCCAGCGACCTTGACGAGATCGCCGGTCCACCTGGTTAGGGGGTTTAACCACTGAGCGTCGTCGGGTTCGTGGTCGCCACTCGAGAACCTTACTGTCCCAACGGCCATCGGTTCTCATGGCTGTGTCCCGCCCACTGCCACTTATTATGTAGGTAACAATATTTAGCAATTTATGTAATTGTATTGTATTTGATATGACTAAGTGTATTTATGTACCTACAAATTAATTCAAAATTTCTAATTAGTCCAGTAAACTTTAAAGTTTAGACAACTGATTCGTTTCAATTTCATTTCGTTTTCTCTAAGCTCTGCGGCTTCTACTATCTCTCTGTTTTCTCCATTCTCGTCGTATTCTCCATTCTCGTCGTATTCTCCATTCTCGTCGTATTCTCCATTCTCGTCGTATTCTCCATTCTCGTCGTATTCTCCATTCTCGTCGTATTCTCCTTACTTTTAGATGTCTCCACTTACTCTTGAAGAATTTGGATTATCAAACTCTCCATTTTTCGTATTTCTCACTGTTCGTATTTCTCCGAATTTTTACCTTTTCACCGGTCTCTTTCATGTTCTAGAGATCTTATAGAGATCATTTTCAATTTGTATAGAAGTTTATAATATATTTTTCATTAAATTGATTTTTCTGATTTTTAATCAGTAAATTGCTGTTGCATCGTTTTAATAGTTTACGCGGGCAAAGCCGAAAATGGGTCGCTAGTAGTAGAATAAATTGCCTCCCAGAACTTTAATATCACATCACCATGTTCTTTTAATAATCTAAGATAGCATTCTTGTCGGCAATGAGGGACAGATGCCAAAAATGTAATTTCAGCGATTTTAATGGTTTGTTTTACACTCTAGGTATGTTTAATCGAATAATAACATTACACCTCTGAATAAAATTATCAACAAATAATGAATAATTATATAATAAAGTTTTACTTAAGGCACACTATAATTCTTTTTTTATTTTTAAATTTCATTCAGGCAGAGGTCTTTGCCTTGTGCCTACTTTCAGCGTTTGTCACTTAAAGTGATTTTATTTATAATCTAGACGACGATCATGCTGCACGAATGATTGAAACTAGTATCGTAAATATACCGCTATCTTAAGATAGCAACAAAGCTTTGCTCTAATATCAACGCTGTAAAGAATAAATATTATATACCTATAGTTACAAATATAAACTAGATATTATACAAGGTTTTTTAAATTTATCAATTCATGGCTCTTAAATCTCGACCAATATTTTGTTATCTGGCGGAAGAGTTAAACTAGTTTTGTTAAAATTAATTGAATGAGGTAAATTGTTGCATATTTTAATAGCAATACTTTTGCCAAATACTACTCTATGACACTGGCAATTAATACTTTTTTTTTCACTAATAAAAATCTTTCTTAAGACATTACTATTTTTGAAAATTTACAGTTTACTGACGTACGCTCTAAATTTAGTCAGTGATATATAAAAAAAATCGTTCAATTTATTTTCAAAATTATTTTCGTTTAAAATCTTGTTTTGGAAATTTTAATTCGCATAAGATTCATTTAAAACTTTGTATAATATTAAAATTATATAACATTTATAAAGGTGAAGTTTAAGCCAAATACATTATAGGATGAGCAGAAAATGAAGAACGAGTTATTTACACTTTCTCCACCTATCCTAGAAATATAGCTCGGAATACGTAAAAATAAAAAATATAATACAAAAACACTAAGCTTTTACTTTACCGCCAACACATTATTGTTTTAATTAAGGTAAAAGTCTAATTACATAGATAGTGTCGTCTCCGCTAAGTGTATTGGTATAGGAAACTTATATTTTGTTTTTAGATTGATATCGCACCGCGCCCACTAACAAAACATTTACAATTGACATCACTGCCGACCTCGGGTCAAGACTTTGCACTGTATCTCTCATGATGTAACAAAACAAATTGTTTAATTTAAGAAAATATCGTATATTAACGTCTCGCTAGCGTCACGAAGTTTTAATTAAATTATTTACGACTCAAATTTTTGTTTTGATATTATATTGCAATATATAAATAATATACGTAACTAAAATTATTTTTTATATTTTTCAGTAAAATCTCGTCAAATGAAAATATATTTTCTAACTTGAATCTTGAAAGTTTATGAAATAACGTCCTAATGGATACAATATTTGATTTTTTTTCTCATAATACTTAGGCAAAAGAGAATAAATAATAATTTTAAAAACTTAAAACTGAAGGATACATAAAATTTGAAAAAAGTGGATTTTATTTTCATTTATATAATGCTAATTGTAATCAAATATTTTTATTGAAAAGATATCAACTGTGTTAATAAAAAAAATCTGATTAATTTATATTAAATTCATCTAAGAGCGTGATTTAAGCAAGGAAACTCTTTGAAAAATTTTTTTACCTTCAAATGGTATCCTTATACTGAAATAATTCACTTTTTAATTATTTAAGAAAAATAAATTCACATATGTATTTCTGCTTTCGAATTTAAATCATGTTTAAATTTATAACGCTTTTTTATTACTTTTTATTACTATTTAGATTGAAAAACATTCAAATAATTGAATGCCATCCTATTGTATATAATAATAAAATAAAAATTAAAATATATTTTCTGGTTTTTATTTAATATCTTATTAGATGGACTAAACATACAGAATATGTTATTTCATAGATTATAAATTTAGAAAATCTTCTTGTAGTTTACAGATAAAAAAATGGCAATAAGCATTCTGCCACTGAAAATTGCATAACTTTTGCACTCTTCATATAAAAAATATATGATAGAATATATCAAAATGTATTTAAAACTAATTCATTATTTTAGTGTATTATAACAAACAAGGCCCCTTACATTATTTTTAATAACATTTCGTTACAAACAATAAAGGTTTTTTATATAAACTATGTTATTATAAAAACTAATACATAAAGAAAAGAAAAAGTTGCAATGTATAAGTTTAATTCTTTAACTTTTAATTAAACATATATATAAAAAAAATATTGTCTTTCAAATGTTTTCATTTTATCTCATTTCAAGTATAAAATATATATATACCAAGATAAAGAGAATAATTTTTAACATCTTACACTTCATACTGGCTAAATATGTAAATGCTTGATACACTTGCTACAGTGCAGGTTCTAACTCACTACATGTTACTTCTTGTCATGAAATTTTGTATTAAAATATATTTTTATCAAATGTCTTTTAATAAACATTTTTATGCTTTGACATATGGTTTCAAGAACATCACTAGTCTTATATTAACTTAATGAGATTATTGCTAAACTAAATTACTGGTTCCAACAAATAATTGTAAATCTCTGAGCTTAGGAAAAAGCCAAATCTATATTGAAAACAATATTCAAGCTTGCACAATATTATTTGGCAAGCAATAAAACAATAATGTTGGAGACCTTATCCTAGTTAAAATAAAAAAAAACTAATATGGAACATTGGAGAATAGGTATGAAACAGACTCTCCGTTATGAGTGCGCCTAACAGCCTCGGCTAACATCATTGAGACATCAATACATTGAATTTTAGGACACTCTTGCATGTGCCTCTCTTGGGGTATTGTATTAGTTACAACAACAGCTTCTAAACATGCATTATTAATTCTAGCAATAGCCGGTCCAGAAAAAATACCATGTGTTAGAATAGCATATACTTTAGTTGCTCCTGCTTCAATTAGCTTTTCAGCAGCATGGCATATAGTTCCACAAGTATCTGCCATATCATCAACAAGGATAGCTGTTCTGTCCTTGACATCTCCAACTAGTACCATAGATGCGACTTCATTTGCTTTTTTTCGTTCCTTGTGGATAAGCGCAAACTCTACATTTAAGCGATCTGCAATAGATGTAACTCTCTTTGCACCACCGGCATCAGGTGACACTACAATACTAGTTTTCCAGTCAGGAATATTCTCCTTAATCCATTTTAAGACCGCTGGTTCCGCGAAAAGATTATCCACGGGGATGTCGAAGAAACCCTGAATCTGAGACGCGTGAAGATCCATGGTTATTATATGATCAGCTCCGGAGACAGACAAAATATTAGCGACAAGTTTAGCAGTGATGGGCGCTCTACTTTTATCTTTTTTGTCCTGTCTAGCATAAGGGAAACATGGAATGACAGCGGTAACACGAGACGCTGACGCTATTTTACAAGCGTTAATCATAATAAGTAATTCCATTAAGTTGTCATTAATTTCACCGCTACCACTTTGAACGATGTAAACATCTTCGCCGCGAACGGATTCTCCGATTTCAACGCACGTTTCCATGTTGCTAAATTTCTTGGTTACCACTTTGCCGAGATCAATCCCGAGTCGGTCCACAATCTTTTGGGCGAGGTCGGGATGAGAGCTGCCACTGAAAACTTTGATGTTCGGCATTCTGGCAGGTAACGGTGAAGCGAGATGATCCAATTTATTCACTACTTCCTCGAGAATTACAGTTGATTTCATCAGCACCGGACTAAATTTAACTCCGGTCCGTCGCTCCTAACTCCTAGTAGTTCTTACAGAATTACTTAATAACTATACGAGATCTCATAAATTATGATAAGAAGTAGCTATCAAGTTGCAACGTGGGGACTCCTGTCGAGCCGCTTATACGCCGCACTTTACGCGCTCGTAGCCTCACACGCACGTTTTTATATTTTATTGAATGAATTGTCAAGCGAAAGACAGCTCAAGCACTCAGTGTAGCCAATTTCTCAGTTCATAAATTGAACTGTTACGGAAATAAAAAATTATGTTTTCAATATATTTTTCTTTACTTACAATTAAAGGCGTTACATGTTCATTCCATTATATTATTTATTTTTGTAACAAAATGTCAAATATACTAAGATCTATTTAATTAAAAAGAAGATTACGTGCTTTCGTTATTTATTTAGTAAAGTACAGTAGATGTTTGTTGTAAAATGTAATTATAGTATATTTAAAATTGTATCATATAATAAAGTTAATAGAAGAATGTTAGAAGAAGACGAAAAAAGTTTTTGCATATTATTTTATAAATATTATTGGATGAGGAGTTTTATATACATATATGCATATATTTGTTTATATTTGCTTATATATATTTGCTTAAGATTATATCATATATTTCTGTGACACAAAATATTAAGTTTTTAATAAAGTAGTTTTGTTTTTATTTCTTGCTCATTATTTACGCCGTTTTTTGTTTTTTATTTACGACACAATCTAAAATAATGCAATAATCTATGATTGAATGTTGTGCCGCTAATGTCAAACGTTAATACTGTTTGCGCACAAATGTTTAACTTAATTTTCTTTTTATTTTTAGTGTAGTTTCTGAGTTCACTACCATTAAAATTGATTATTGAATAAAGTTTATGAATAAGTATTGCATACAGTTGTTGCTTAGAACAGTAGTCAATACAAATTATACAGTTTTTATGAAAAACAACAGGTGTTACTGATGATCTTTTCTATATCATGTGTTCAATATGGCAGAGAATAAAGAGTCCTCAAAAGTGAAATTACATAGGTGTTTAGAATGGCTGCAGCTACAAAACGATCCAGAAAAGTTATCTTTAGAAATAGAAGATGATAAGCATTTCAATATTGATGGTAACTCACAAAGTCAAAAATTAGAAGTAGACGACTTAACTTCTGTACCTGCAGGCGTTGATGAGCCTACCGTAGAACCTAAGGCCGTGGTAAATATAGTTGTATATGTTTATTATATTAGAAACGAAATTTTATTAAGAATATTGTAATATTTATTTCTTTATTATTAATATTTCAGCCTCTGCGTCGTTTACGAAAAGAAGATTTGTGTATGCAATGTGAATGGCAGTTTTGTAAAATCTATTTTTCCCACTATGAAAACTTTCAGAAACATGTAACTAAACATGTGTCAGATCTGCATGTCACTGAAAGTCAAGATGGGGGTAAGTAACTGCACATATAAAATCAACTACATCTATGAGAAATAAGGAAACATATTTCATTTAAACTACTAAAGTTTTAATTTTTTTCAAATTTACCTTGCTCTGGTAATATTATGTGTTGCATTGACCTCCACCACTTCACATACAATGTCACAAAGGAATTATCTCAACACTGTAATCTTGATATGAAGAATATTGTATAAAGCTGCTTTTTTAAAGTAATCCTTTTAACAATTTTTACATATCTCTCTCTATATTGTGAGACCATCACAGTTGAGTGCTACAGTGTCTTACAGTATTAGCAAAAGTTGGAAATGGTTATGCTTAAATTATTTTCATTTCTATGCTCTGATGGCAGGATAAATTGAGGCATTGAATCTGCAACTCAATACTCATGCACACATATTTTGGATTTAGGCAGAGAGTGGAACCTAGTGTCAAAGTACCTTGACACTAGGTTCACTTTGTGTTATGCAGTATACTGTGCTATGCAGGAAAAAAAAATATTTTAAATATTTTATTACTTTTTTCAGTTCAATATGTTTGCTTATGGGATGTATGTGGGCATAGCACTTCCAACTTCCCTGAAATGGTTAGACATATAAATTTCCATGCATATCATGCAAAACTTCTGGCTATCGGCTTCAATGGTAGAGCTACTTTGAAATTGGAGAGATGTCTAAAAGATTCAAGTAAACGAAATGTGTTGCCACCTTTAAAAACTGAACACTGTTGCATGTGGGTTGGTTGTTCGGCTACATTTAATTCTATACAGGTACTATAGTGTAAACTTTTTTTATAATTTACTATTTTTTTATTTAATTACAATTGGATATTGCTATAATGGTTTAATGAAGTTTTAAATGAAACCTAATCTTTTGAATTTAAACCAAATTCTCTTGGATAAGCCCTCAAAGTGCATCATTCATTCTTATTATAATACTTATTTGTTAGTATACAAGGTGGCCAATATTATGAGCCCATTTTCTTAAATCTTATGGAAAGAGAACTTGGGTACATTCATTCAAGTAGCCACAAAAAATGTTGCAAAGAGCCACAAATGCCTTACGAGCCACAGCTTGGCTATATACATTTCTATAGTATTTCAACAAGATATTTTAATGTCAATTAAAAATAATAAATTTATAAAAAAATTCAATGTAATTAATATGAAATGATTTTCATTTTCACCATGGCCTTCCATGATCAAGAGACAAGACAAAACATAATGTTAAGTTTTTTTACTTAACATAAAATTTTGTAGAGAATGAAATCTCTCTGCCAAATGAAACTTCATGGCTTAATACAAATAAAAATAAAAAAATATATATTTTCTATAAATAAATATTAAGTCTATATACTCTAGCATTTCAGCTAGCTTTAAGTCTTTTCCCGCATAGTAGTGTAGTCAGAGAGAACCTAGTGTCACTCGCCAGACACTCCGTTCACCACTTTCCGTCCGAATTCGAGACATTGCGTGTTGATAGGCGGAGTTGAAGCGAGGAAATTCGCCCTAATGGGAATCGAATTCACAACCAATCGCGTTTCCAGTCAGACGCAGTCACACTGCCGACACGATACCACCTTACCTTAAAGCTAGTTATATATGGCTTGTTCACCATTCATTATTTGTGTCCCAGGTATTTTTCGATCATGTGAAACATCATATAAATTATGCGGAGAACTTGGTATGCTCGTGGGCGGGGTGCGGGGCGCTGTTCCCGCGGAGAGTCTTCCTCACCATGCACGTGCGGTCTCACACCAAGGAGAGGTTAATTGCCTGCTTCCATTGCGGACACCATTTCGCTTGCAATAGGAAATTGTGCGATCATCTGTTGAGACAGGTAATTGTATTATATTAATATTCTTAAAGACATATTTAGAAAACGTATAAAAATTTGAACGCAGCGGTATTTGAACCCGCGCCTCTTGAAGACCGTTCAAGGCTCTGACCGCTAAGTCATGCGTTCTATTTTCAAAGTGTCATTCACACATTTAATAAATTGAAGAACATTTTTGGAAAACATAGCATTCTCCTTTGTGTGCGCGTGTTGCAGAACGTGGACCCGCGCTCGGGACACGCGTGCTCGATGTGCGGACTGGCGTGCGCGAGCGCGTACCTGCGGCAGGAGCACGAGCGCGCGCACGTGTCCGCGTACGCGTGCGCGCTCTGCGACATGTCCGCGCCCTCGCCCGCCGCGCTCGCGCACCACGTGCGCTACCGGCACCTCGTGCGCGACACGCGCGCGCACAAGTGCCCGCTCTGCGACTACAGGTACGCATTTGTATATATAGACAATTTTTGTTTGTCTGGACCGATTTAGGAGTAACTTAGGGTACTTTTGTTTTCGAATGCCATGCGACATAAACTTATACACAAGTACTTAGACGTACTCGCACAATGTTTTAAATGCAATATCAATACGAAACGCTTATATCACCTTTGGGAGTACAGATAGCATTTAAGTGTTCAAACTAATAGCATTTAAACATTCTTACAATTGAATTTTTAATTAATTTATTTATTTACTGGCAACCCGCTCGCAGGTTCGTCCGCGTGAACTGTAGCTGTTTCGTATTTTCGGCTGGCTTTTCGTAAAATAATAAAACATGGAAAAACTAAAAAAAAAATTTAGAAAAAGGTAGCCTAAGTTCATCCCTAGATCCTCAAGTACCTCTGTATGAAATTTCATCACAATCGATTTAGCGGTTTGGCCGTAATGACGTCAAGCAGACAGACAGACAGTTTTTATAATATTAGTATGGATTAATCACAGGGCAGTTACAAAATCAGACCTACGTAAGCACATACCAACACATACCCGCAAAAAGAAAAAAAAACCTAAGGAAAACAACAGCGACGTAGACGACGAGAAGAACCTCATCTATTGAAGAAGAAGAGAGAGAAGAGCGAGTGGAGAAGAAAAAGAAAGTGAAGAAGTACGCCTGCCACCTGTGTCCGGAGAAGCAAGTGAAAATATTCTCAAGGGGCACAAGATTGACGACGCATTTGATTAAAGTGCATGGAGCTCAGTGGCCGTGTGGCCACAGCAGATTTAGGTACATTTCTATTATTCATATTTTTTTTGTTTCTAGTATACTTCAATTTATTTTTAGTATTAATGCTATTAACGCTCGCAGCTTCGCACCCGCCCGCGTTGCCACTTAAACCTCAAACTTTGTTTAAAATTTTATTTAAATGGTTGTAACTTTTTTATGAACCCATTAAAAATGAAATAAACACTCAATCGGAAGTAACTATTACCATACCAATCAATATTCAAAAATTACATTTAAATCGGTTAAGCCGTTTCGGAGATTAACGTGCACAAACAAACAGACACACAGACAAACGAAAAAGACATTAAAAACTATTGTTTTGGGTTCTATTACAGTGATAAATTACCCGAATAATATATATTTTTTTCTTTTGCTATATCTTCCAGCGTAACAGACAGCGATCAGTTACATTTTTTATTATATGTATAGATATAGACTAATTAAAGCCCACAACTCCGTTTGCGTAATATTTATGACATACTAATTGCATTTACCACCTGTTAACATTGAAGCTTGGACCCAAAATTATAATACCTTTAAGGTGGTATCGTGCCGCAGTGTGACTTCACGCCTCTGACTGAAAAACGCGATTGGTTGTGTGGTTCAAATTCCTACATTTTAAAAATATTTTAGTTTCCTAGTCTTCTACCTAAGATGACGACACGGAATGTCTCGGTTTCGGTAGGTTATCTCTGAAAACCCTGCTGCGCGGTAAAAAGCGTTCTTGTCTCTAAGATTTGTGACATCATTTGTTGACCTACTGCCACCCGTTGTCCGGTTTCTGCACTACCAATTGTCTTTACTTCCAGACACTGCCCACAGCGCCACGGTTTCCTCATATAAAATGAATCATTCGTTAAGTTATTGTATTTTCTAATTGTCGACTTTTGACATTAAATATAAGATCTTGAAATCGACGCTGGAAAGCGTATTTGCTTTTTTCCCCAAATGTCCATACAAGCAAAACCCAAGCAAGCAAAAAAAACAAATGATGTCTAAACTTAAAAATAATTTATTATCTTCCAAAACTGATGTTTCTAGTTAAAGATATATTTTTTATTATGTTTTTTTAGATATCAAATAAGTTGAAGATGGGCATGTACAGACTTGACTACTACAAGATTTGAATTTGAAGATGTTTCAAAGAAAATTGTAGATGGCTACAGTTGGCCTAAAGAGTCCCTGACTAATACATTTGAATTTGACTTGAAAGAAATTGCCGAAGCCCTCCTCACTGAAACTACGCCGAAAAGATTTGAAATTACATTAAAGAATACTGAAGTTGAAAAGAAAAAAGAAGTCAACAATGAAGTTGAAATTATGATGTGCGATGTCGATGAAGATGGAAATATTATTAGTACGGAAACTATTACTGATGTTATTTATAGTTAGTTTATAATTAAGTTAACGTTAAAATATTATCTTTGCAAAATTCATATATATATATATATATATAAATAATTAATTGTTTGATTGTGGGTTTGTTATACTAACCAGAGCTAATTGTCGTACTTAGTTACGCAGCTCTTTAAATGAGAATATATAAAAAAAACCGTTGCTCTGAAATTAAACAACATATTGTTCCTTTTTATTTTTTCATTTTCCCTTTCATATATAGTATATTTTCTTTTAACACGCTTTTATTTATTTTATATTGCATATAATATTATGTTTTGCTGTAGTTCTATTATATTTGAATGTTCTGTAAGAAACAAACAAGACACACCGTCCCCTTTTCGTCGTGAATTCAAGATATTGTGCGGTGGGTGACGGCTCAACGCGCTGTCTTTTTGACCAGAGCGGAGAAATTAAAATATTTCGAATCGTGTGTTAATTGAACCCACAACCAACCTATCCAATCCATGGCCTCAACCTTATTATAGGTGCCTAAGGCCCAAGGTGTGGTCAGAACGCTTCTGACGGTTTCCAAGGTGTGGGTTCAAATCCCCTGAAAAAATATGTAATCACTGAAGGTTCTAAAGATGGTGGATTTTTCGTTGAATATGTGTATCATATAGTTAGTGGTGGAAAGCAGCCATTCTAATGCCAAATATAGCGAATGAGTGCTTTTCATGTATGCTGCTGGTACTCCGAAAATTCTAGTCCCGCTAATATCGAGATTGCACCCAGACTGGTGGATTCGAAGCCCCACTGAGACAACAACTCTGTTTCCTGGGCAGACGGTGTACCGTGTCAAAAGTTAGCATAAAGTATAGCAATAAAAGTGCATTTTTCTTTTTATTCTTATATAAATAGTAGATTTAGTTAATAATATAGAGACCAAATAAATAGGTATTAAAAAGGTAATTTATTATGTATATAGCTAATTTTGACTTTTAAAGATTTTAAGGCATTATTTGTAGCACACAAATAAAAATGTATAGACATAATATGTTTTATTTTGATATAATAACAGTTACATTGTATACCAATGAACAAATTCGATACTTTTTGAGGAAAATGTAGAAGTCGATGATGAAAGAAAAGGATTTCCTGGAAATTCTGATGATCGAAAAAGCTACTTTTTATAGTCATGTACCAAGTGGAAAATAAAAATGGGAATAGTGTCCTCGTAAAGAAGTTTTGGGCGACAACTTGTATATATAAAAGCAACTAATAGAAGTCAAAAATAAAGCAAAGAATAAGTTTAGTTAAATTGTTTTTTTAAAATTTAAGAAGAATTCCCTTTCGAAATTAAGAAGATTGAAGTCTGCTTAATAAGAGCTTAGCTTTAACTAGTTGCCCTTCTTAAAATGGTCAATAAGCCTGTTAGCTTCCCTGAAGCCGGAGTCCACGGCGCCGTGGACGGCCGCGTGCCGGTGGGCGAGGAGGTCGCCTCGCCCGCGAAACACACCACGGGCAGAGCCCGAGGCACAAAGCGGCGGACAGGGCGCTGCTCCGCGCTGCCGCGGCGCCCGAGGCGACGCGCTGCGGTAGGAGTAGCTTCCCGCGCGAGAGGGTTGATGCCCACTGAAAGACCTGCAGTAAGGTTGGACACACTTAGAAGTTGAAAGACATTTTTAGAAACGTGGCGCAAAACCTTAAGCGCGGCGGATTCGGAAACTACATACTCCTTTAAAACTGTGAACGCATAGCTAGCGGTCAGAGCGCTGGATGACTGCGTTGCGTTTGCGCTGGTAAGCCAAATTCTCATACGTTTTCTAAAACTTGAAGCGTATCTGGTATATTGCGCCCCATATATTTAGTACATAACTTTAAAGTTTTTGTTAGTGTTATTTTCAAATAAAATATATATAGGTCATTAAATAAACTGTTTTGCCTACTATTTTGTACTAGCAATGAAGTCAGAGGAAACGTAGTGTCACAGACACACTCTGTTCTCCGGAGACATTGAACCATAAGTGGCGACACTTCAACGTCACTCTTTGTCTTTTTAACCAGAGTGGAAAAAAAAAAATTAAATATTGAGTATATTACTACAGTGTTAATATAAACCATTGGTGGGTATCGACCCCACTTACTTCTTAGTAACTATTAAGCTGGTCAGTCATACCATGATATAGCATAGTAGTAAAAACAAAAAAATTACCTCAAAATAGACTTAATTGGAGTAACATTAAACTTTTTCTTGAACACGACATCCAACAATCCTTAGTAACACCAGCTTCAAACTCCCTCCATCACTCTTCTTCTCCATTTTCTCCGCAGCTTCTCCATAAATCCAAGCTAGCAACACATTTGGGTGATACTCCACTGAATATAAACCATATAACTCCGTCACCCATTGTTCTTCAGGTGAAAACTTAAGTTTATCTTCTTTTTTCCATATAATTGAGAAGTTGGCGGGTGTTTTGGGCCACCATGGTCTTTTCAGAGAATTCAACATACATTTTGTCAAGAATGCACAGTTGGAGGTTATTTATTGAATTAATTTTCTCAACTGGTAACACTGGGCTGAATAGCTGGGTGTATCTGTATATAAATATATAAAAATACGCAAATTTTGTTGTTTTGTAAATGTTTTTTTAGACTATTGCATCATAATGCAGGTGGATAGCGTCTGACTGTAAACGCGATTGGTTGTGGGTCCGACTCCTGCTCGGGGAATGATAATACTTAAAAACAAATAAAAATAATTTAAAGTGTTATTTACACACTTAGGAAATTGAAAAACATAATATAAAAATTAGATCGCAGCAGCAAAATTAGTTCAAACCCGCGCCTCTTGGAACCCGTCCAAACGCTGTGACCGCTAAGCCATGCGTTCAAATTCTTATACGTTTTCTAAATATTTTTATTTTTATCATTCAATATTCTTATTTCTCCACTCCACTCTGATAAGATAAAGTGCAGCGTCGAGTTCCACCATTCAACAAGTAATGTCTAGATTTCGGACGGTAAATAGAGAACGGACTGTTTTGGTACTAGGTTCTCTCTGACTAGCCTGATATGCAGGAGAAAGCGAAAAGCTGCTTTCTTTATATGTTTTTTGTTGGTCACTATTTTATAATACTTTAATCGTATCAGTTCTGTTTTTTTTCGATACAGTTGAATTTTAATCATTGTCGTAAGCAAAACTGAAGTAACTCGACACTCATATATACAGATATATCAGGGGTTAGACATGTATATTGTATTATATTTGAGCCACATACTATTAAGCATAGGAATAATAGTATTTTTTTTACTGTTTATAATATCGACATACTTATTAAATATTTTTGACATTTTTAAAGTTTTAATCACACACTTAGGAAATGTTAAAAATATTTCATAAATAGCATTCGCTCTTGCCTAACGATTGTTTGTAGAATAATCTTTGGGTAGCGGAAAATCGCTAAAATCTCTAAACAGAGATGTTAACAACAAAAATAAGTTGTAATAACCGTATAAGAATTTCGATGCAGCTGGATGTAGCACGCATGGCTTAGCGGTCAAAGCGCTTGGACGGTTTCCAAGAGGTGCAGGCTGCGTTCAAATCTTTAAAAATATTTTTTCATGCTTATTAAATTTGCAATATTAATGATAATCTGACATATATCAAAATCTTTACCTATCTTTCAAAACTCCAACAGACACGGTGACGATGACGCTCTTAGCGGCGTACAGACTGCCGTCCTTACAAGTGAGCTGGACGAGGGGGTTTCCCGCCTCCTGCTTGCTGGAGCGCCATTTTATACTCTCTACTTCTTTGTTCAAGTGAATTGCTATTGGCAATTCTTTGGACGGATCCGGGTATCTATTCTGTGAAATTTATGATTTTTTGAATTGATGACTAATACATTTTTCAAAAAACACCTGATGTAGACTCATAATTAGCTTTTCTAGAAATTTAATTGTTTTATGAAAAGGCCGCTGAAAATATGAAACAGTTGTAGTTCACGCGAGTGAAGCCGCGAGCGGGTCGTTAGTTTATAATATTGTAATAACTGTAAATATATGTGTAAGAATTTAAAAATCCTTTGTTGCATGAATATACAGAAAATTACATTTCGGTTGAAACTCAAATGATACGACATATCGATATAAAGGGAAGCGAAGATATTGTATATCGAAACAACCCCTTAGGACCAATTACTATGTGATATATCGATGCATCACAATATTTTTGGACATCCCTAGTTGCTGTTTCTTGGGTTTATAGTGGTAATCCCAAGAAACCTGCCAAAATTCTTTCTACGCGTAGTAGTTTCAGCTGTGTGATGTCTGACAGTCAGTTCAGATGTTCAGGTGTTTTTCGCAATTGCGATCTTTATATAGTAACATACCAATAAAACATCTAATATTGTTTTAAAGCCTCTTCCTTTCCAGTTCAACATAAACTCGCCTTCACATCCCCAATTCTCTTCTAGACCCTTCAGCGACTTTCCTTTTAAGGGATCGCTCTGACCTCCAACATGGCTGTTTCTTTCGAACCATTCTATGAATGATTGGACGAGATTTGGATCTTTTTTTAGATTTGGATCAATTTTTGGTCTGAAAGTTATGTTTTTGTTACATTTATTATAATATAGTTTTATTTTAAGATTAATATTATAAAATATATATTTATATATATTATATACATACAAATTTATTATACATTTTGTGACAGCGTTTGGCTTTACACGGGATTGGTTGTAGGTTCGATTCCCACTCGGAGGAATAATATTTACATTATTTTTTCGCTCTAATTTCTTCGCTCTGCTAGGAAACTACTAGGCGCGGCATTGAGTTCCGCCACTCAACGCACAATGTCTAGAATTCAGGCGGAAAGTGGAAAACGGAATTTCTTGACACTAGGTTCTCTCTGACTACTCTATCTACTATGCAGGAAAAAGCATGAAGCTGAAAAAAAATTATGTAGTAAGAGAGATTCCAGCAAACAAAATGGTGCCTTTGTAAGAGAAATTTAATAATTTACTTTTTTTTTTATTACAAGACCAGGCGAGCGAGCTAGCGGGTCATCCGATGTTAAGTGATTGCCGCTGCCTATGCACCATCAGTGCAACCATCAATGCGTTGCCGGCTTTTAAGGAGTTTCTTAAACCGCCCCTTGAAGAGTCCAATATCAGAACTGTGAAGGGGTGTTCACTGGTTGAAGTGAATTCTACAGCTTTCAATAATACCATTAACCGTTCACTGTGGAAATCAAACCCGTAACTAACCGCGTCCAGTCATTGTCCAGACATTGTACCACTGGTACACTATGGCCTTAAAAGCCTTTGCCCAGCATCTTTTTTGAATGCGCTGACAACGCACGTTTCGCGGCCATTGCGCGTAAATAACACGTATAAGCTGAGTTTACACGTTTGTATCGATACAAAGGCAAACTAAACGCGCGTTTGTATTGATAATGTATAGAGTTACAGGGAAGCGGGGATTTAGTAATTTTTCAAATGTTATTTTATAATGACCACTTAAGTTTCGTTCGATGGTTCTTTAAACCATTGACTTCTTTTAATATTTATTCTATGACAAGCAGCATTCGTTTTAAAAGCAGCAAATATTCGACATGGCCGCAAAGGTAATGGCGGCGGTAATTAGCGATTCATCGCTACCGACGCGCGTTTGTAGCAAGGCTACACTTGGCAACTTCAGTAAGCCTTCGCTTCCGCCGTTACACACAAAGAATGATACCCTGGTCTACACGGCGAAAGAGAAAGCCGATATTGGGCGCTTTCTTCGCATCGAACTCGACTTTGGATGACCATCGGACGACTACGCCGACTATTCCGCGGTGCCAGAGCTCAATGACTGACGTTTAGTCAAAAAGCTGTTCGGCGAGTTCTGTTTTCTATGGACATCCATTAGACGAGTGGGCCGGACGGCATCTCTCCTTTAGTGCTCCGAACATGTGCTTCTGAGTTGACACCGGTGGAAGAGCGCTCTGATCCACCCGATTCTGAACAAAGCAATGGCTCCGATCCATCTAAATACAGGCCTATTGCCATCACCTCCATGCTCTCCAAAGTAATGGAGGGTATAATAAACAGGCGGCGATCTTCTAGTGAACCTAACCCAATGCTGGGCTGCTGCTATAGAAAGCAAGGGAGAGGGCCTGGCAGTTAGTTTGGACATGGCAAAGGCCTTTGATCGCCGACTTCCCGAGAAGAATTCTTGCATGAATTCTTCTCGGGAAGCCCGTATGGCGGAAATTTCGCAAGGAGCACCCCGTACCATACTCGATCAAAGGCCTTTGCCATGTCCAAACTAAGGCTAAGGCTTGACACTTTGGCGTTGCGTAAAGACGTTTCCTATTTGTGCGTTCTTACCGCATTTATCATGGAGAGTGTTCTGGAGAACTGTTTTACTTGATTCCTGTCGATAGAATTTTCCAACCGCACAGTACGTAACCGACTCAAATATCATCCTCATTCCTCATTGTGGAATGGCCTACCAGCGGCAGTGTTACCAGGTTTATTCGACATGGGTACCTTCAAAAAGCGCATCTGTTTCCACCTTAAAGGCCGGCAACATCGCTGTAGCTCCTCTGGTGTTATGGAATAAAAAATATTTTTTTTCTATTGAATAAAAATGTATTGTGATTTAGATGTTTCATTTGAAATACGATAATTTCAAGAATAATTAAAGGAAACTTAGTGTGTAATTATGGAATTTAGTGTTATAAATGTGTAAATAAGTTACTCGTACCCTTATTGCTTGTTTACAAAATATAAAAATGTACAAACCTGTATGTTTTCCTTAAAAAATAAAATAAAATTAGTAAAATCAAAATACTCACGCCTCTCGCACACATTCCGAAATAGATTTTCCTGAATTTTTATCAGCTTTAGCTACAACTTCATTTAAAGATTGAAGTATACTTTCGCTAGTCTCATTTGGTATTAGTTCTCCATTAGACAGTACATAATATTTGTTATCTGCCTTTGGTCTGCCTAGTAGGTCTAAGGGGTTTGCAAGTTCAAAAACAATATTGTCTTTTTCACCATGACACCTTAAAATATGAGTTTTAGATATTTATTATATACCTTGAGGAGTAGATTAAGAAAATTTAGTGATAGTGGATTATCGTGATACCCGTTAAGATAAACCATTCTCTGCTTTAATGATATAATTTATGTATTTGAGACCATTGTGGCGCAGTGGGACAGCATCTCACTGTAAACGCAATGGTTGTATGTTCGATTCCCACTCGAAAGATATTTGAGTTATTTTTAAAATAATACTTAAATTATTTTTATTGACCTGCTCTCCGAATACTATACAGACAGAACTCAACGCCGTGCTTTATTTTAACAGAGCGGGGACATAAAAATATATTTTTTTCGAATGGTAAACGAACTTATTACCGTGGCATGTACTGTCAGATACTACCCACTGCGCCACGACTGTGTCCTTTCATTATGATTATTTCTTATCAGAAGCGGTATTTAGTATATTCTTAATTTCATAAATTTAATATCCATATGAAATAGTTTCAAGTTATTTAAGGTTATTGTATAACGTTTAATGCATGATCATTATTATATTTACGGAGTTGTATAACATATCAAGAGCGCATACTCTTGAAATGTTCTCTGTAATCGGAATCTGTCAATATTTTTAGTTTTTAGTACTTTCATAATGGCAACTTTAATTTAACTACCGTTATATTATATCATTAAGCTTCGTTGAGTTATTTGTTTTAATGAAACCGTTTTTTTTAAAAAAAAAATCGTTTTAAAAGTTTGTCAGTATAGAGTATCTGGAAAGTCAGCATTTAGAGCATATAGAGTCAACACGAAGGCATAAATAAAGATAACAAAAGAAAAAAATTTAAAATAATCATCCTTAAGGAATGTGTATTTTTCGTATTGCAATAGAAATTTCGTTTACTAATACAAAATGGAAAAGTAATATTTTGAACTTACATTAAGGTTTTATTACAACCTTTATATTATTATAGATTTAAATCTATTTTAAGCCATTATTTTCTTAAACTTCACGCTTTTTCCGAAGGCCGGAAAACCTAGTCTTGAGACACTCCGCCTTTCGCCATTTCCCGCCGGAATGCGACATTGCGTGTTCAGTGGCGGAACTCGACGCCGTGCTTTGTGTTGTCACCATTCCCCCGAGTCCGAATCGATCCCACAACCATCGAGTTTATTGCCATAAAATTCTTACCAAGCCGCTCCCACGTCAATAAAACTATCACCAAATTCCACTGTCTGTATTCTTCCACCGATTCTGTCAGCTGCTTCCAGACCTAGGACGTCCAGGCCAGCTTGATGTAGCTGTCGCAACGCCGCTATGCCGGCCGCGCCACAGCCTATCACGATCACGTCCATTACACGACTATGACAAATATATATGTAATAATATCTCTTATAACAAACATCCTTAATTATTAGAATATGTAATTACTTCTTTGATTTTCACGATTATTACACATTTTGAAATAAAACTACTTTTGTAGACAGGTCTACCAGCGAGTGTGACCACGGACTGTTACTGTAAAAAGTGTTCGAAACGTCGGGTTCTAAAAAAGTATTTTTTAATACCAAAATTATACGCGATTGAATGAATTGATTGCACGTTTAAAAATAGTTTCATTTTAAAATATATAATTACTTTTGATGCAATAATCCGGCAATTATCCGTATTATTATACCTGTTGTAAAACAAATATTAATACAATTTTGTAGTACAGAGATATTGATTTAGTAAATAAAAATATGAAAATAAAATAAATATAAGTAATTCGTTTTTAAGTTAAAGAATGCAGACATTGTCAAATAAAGGCTTTTTTTATTGTTTGATATTTAATATCTCTTATAGATTAGACGGGCAGCTAGGGTTACACTTTGGGTAATTAGACTTTCAAAATAAATTATAGTCTAATAATGATATAACAAAAAAAACTACATCAAAATTCGTCTAGTAGTTTTAGCTTATTAAGAAAAACGAACAACAAACAACAGATAAACACAGATTAAATTTTTTTTTTTTTTGGTTGGTTTATTTGAATTTATATTCAATGTACAGATTTGAAATCGTTTACAGTTTTATTAAATGTATATATTAGTTTATGCCAGCAGCTTTGCTCGCGAAGTATATAGTTTATATTTACAAAGAGGTTTAAAAATAATGTGCCTGTTTAATATATAACATAAGGCAAGTTAATTTAGGACCTCTTTATATACTATATTTGTAGTTCGGCTTTTGTGCGTTAGAACGACTAGACTGCTCGCAGAGCTCAATCTCTCGAACCGGCTACAACCTTCAATTTTTTTTTACAAAAACTGTAATACTTATGTTTAGTATATAAAAAAATGAAAGAAAATCTTAAAAATATGTTTTTTAACTTCAAATGTGACTAACTAATGTTAGAGATATAATTAGTAGAATTTCCACTTTACACTTTACATCAAGTCTTATGTCTCTAACTTTAGAAATTACGCCACGAAATTACGAATATTAAGTACGCTAATTTAGGACCGTTAGGACTTTATATTCACCCCCTTAGGACTTATTTTTTACTCCTTTAGGGATTGAATTTCCAAAAATAGTAGGTGTCTACTTCACAAAATAACCCTACTGACCAAAGATCATTCGACAAGCCCGAATTGTACCTCGAATTTCCCCCATAACCGAGTATAAAAATAAAAGAAACGTTATATACAACCATATATGAGCAATACATAAAACCATATCAGGTTGAATGTATATTGTTCAAAGAATTATAAATATAGCAACAGTTAAAGTAAAAGTTAGTTTTTCGAAGTCGCATTGCAAATATTTTTTTAAACGGTAAGCGCACAAATATTATATATAGCAACGAATGTTTACTATACAGTATCTACTTTTTGCATTAGATATATTTAGAAAACGTATAAAAATTAAAACGCAGCGGGATTTTAACCGCGCCTCGCGAAAACCGTTCAAAGCGCTCTGACTGCTAAGCCTTGCGTTTCTACATCCAGCTGCGAAATTCATATACGCTTATTACAACTTACATTTATTGTTAGCATCTCTGTAGAGAGATTTTTACAAATTTCTGCTACCCAAAGATAATTTCACGAACAATCGTTTGGCAAAAGAGAATGCTATTTATTAAATATATATATTTTTTAGCAAGAGAGGTTTTCAAGAGGTGCGGGTTCAAAGCCCCCTGCGTTGAAATTTTTATACGTTTTCTAAATATGTATTTTTCAAGTTCCTAAGTGTGCGAATAACACTTTAAAAAATGTTAAAAAAATATACTTTTTTGTATTTTTTTTAGGTTGGCAATTCCGTTAGTAAATTCCACTTACGTTGAACTAAATATCATTCTATCAATTTGAAATGGTAATGAAGTCACTGAAATTATTTTGTGTATTATGTGAATTGAACGATATCCACAAGGTAGAAAGTATGCCTTCGTAAATATAATTACAAAATATTGTCTAAGATGTAGGTAAAAAGACATATTTAGAAAACGTATAACAATTTGAATTTCCTAAGTGTGCGAATAACACTTTAAAAAATGTAAAAAAAAATAAGATGTAGTATATATACATTTTCCATGTATACATTTTGAAAGTTTTTAAGCTAAGTAAGTTTTTACGCACCTTCAAATATGTTCAAATCACAAGTCCAAATTCTTCTTTAAATAAATGTAGATCGATCGATTCTCGCATGACAGAGAGTCAGAGAGAACTTAGTGTCACGGGACTCCGTTCTCCAAAATGATTTCTAGCAATACCTACATTATGTTAACATTTTTAAAGCGTTTTCACACACTTATGATAAAACTATATAATATGATAAGAAAAATCAACCAAGACGTTGAACGGTTTCCATGGCAACAACGACGTGGTCCGAGTCCCGCTACTCTACATTTATTATGCGATTTCTAAAAATGTTTTGCATTCTCAATATTACTAACAATAATAATTTAAATAAAAAGAAATAAACAAATCTTGAATTTACGTATTGTTATGATACTAATGAGAAAATGTCTAAATATATAACGACTCTACACAATGGTATTATGCTTCATTTACAATAGAAGATGCATATGGATGTATGAAGGTGGTATGTTGCAAATAAATTGTTATATACCTTAAAACGTGTTTTATTTTATATTCTTTTAAAGGTTTACATATAGTGTTAAAACACTCCATTCTCTACTTTCCGTCCGAAAATCGGGACATTGTGTGATGAATGGTGGAACTCAACGCCCTGTAATAACTACCGGATAAATGAAAATAATTTAAATAACCGGTTGTGGGTTCGATTGTTTCACCGAGTAACAATCGAACCCACAACCAATCGCGTTTAGAGTCAGACAATGTATCGTTGCGCTACGATAGCCTCTTTTTTTTTTGTGGCGCCTTTTGTTATAAGAATATAAGAAAATAGAGTATAGGCTGTCCCATTGCGAGGATCGCGAGTGGTCTCATATGTCATATCAAATATTTATTGCGAAGAAATGAATTAAAATTAGTTGTTGCATGTTACACTACTCAAAATCTAGACACGCGGTAGCATGTCAAGCCAAAGTTCAAGCTGAGGAAACGGTGACCAGCAACGTATATAATTTTACACACCCTCATATATGGAACAGGTTCAATCGATTCGCCCTATTAGAATTTTTATAAGCTCAATTTTCTCGAAATTCGATTGTTTGAATATACATACTTCTTCACGCATTTCTAGCATAGGCTGAGCAGTGGTAAAGCTTGAATTTACAATTTGAAATCATAATTGAAAACTTTTTAATATATATATATTAACAAAATCTTTTTTGCAAATTTAGTTTGTGAAGTCAGGTACTATAATATGTCGACTAAAATATATTGTTATAATTATACGATACTAAACCTTAGACACTTTTATAAGCTTAATATTAAGTTTCTCCAATCTACATTTCTTTTCTAATGTATTGTTTAAATTATGAAGCTTTTAAACGACTATTTAAAACACGAAATAACTACATATTGTGTAAGTTATTTATACAGATAATAGTATAAAATATCTTAAAAATATCATATTTATAATTGTGGCTTGAAATACAAAAGTGAGGTTACTTTCACATTTATTAACAATACCATTTTAATAAAAGATAATAAAACTATATCAATTAATCAATGATTACAAAATATAGATCCTTCTTTTAAAAATATAATTAAATTTAAACAAAAATACTCACGTTGACATTTGTTAAAAAAATATTAACGATTTATAATACCGAGGAAATCAGAAGTTTATCTGCTACTGACCTCATCTTAAACAGAAACTTAATTGCGCAATTGATATGATATAAATATCGTTCGTATATAACTTGTTTTCATCTACATTGTTTATATAAGAAATATCGATTGTAGCAGGTTCGATAAAATTTGAGTAAGATAAGGTTTTTAATTTTATAGGTTATGTTTTCTATAATGGATTCATTCATAATTAACGCAACATGTAATGAAAAGAATACTGAATACAATTTTACTAGTCATAAAAAACATATTTCCATAATGGCGCTAAAATTAAAAGCATATTATGTCAAAAGTTATAACAATAATCTTAATTGTATGTCATCACTTATATTTGAATAGATTATAAACATTTATAACAGTAGCTAAATTAAATATTTTTTATATTTAAAGTATTTATATTAATTTTACGCTGGTATTTATATTAATTAGTTAAAATTCTATATTGCAGATAACATATAATTATTTAATATATTTCTTTTAATTTTTTTTAATCATACTTCAAATCTGTCTTTCTTACGTCTTTACAAAATGTGTATTAAAGAGTTATAACTGGTATTATTTAAAAAAAAATGTAATAATATAAAAACTCTAGATTAAGAAACGTTAACGTCATCAGTTCCATATGTATATGTTTTAATGTTGCCAGTATTTTTATAAGTTTTTTATAGTCTAGGAAGCTCTACATTATCACTTATACATTTTGATAGTAGCTGTTAGTATCATTAATAAATGTTATAAAAACCATCAAACCTCGAATGCTATTGAGAGTACACATTTGATATAAAAATTCAAATTACCTCAAATCCGAATGATTTGAGAGGAAGTCAAACTGGAAAATATGAATACCGTTACATTTGGTATAAAAAATCTATTTACATATACAAAGTACTCGTACAGGTGTGAATGAAAAGAATATTAATATTTTTTAAGGACTGCCATTAGATAGAATTATATTAGCTAAGTTAAATATAAATAAGCTTTTTATAGTTTTGTTATAACATTTTTTTTAATTTTCACTCTTTTTCCTGCATAGTATGATATGCAAAGAGAACCTGATACTCCCGAATTCAAACCTCAATGCCGCACTCCTTACATATTTATTTTAGTTATAAATATGATTCCCTCGAGTGGGAATCGAACCCGCAGCCAATTGCATTTACAATATCTCATTGCACTACGATAGCCTCTTTCTTTTCTGGCGCCTTTTGTTGTAAGAATATAAGAAAATATTCTATAGAAGTAAAATCCATGTGTAGATTGTTAAGCGAAAACTAGACGAGCTGCATTCTTTGTCGACTTGTAATGTCACATCGACTATAACACACACTATTGAGTACTGGGAGCTCCATAAGAATGGTTATTTAAGCTTAGTTTTCATTGGCATTTTGTTTAAGGTCCTAGATAGAATTGCAGTAAAACCAAAAATATGGTATTTCATTAAGTAAAATAATGAATAAAGAGTTAAATAAATACTATTTGTTTACATTTGTTTAGTTTTTGGAATCAAATTCCACTTAAATGGCGAATGTCAATAAGAATTCATATGGAATCAGAGGTATTCTAAAAAATACCTGTCCCTCATGAGAATAATGTAAGACATTAAAAAGACATTACAGTTACTGTCAGTCTTGACATATGCATAATAATACATAATTTACTGCCATAGACATTAGTAGGCCGCATTATTGTTTAAATTTTAAATATTTTTTCTTTACTGCTGTTTTTGTTTTTTTTCACAAAGCGGAACAGGCAGAAAGTGTGTAGTGAACCCAGTCTTACAGACGCGCCTTTCTTCGCTTTGTATAAGAGCTCGAGGGTATTGAGTGGTGGAATTTAACTTGACTTACCCGAGAAGGACATTAAAATAATTTAAATATTGTCATTCTTTCGAGTGGCGATTGAAACCACAATTATCGATTTTACAGTTAGATGCTTTCCACTGCGCCACGATGGCCTCAAATAATTCTGATGCTTCAAAACAAGTTGAAAATGGTGGATGGATGGATTACAAAACTTGAATTTTACGGTAAACGGGGTAATATTATGTATCTTCTAGTTTGATCAAAGCAGACAGGCTGCATTTTTGACGACCGGCCGGTGTCATCTAATTTGTTGATTTGGATCGTAATAGGTAGAGTATTTGATAATAAACTTAAAACTATAATTAGTGAGTGGGCAACATAGACAAGGATATACCGTACCAAAATAAATTATTTAATATATGACAAATATATGACATGAGGTTCTAAAGAATTTTATTCAAACTATTAAAAAAACACAACTCTAACTATAGTGATAAAATAGGTACTTCATAGGACATAATAATTAGAATACTGGCGAGATCTAAACGATTTTTTTAAGAACTTTTATATAAGAGTCAATTCTCGTCGTAGTCTAAGCTTACATGAGACAAAATTGAAGAAATTAAAAAAAACTAAAACTTAATTATGCCTATGGTTTAGCACTAAGTATAGTACATATCGCACGTCATACATGCGTGTTGACATTGCGTGTTGAGTGGCTGAACTGAACGTCGCGGTCTGTCTTAAGAACAAGAACACAGAAATGAAAATATTTCAACTACAATCATTCCTCCGAGTGGGAATCGACTCACAACCTATCGGGTATACCATCAGATGCTGTCCCACTGTGCCACGATTGCTTACAGCTATTTAAAATTTTCATTTTTAATTTAGGACACTTACACTATCCTTTTAAAACTAACTGAAACTACCCAAAAAAAGCTTTAACACCATGGAGCGGTTTTTAGTTTGTGATTTACTCTTTTCCCTCGTAGCAGGGAATAGAGTAAATTAGTGGCATGACACTTTGTTCTCCGATCTCACTTTTCGCCCGAAATCAGCACATTGCGGTTTGAGTGGTAAAACTTATGGCCACAATTCATCTTACCGGAGTGAGTTTACAATAAAAATAATATAAATATAATAAAAATAATATAAAAGTCACCGCGATAATTCGAAAATCGAACAGACAACCAACCACGCTTATAGTTAACTGCACCCCAGTAGCTTCAAACGATGTCTTTTGCCTTTGCCTTGCCAAGTCAAATCTTTCTAAACGTTTGCTGGAATGCTTTCCTGTAAAATCTATGAATCTCTCAAGGACAATGGTTTATACCAGGAAAGGAATTTAAATTGAGCCTTTATTACTTTTTCTGGAATATGTTATATCAAAACAGCTGCTGAGCAGGTGCCATCCACGTGCCCATCCGGATGTACGTATGACTGGGCTGTATAATATTTCATACTGTTGCATGTCTCAAATTAATTTTGCACCCATTTCACGCAACACTAAATTTAGCATTAATTATGTTCAGTTCAAGAGTCGAGTTCCGTTTTTGGAGGAATATTTATTATTTATAATAAGTTCCATCGGTCTATTATTCATTTTTATTGTTATAGTATTCTTATGATAGGAAAATTCTAAATGATGTAAAGCTCTGTAAATAAAATGACGATGTAAGAGGAAAACTGTTATAGGCTTTGTTTTCGTAAAGGTTTTCTATGTATTTTAATTTAAATAATAAGAACATTTAAAAGACAAATAAAAGCAATTTAAGGTACCCAATAACAAAAAAATAAATTCTCATTTTGTTGAATTGACTTGCATATTTACTAAAACTTATATGTATTTAAGTACGTGGTTACTACCTATGACTTGATACAAATGCGCTTGTCCAATTTAATTTACTTAGTTTGTAGTGAGTTATTAAAAAAAAAAATTTGAAATTCTTTCTGTACTTCTTCTATGTATGAATTTAAAGTATGTTAAGCTTTTTACCGTAACTTTCGCTTCATTTTCATATTAAAAGATTCAAAGCTTTTCTTTTACATTTGCCTATATATAATAAAACTAAATGAACAAGTCATTTCAACGCAAAATTAGTTCGTTAAAATTTATTTTAATTTAAAAATGTTTTGTTATTCACGTTATATCCTATAAAACTTCCATTTTTTATGTCAGAATATTTGAGACTGTCTTAGATGTAGATAATGTTTCGTCGCCAATCTTATCAACATCACTTTAACCTAGTTCAAAATATACTACAAAGTGTATTGTGTACGTGAGATTTAAATTTATATCTATAAATATTATATATTAAAAAAGGAACTGATCGTTGTCTGTACATGGTAGATGTATGAGAAAAACATATTATTGAGGGCATTTATTAATAATTGTATTTTTCATTTAAATTATTGTAATAGGACCGAAACCAATGATTTTTATATATATTTGTCTGTGCATTTGGGCACGCTAATCTCAGAAACGGCTTAATCGATTTAAATGCAGTTTTGACTACTGTATTTTGGTATACTTCCCTTAACATTTAGTATTTCATTTCAATCGACTTAATAATAAATGAGATAGAAGAGAGGATCACTTTAATTATAAATTTAAGAAAAGTTTGTGATTTAAGTGAGAACGCGGGCGGGCGAAAGAACTACATAGGTTGGTCGTGTAGTTTACGCAGGCATGACTGCGAACAGGGCGATTATAATAATAATAATTTGCTTTAATATGACAGTACTAGTGTGTGTGTGTGTGTGTGTGTGTGTATATTATTATAAATCGCTAAGCTAGGTATGGCTTTGTTATGGGCAGGTGTTATGGCGTCATTAGCCCGGCTCATCTGTCATTTAATTCGAAAAAAACTGTTCTCAAAACTATCGAAGGGAAATAACTAAAATCTAGCATGAAGTAAAATAAGGTACTTATTTTATTTATATAGAGCCTTTTTGTATTTTTCTTGTTTTTGTTTAAATAATCTAGTATCAAGACACGCCGGTATCCACTTTCCGCCCCAGATCAAGCAATGTGTGTTGATTTTCATACCAGATCGAAGAAATGGAAATAACATATATTTAGAAAACGTATAAAAATTTGAACGCAGCGGGCTTTGAACCCGCGCCTCTTGAAAATCTTATACGCTTATTACAACTTATATTTGTTGTTAGCATCTGTGTAGAGATATTTTTACAAATTTCTACGAACTGCGTTCAATTTTTTATACGTTTTCTAAATATATGTTTTTCCTTAGTGTGTATTTATATTCATACACTTGAAAAACAAATGTAAAAAAAATTAGAAATAATCTAAATATATCATAACATCCGAGTGGTGATCAAACCCACAACCAATTTCGTTTGCAGCCAGACGCTACCCCACTTCGCCACACTGGTATTACTCTTTGCATTAGCATGTACTTCATATTATATATATATATATATATTTAAGATAGCTAGTTTAGTTAGTTTATATCTTATTGCCAAACAAAGTTTCTTTGATAGCTTCACTACCAGAATCTTGGACTTCAAGTTATTTTGGAATTCCACAATGAAAAGCACACCTTGACCCTGTTTAAAGGAAACAGGTTCTAACGTATTCACTTTATGAGATTTTAGTTGGTTTAAACAATGAACTCATAATTGCACAAAGCTACGACCTACTAAGCTGATATTATATTACTTGGTTTCTATTTAATAATATTCAGTTTTAGAAATACAATTTGCTTAGACACAAATAGAGGCTAATTGTCTTACAAGGTAGAGAATACGCAAGTTTACAAACAATTCGTCCAAAGCAACATAAACAAATTGTTACTAACTTATTCATTTCTATTTACACAATAGACTCAAGTATTTAGTTTACATTAATACAATTCTACGAGTGTTATAAGGGTAGGTCTGTGATGAAGCCGATAGTTGTAGAGTTCTCGTTTGATTGACAATCGCGAAGCAGGTATAGAGGGGGCTCAGTCACACCGCGCCCGCCGCACGATATGCCCGTGTCAGCTCGGATGAGAAACTCGACGCGATGGCGGCTAACGGCGTGAGTGTTGAAATATGTTGAAGCATGCAACGCGGCCGCCGGCGGCGAGTGAGGACCACCGCTACCAAAACATGCCGCGGCGGCCGCACCATCACCTGCCACTCAACGTGTCTACCCTGGATTCCTCGAAGCATTCAGTTGGAGGGACATCTGCGAGTGTCAGTCCTGGGGCGCAACCGGCGAGCACTTTGCCTGTGATCACTCCAGTTCCAGTCGCGTCTCCCCCAAAACTTGCAAATGGAACTGCTTCAGGAGTGCCTCCCGCCAGACCGGCTTCGACCAGGGTACGGAGCACGAGGGCAGCAACGGAGGAAGCTCTGACATCGTTAGCTCTACTGTGCCTTATCAGTTTGCTCCTGGCACTCCTCGCGTTACTGTTTCTCCTGAAGATATCAGCTCCCGCGACGACTGCCCCTGAGGAGTTCGCAGTGGTGTACGAAGTGACGTTAGCTTTGTGTGCGTTGACATTATCATTGAACCTCTGTTGTCTGTTAGTTTGTGCGATCCAGTTCTTATTTGCGGTGAAGCTAGTGCACTCCCCCTCGGCACCTAACGGCCGGTGAGTATTTGCAATCAATCCATGCTCGGGCCGGCGAGTGTTATCCGTTAAAAATACCTTAAAACCGGTCCCGCTGATTACGCTCCAGCACGTTAGGATATAAAATGACACTCAGAATTGGTATAAATCGTTTAAACATTCAAACTCATTGGGCTTTATCTTAATGTGACGAAAGCTGAGTGTAATTTAGGTTATCTCTTCCACAACAAGCGATTTAACAGTAATTTGTAATCTATGCAAGGAAATTTTAGATTTCGAAATTCTTTTTTTACAACTAACAGAACATAACTGTATGCAATTTATCTCCGAGTTGTCATCCATCATTTTCACGGAAGTTCAAATTTGTTACCGGTTTCTATAAATCCACATTTTTTTACCGATACTGTATGTTTGTTTGCGGCAGGTGGTAACGGTCCCTAGCGGCGGTTACATATTTCGATAAAAAATAGGCTTGACGGTTGATAAATCCTCGCACACGTTTAATGTAATTATTAATAATACCTCAGGTATCTATCAAAATTTGTAACTATGTAAAAATGCAGAAATACATGACTTAATTATTCTTTATAATCCATAAAGAACGAGGGTTATAAAAATAGACCTTTTGCACTTACAATTTCAAATTAGATAACATTTTTTGAACTCAAGACTAGAACTAATATATTTATATGTAAGACCCAAGGGACCCCTTGTTCATAAACTAACTATTTATATTATAATTGAACAAAACCGTATTTATTTACGTAACAATAAATTAAACATCGGCCTGTAATCGAACTGCCTTTACAGGTCCTTATTAAAGACTTCATTCTTCAAGCATTTATACAGGAGTTGTATCTATCATCTGATTATATCTATGTATAAGAGTACCGGTGCCCGTTTCCGCGCTTGTATACAATAAGTATGTACCTACCTATATATCTTGCGGCCGCATAGCTCATAGTTACTAGAATAGCATGACAGGGCTTCAAAACTTTTGATTAAATAAAGTAATATTTATTTAAATTTAAATAACATTTTATCTAAATGTACAGTTACGGGACTACTATATCGTGGGCTGTAAACGAGATTGGTTGTGGGTTCGATTCCCACCCGGTTGAATGACCTCAGTGTTTTAACACTAGGTTACCCCCCACCGTGCTATGCAGGGAAAAGGGTGCGTAAAAAAATACATGTTCAACAAGAAAATGTAAAAACTTTAATCGAGTTATTTATTAATTATGTGGATAAAAATTGTTATCTGATGTTTTACAATGTATAACTTAAGTTTTGGCATTCATCTCTCTATGCCTATGTTTAAAGTGAAACGAAAAGAAAAAAAAAGGACTTTTTCTCTAACTGTAAACCTACCTTTTGAATATTGACTTAAAAGTACATATAAATTACACGTATTGATTGTTTTTGAAAACTTGTTAAGTAATAAGTTCTTTGATTTTCGCGATTATAACACATTTTCAACTTGTTAAGTATTGGTATTGGAAACGCTATGGTCGTGGGCTCTTTTAATTCCTTGGCTCGGATAAGACATAGCGCGGCGTTGAGTTCCGTTAATCGACACGCGATTCCTTTACTTAGGTCCGACAGCAGAGAACGGAGTCTTATGACACTAGGTGCTCTCAGTCCTAGTCTAGGTACCCTACAATACGGGGTAAAACAAGAAGCTGTAAATAAACATAGCTACTAAATCAGCTATAAAATCGGCACCAAAACAAAAAGCTTAGATTTTTTTTAATAAAGTAAAATAATTGTCATATGAGCTTAGTGTTAACATCTATACAAATAAATAAAATTGGAAATCCGTTTGTAATATTAAAATTATCCCACACACGGTACATATAGCAAAATAACATTTTTCTTACAATTTTTGTGTCTGCCTGTTTGTTCCGGCTAATCTCTGGAACGGCCAGACCGATTTTATGGGACTCACTGGCAGATAGCTGATAAATTAGGAGTTGATAACTTAGGCAGACGAAGACGCGGTCACAGCTAGCTTACTATAAGTTTATCCCTTCTGTCATATTAGAATGAGCTCAACAACAATTGTGCTAAATAGTAGCCTATGTAAAATATCAATACTTTATACTGTCAGGTAATTTCTATTTAGAGCTTACATTTCAAATGAGCGCCTATTAAGGAACAAAATATGAGTACTTATTAAAGCAATGAAAATGCGAAACGTCATCGTGTCGTTTTTAATACCGATGGTCGTAGGTTTCATATATTATATATACATTATTAAAGTTCTATTCACACTTAAGAAATTGATAATTTTTTTTAAGAAAACATTAAAACAGGTGCGGGTGCGAATCCGTTTCGCTCGTTCAAATTTTAATACGTTTTCTGATAAAACAATTTTTCGAATTTAAATTTTCTCATATCTTTTTTGTTATACCCTATACGAAATGGTATCAATGTGATTATAAATCACGATTTAAATATTATGGCGTACCCATAGCAAAATATATATTTTTTAGTAAGCACAATAGATTTTAAATTATAGTTTTTTAAAATTGAGACAATTTTATTTGATCATACTTTCATACATTGGATCATTTTTTATATAAAAATATGGCTTTCGTAATATTTACGGGCGTCAAGGTAGATAGCTAAGATATAAGATAAGATTTAAAGGAATAAATAGCATTTGAATATTTATTAAATAATTAACTGTTATTCGCACACTTAGGAAATTGAAAAACATTTTTAGAAAACGCTTTAAGTTTCTTTCGTTTCTTTAAGTGTGTGAATAACACTTTTAAAGTGTTGAAATATTTAATATATAGCATTCTCTCTTGCCAAACGATTGTTCGTAGAATAATCTTTGGGTAGCAGAAATTTGTAAAAATCTCTCTACAGAGATGTTAACAACAAAAATAAGTTGTTATACGTTTTCTTAAAATGTTTAACATATGAAAATGGCAATGCTCTATCGAAATGTAGGCGATTAAAAAGAGAATAAAATGTCTACGTCGCTTTTGAAGTTGTAATTTACTAATTACAATATAACACATAAAAGTTGTGATATTACTATGAGGTCTTTATGGAAGGGTGACAGCGTGTGACGTATACGCGATGCTCTTAGGTTCGATTCCCTCTCGGGAGAATGATTATACTTAAATTATTTCTCCGCTTTGGTGGCAAGACAAAAAACGGCGTTGAGTATTATATATTCGGGCAGAAAGTGGAGAACCGAGTGTCTTGACATTAGATTCTCTCTAACTGTCTGCTATGCTTGTTGTACAAGTGTAAAGCTAAAAAAAATTGTATTTTTAAGTTATACCTTACTTTCTTTATCAAAAAGCAATGTCCAATTTTTGGTTAGAGGACTATTTTGAAATAAAATTGTATAAAATTACCACAGTTCTCAAGGTATACTAGTTTCCGAAGTCTTTATAGTAGCGGTTACAACAGCGTGTTTTATTGCTCGTATAAACCAAGCATCAAGGTTGTCTAACGTGAGAATTGAATCTACGACCTATCTAAATTAAAATTAACAGGTATTATTTTAATTCTGAAACTATTTACTTAAGAAATATGTTACCGCAGTTATGTAATGTAACAGTTATACAAAACGATAGTTGTGGGTTCGATTCTCAGTCGAAGAATATATTTATACATATAATAAAAATGTACATGGAAGATATATGAAAAAAAATATTATTAGGGGCATTTATCGATATAATAGAACCCAAAACAATGACTTTAAATTTTTATTTCTGTTTGTCTATTTATCTGTTTGTCTGTTTGTTTGGTGCACGCTAATCTTAGAAACGCCACAATCGATAAATGTAATTTCCGAGCTATTGTATTATGGTAAACTTCCCTTAACATTTAAAGTTTATTTCATTTCAATCGGTTCATAAATAATAAATAATGATAGTTTGTGATTTAAGTGAGGCGGAGTTTACGCAGGCGAAGCTGAAAGCGGGTCGCTAGTCTTAAAAATATTATTATTTTTATTACGAAACCCCTCACATCGTCAATCCGCTAAGTGGGAACTAAATAAGTGATGAATGTATATCAAAGTGATTTATTACAAATTTTTCTCTAACTTTTGTACAGAAAAAAAAGCCTTAAAAATTAGACCTTTGCCGGTTCGATTAGTATACACTCATATCCGCTACGTCACAAATTGCGTTAACAAATTGACAAGTGTTTTTCGTTACCTTGTAAATATATATGCTGAAGTGATTGTTGGAATCCAGTTTGAACAATAATAGCAGGTTTTGACCGGTCGGTCGTCTTCCGCGAGGCTCTGTGACCTTATAAACGTGTCATGAGTATGGGCTTGGTAATTATATGTTGTAACTTATAAGTGAAGATGGCAAAATTAATTTACGCACAGCTATATAAAATTAAATAAATAAAGAATGCTATATTATAGTATATATAGTATATATAGGAGGGATTTGACACCAAGTTCCTTTTGACTATCCTGCTGCCATTGTCTATAAGTATATCAAATTTGAAGCAACTTAGGTAATCGTTACCTTAGATATGTGTATAGTCATATTGTCTACATATTTATAAGATAATAAGAATTTGCAAGTTGAACTAATACCTTGAATTTGTTGTTATACTTCGAATAAAAATATTTATTGTCCATTTTGGTTTTTAATTATATTTTAAATTTAAACTTGTCTTGAACTTTATGTGAGACATATAACTTATTTTTCGCCATTCGTCGCTTATTGAGAACAGTTGTCAGTTAATGTGAATTTAAATTAAACATAAAAAATGTTACACACATATTATTTATAAAATTATTATAACATAGGTTTTTTTTATAAATTTTTTATATAACTTATGTAATTTCTACTAAAAGTTCAAAAGTAAATACAAAAAACATTAGAATTTTAATTCAGCTTCGCATCGCTTTCGGGACTGGGTTTAAAGAGTTTTTAACCTTATTTCAATAGTATCGAAAAGCTTCTTTTTTATACTTTTAAGTGTTAAACAAGAAAAACAATCAATAATTTGGTAGCAATATAAATAACAAAATATTATTTAATTTAACATCCAAAGCAAAGTGTTTATAGCGCTTAAATTACGATAATTATTGTATAATATAATTAAGTAACCAAAAAACATGATATCAGATGTAAACAAACTTGCACTAACGAACTTGATACTTTGTATGAGTCATTGGTATAAAATGTCGTGTATTATAATTTAAAGCGTACGTACAAATTAATTTGGTTCAAACCACGATATTATAGGCTTAGCATAATAAAACAATAATCATTAGTCTGGTTATATAGTCCGTTTTTCTTCTTCAAAACATACTAAAATATTTTCTATCGTATATAAAGTATTTCAGAACTAATGTCTGTTCATTTCTAGAACATATTTCGAAGACAGTATTAGTAGGATATTTTCAAATTTGGTCAGGTAGAGTGGGGACATTTTGAAGTCCTAGCTAGGCCCAGGCACTGGCCCAAGGTCCTCTCTATACAACACGATGGGTGGAATCCATGGAATGTTGATTTTTTTTATATAACTGTCAACACACTACAGATATACCTATGGCCTATTAAATATTATTTCAAAACATATCATTTTCAGTACTTCACCCAGATATTAAGTATACTTCAAAGTGGGAACGATATCGAAATTATATCTATAATATACAGCTAGAAATATATATTCTAATCGCAAAGAAATTAGAGGTCACCGCGGCGCAGTGGGACAACGTCGGACTGTAAATGCGGTGGTAGCGCGTTCGATCTCCACTCGCAAGATTATATTTCTCAATTAAATCAATTTCGTATTGGGTGGCGGGTGGAGTTCAAATGAGTTTCGCCACTCAATACGCAATGTGTATAATTCGGGCGGAAAGCGGAGAATGGAGTGTTTTGGAATTAAGTTTCCTCTACCTAGCCTGCTATGCGAGACTTACATCTGCTTTTTTACATTTATTATCTCCGCTATATAATATAAGGTACCCATATGTATTTAAAAATGACATCGCAACTTTAATGAGCAAAAGTTTTTCTTTTTATAACCATGAGAAATCTAAGCTTCTTATACTTACAGATACAAACTAAACTTGTTCTTAATTGTAGAATTCAAGTTGAATGTAGAAGTTGTTAAACAAGAAATATTAAGCCAGGTGCAATTGTAAGAGAATGTATGATGTAATTCATTACTTCTTTTATAAGGATCGTGTAAGGTGACTGTCCTTTTAACTACGCAATGGAGCTTATTCATTGTGATTTATATGTTTTTAATATTGCATTGGCCAAGCTTCTTTATAGGAATATTTTCGCTGGCAGTTATATTTTTTTCATGCAGTCAAGTTTTTTCTATGTACAATGTGTAATTATTCGATGTGTATGTGTTAATAGACAATTTTAAAAACCTTTTTTTTATATACTCTACATTTTATTTGTATTTTTCTAAACTAGCAAATCTTATAATTTCATGCGCCCAATCAAAATAGAAAAGTGTAAATTTTAAGCTTAAAATAAACGACAAATCTACAAAAAGCTCTACATAGAGCTTTGAGTTGTTTTTCATGTAGACACCGCTTTATAAGTACGTGAAAGGAATTTTTACACTAACTTAGTGTTTTATATGTGACCGCCGTAGTCTTGACATCTCAGGCAATGCGTACAAATTGCACTCGGCAGGTAAATTAAATTTTCAAAGCCGAATATACATTATGTATATGAGTCCATCTGTGCAAGTGAAAGGATTTATTACATTTTAATTCAATGACTGTACGTCTGTATTGTTTTGTTGACATTACAATTCCCACTATACAATTTTAAGTGTTTAGAATTTTGTGTGTATATATATATATATATATATATATATATATATATATAAAAAACAAATACGAGGTAATTTATTGGCGGTAATGCTTAAGGAAGACTGAAACGAGCAGTTAAAATTTACTTAAAGTCGTATTTTATGATCTTGGGACAAAGTTATTTTGTCGACTGATTAGTGTTTTACATTTCATACGGTCGTCGCATTTTATGTAGGTATTTACCCTAGAACTTAATGATAAGTCACTCGACTTTCCGCGTTTGACCCTGTACCAATTCACGCTTCACGCTTTTTCCCGCATAACAGGGTAGTCAGATATAACATATTAAGACAAGCCGTCCTCCAGTTTCCCTCCGAAATCGTGACATTGCATGTTGAGTGGCGGAACTCAACTTCGCACTTTGTCTTAGGTACCTGGACGTGTAAAAGAAAATATTTTAAAATATCATCATTCCTCTGAGTGGAAATCTAACCCACAACCAATCGCCTTTACAATCAGACGCTTTTGCACTGCGCCACGATGGCCATATAGTCATTCGTGAAAAGGCATTAGGTCTATATTAAGAAAATAAAAATGTAACTGATTGAACTGACTAAAAGATATATGAAAAAATATATTATTATTTGGTATTTGTTAATGTAATAGAACCCAAAACAATGTATTTTTTTTGTTTGTTTGCGTTTGTGCACTCTAATCTCAGAAACAGCTTATCCGTCTTCAATTTAAATGCAGTTTTAACTATTGTATTTTGAAAAACTTCGCTTCATAAATAAAAAAGTTACAACCATTTAAAATATAAATTTAAGCAGAGTTTGTGTTTTAATTGAGAAAGCGGGCGGGCGAAAACACTAAACAGTTACAGTCGTGTAGTTAACGCAGGCGAAGCCGCGAGCGGGTCGCTAGCATTGTAATTGGACCTGGATACGTGTGTAAATTTTCAAGCGAATTGGACGGCAGCAGCAAGATTGTCTTACATTCATAGATGAAATACAAAACCAATCCCAATGTCAATGTCAATAACCCTATTTTTTTAAAATTTTTTAAAGTGTTATTCCCACACTAAGGAAATTAAGAAAGACAGATTTAGAAAACGTATAAAAATTTTAACGCAACGGGATCAAGAACAATTTTCAAGAGGCGCGGGTTCAAATCCCGCTGCGTTCAAATTTTTATAAGTTTTCTAAATATGTCAATAACCCTCCTATCAAAGTATAATTTTTACAATATATCCTCCTTTCATAGTATACATTTTTACAATATAGTTGATTTTTAATTTTAGTTTATGTTACAAAGAGTAAAATTGCAGTTAATTTTAACTGTAGGTATAATATTGCTTTCAACACTATAGTAATGACGTTTTGTTAACACATCTCAGCTTCCTTATTTCATTCCAGTTCTCGTAAACATTTCATGTACTGCGTAAACTTTCATACAAAATTAAAACTAGGTCGACCGGATTTGGGAGGGACGTGAGTTCTTTATAATTATAGTTGTAAAGTATTGATAGTACACGAGTTATTATTTTTGAAAGGTTTCTTTTAAAATGACAGACTTATAATATCTTATGTTATATTATACGACTATGGTGACTGTTTTTTTAAATGAATTAGGCGTAATTTACTTAAATGCTGATTGCAACACTATTTAAATTGTTTGATTGATAAATCACTTCCTCCTATAAACTAATGATTTGGATTTATATTCTTTATCATGTAAATTGTATAGGTAAACGCGTAAAAGTGTATGAATAGAGATGAAACGCGGTCAAATTGTAAATATACAGAACGGTTTAAAAAGTATAAGAAAAACAACACTTTAAATAGATTTTCGAAAACATTATGTTCATGGAAATTAAATAATGTCATATGAAAGGCAAAAAGACACCCCAGAATAAGTAACAAAAAGCAGCTTCTCCCTTTTTCCCGCTGTATGTATATATGTTTTAAAAGTTCTTCTTTTATTATTGTTTGTTGCAAATAAAAACCTGAAGAAACTTATTGTGTTATTGATTGACAGTACTCATACTTATTGAGAATCAGCTTCACACATACATAAAAGACAAGCTTTTTTTTTTCTTATTTATAAATCAGAAAAAGGTTATTTATGAAACCCTTTAGATCTTTTATAAGTATAAAAGATATACAAATCAATACAAATCTTTCTTCATAGAATTAAATAAAGTTTTTATTTAACATTCTCACGAGAAAGCATCTTATATATATATATATATATATATATAAGATAATAGTTTGTAATTTAAGAATAATAATATTTTGTGAATTAATAAAATCATCCCCTTATAATGTGTGAGATACTTAGGGGGATGTTAGTGCATTTCTGTTCTAATCTATTCAGGCTTTTATGGTTTTTAGCGAATTGAGCACTATTTACTTCGCAAATGTCACCCAAAATGGCAAAGATATGATGGGATTGGTCAATTAAATATCGGAATAATAACACTTAAAAACAAAATTTAAAAATAGAACGTCTTATTCCTTAAACTAGCACCTGCTTGGCTTGGCTTGTCAAATGTCGATGACACTTAATGAGTAATAATCTGTCATTTTTTTTCTTGCAAAAGCCTTATCTAAAAAAACAAGATTTATTATTTCTTTTTAAAGTAACATTAAATAATTTTGTATAATGACAACAATAATTGCGTGAAAAAGCATTACGAGCTGCGAAATATTCTAAATGGTTTTAAAAATTCTTCTAAGAAGATTTTAATTGATAGTGACCGGAAATAGATGGAATTTTCGTCCCGACCTTGCCGAAGGTTTTAGTGCTCTCTTTGACTATAACCTGTTTTGATCTTGGAATGAACGGAACAAAATACCTGTAGCTTCTTATATTCAGTGGTCATCGAACTTATTTCTGGTCGATGCAAGTTCGACTTCTGCGTGTGGTAAACATATTCCTTATATATTACTACAGTATATATATACATATATATAGTATTTTAATGGGTTTATTTGAACACTCCGGACAAGTGGTTTGTACCTTTTTTACAGTTACTCAATTAGACAAAGACATAACTATTTTTAGATAATTTCAATCAGTTGCCTTATTCTAACATTTATCATTATACAGATATGATATTTACAATATTTAATATACACGAAAGCGATGGTATTTAAGTGGAAACTTAAATTATATATATGTATAAAATTCTTTCGTTACTAAATGCATATTTCTATAAGCACGAGAAAATCATTTAAATAAGTGAATCGAACCCACAACCAATGGTGGTTACAATCAGACGCTGTCCCACAGCGCCGCGATAGCCTCTATTTATCTGTTCTTTTTATCAATAATATTGAGAATTGAGATATATGTAACTAATAGCAACTCAGTTACAACACTGACTTCCCTTTTAAGAAACATGTAACTATATTCTTTTGTTCCGACATAAAAATAATTCAATAACTTAATCTTATTTAATTATAAGATATCAATATTAAATTAAATCTTATGTGTTTTTGACCCTAGTGTCAGGCACTCTGTTGCCTGTTGACTGGCGGAACTCAACACTGCGCTGCGTTCAAATTTTTATACGTTTCTAAATATGTCTTTTTCAATTTTCTTAGTGTGCGAATAACACTTTAATAAATGTTAAAAATAAAGAAATCAAAATAGCATTTAAATGTAATCGAAGGGAATCGAACCCACCACCGTCGAATATACAGTCCAGACACTGTCACACTGCACCGCCATCGTGAATACTTGTTTTAATATTTAGAATTAAACGAATGTAATAGAATCTTGTTTTTAAGATTCAAGTACAGCAAGTGTCTCCTAAACATAAAACACATATTGAGTTCGTCGTTTGTTATTAATGAACCATTCATTTAAAAGTAAAGTATTTAATTTAATGTACATCACTCGCGTCTAAGAAGAGTAGCGTTACTGGAAGATTAGTTAAATATTTTTCATATAATATATATATATATATATATATATATATAAAGTAAGGTTTCGGTTTTATAATGTGGCATGATAATTTTAGAAAAAAAAATTTGGAAAGCCGTGAATATGATTATAACACAGTGTAGGATATAATTTTAAATAAATAATAGTTACTCAATTTTAAATAACACATTTTAAATTATTTATATTCAGATTTTAGTTAATCCTACATTAATTTAAATATAAAAATCGCATTAATTGCATATTTTGTGCGGCAATTTAGTGAGGGGTATATAATTAGATATATGTAGGCGTATATATGCACAAGGTGTACACGTACAGCCTTAGCTTTTACTAAAAAGGATGTAAAATATATATATAGTGGCCTATAAAAAGTTTATATCATATTACTTTTTGTCAATTGTATTAGATAATACAAGAGTAAGGAGAGTAAATAAAGAAAGCACGTGAATACAACTTCTATTAGTTTATATTCTGTTCTCAACTAATGTAAAGGTGGTCGACGTTCTAAAAAGAATTCTATTAAAATTAGATAAGTGCTTCTTAATGTCACATTTACTTTTAAACTTAAGCTTAACGAACTCAAACTACTTGTGTCAGATAATGATAATTAATGAATAAAAAATAAAAGAAAAACTCAAAGAATCATATTTTTAATAATTCACTCGTTATTTTGATCGTTCTCGCAATGATATTAGGTTCATTCTATCAAAATATTGTCATCAAATTGTCCTAATTTGTTAAAGTGTGCAGATTTTGAAACAATTCAGGGGTACATGGGTCAAATTAGCGTTACAAGAGGTTGTTTTATATTATATACATATATGGATACATAAATGGATACAGGTGAAGTTAATAAAAGCTAGTTTAATTCTTATTCATATCATATCATATGAATTATAATATGTTTTCATAGAAAGTATTTTAAAGGAACAAGCTTAAAAATTGAGTGACAAGTCACTACGTTCTCAGCTTTCTAACTAACAGGTAGTTTTTGTATTGGATACTGTTCGGGATAATTATATACACACAAACATATGTTTTTTCCGTTATTTTATAAGGTTTCAAATAAAAGGTGTCAATAATATCGTAAAAGATATAAATAAATACAACTTCACGCCTTTGGGTGCATTGCAGGGTGATCGGAGAGAACAGTCCACTCTGCACTTTCCGTCCAAAATCGAGATATTGCATTATGAGTGACAAAACTCACACACCAGGGCTAAGAAATTAACACAAATCTATATAATCACTGTTCCGAATGGGTGTCGAGTCCACAACGAATCGTCTTTACAGCCAGACGGTACAACCTGAAGTGGACTATGATAGTCTCGTAATTAAATAGCTGCATAGAATTTACAGCTACAACTATTTCATAATTACTAAGCAAATGTACCCATTTGACTCTATTATTCTATAAACAATGCCAATACAATAAAACAGCGACGTTTTATGCAATCAGAGCGGAACAATCTTGCACAATGCATGGGGAGACATCTCGTGTAGATTGGGTTACTTACGGTTTAGAGTCTAGAACAATTGAAATAAAATTAGAAGCTTTATTGTAAAAAGTCTAAACACTTGTTAATGTAACTCATTTGTCGCTTTCGTTTAGATAAATATCTATCTATCAGAAATATTTGGTGATATGCCACTCTCTGGCCGTTTGATTTGCTTATTTGATAGAATAAGCCTATATTACACTTTATATACCAAAATGTAGGGGGAAATGGGATAAAAACATATCTGTGAATGCCATTTAAAAAATATATAAACAAACATATATATATATATATATATATATATATATATATATATATATAAATAGCATTTTCTCTTGCCAGACGATTATTTTTAGAAATTTGGGTATTTAGGTAAGCGGAAATATTAAACAATTATCCTAAATAGAAGCTAACAACAAAAATAAGATGTAACAAAGGTTCTAACTAAAATTTTTCAACTATAAACATTCTTTTAAATGTAACTCAAAACTATCACGTCTTACAATTTTCTTATTTGCACAACAAATACAACTTTAATAATCATATATATACCTATACTTTCCTTTTATACTATAATAAAACAGTAATAGATGGACGGTTTTGAATGAAACCTTTTTTGGTGTATAACTTTTAAGCTTAGGCGAATTAAGTAGGAGTTAGTTAGTAGGAGAACAAAAAATTCATTTGAAACTGTTTTATTGCAAATATCGTTTGCATATAGCATCGGTCCACAGATTGACTCATTATTCAAATTTTATTATTGTACTTGATAGTTTATACATTATTAAGCATTTTTTCAGATTAGTGTGCACAAACGCACACACAAACAGATACACAGACAAACAAACAAATTTAAAAAATATTATAATTTGTTCGTTTCAAAATTAAAATATCTTCTATGTACAGTTATAATAATATAATAAAGTGATATGTAATAGCTAGAATGCATATATTTTTTAACCGACAGTGCCATTTAAGCTATACGCACCGTACGTAAAGTAACAAGACACTCACAAATTCCACCGGAAGCCTTGTAACGTCATTAGACGCCAGATGACCGCGCATTTCCCCGGCTTAGGGAAGTCACTGATACCTTCCACTGTGATTTAATATGGTACGTTCAATAGCTATCTATACATATAATAAAAATGTAACTGATCGCTGTCTGTTTACGGAAGATATTTAAAAATATATATTGTTAGGGCCATTTATTAATATAATAGAACCCAATACAATGATTTTCAATTTTCTCTACTGTTTGTCTGTTTGCTTGTGCGCGGTAATTTCAGAAGTGGGTAAACCGATGTACATGCAATTTAGTAATTGTATTGCGGTAAGCTTCCTTTAATATTTAGTGTTCATTTCAATCGGTTCATTAAAAAATATTTACAGCCATTTTAATTACAAATTTAAAAAAGGTTTATGATTTAAGTTAGAACGCGGGCGGTCGAAAACAATTTCATTTTGTCATGTAGTTTACGAAGGCGACGCCGCGAGCGTGTCGCTAGTACCTAATATATATTAATTAATGAAATAAACACTAAACGTTAAGGCCATTTAAATCGGTTAAGCCGTTTCTGAGATTAGTGTGCACAAACAAAGAGACAAACAGACACACATACAAACAGAAAAGAAAATAAAAAGTCACTGTTTTGGGTACTATTACAATGATAAATGCACCTAATAATGTTTTTTTTTCATATATCTTCCATGTACAGACAGCGATCAGTTACATTTTTATTATATGTATAATGGAACAATGTCAGACTGTAAAGGTGATGGTTATAGGTTCAGTTGTCGTTAGGGGATTATGATTAAGAGATTTTTTTTCTCCGGTTTAGTGAGACAAAACGCTGCGATAGGATTGCATTGTGCGTTGACTACACGCAATATTTGATAATTAAAAAGCAGTAAAAATATTAAGGGTTGTAAAAACTTTGATAGCGCTCTCTGGTAGAGAATGTATATAAAATTTAAAGCTTATTATTTTTATTTTTTATGGATATGTTATGCTTTTATTCGTACTTTTTGTTAATACGTTGTTATTAGTGTCACCTTTTCCTTTATTATTATAACAATTTATGTAAAAAATACTTGCAACTTGCACTGCAACGCTATCTTGATGCACTTATTGCAGTCTGGTTTGCTCAGAAATTGTGCAAACCTGTTCGGCTCTGTTGAAAATACAATATGTTTTTAGCGTCAAACTGATATCACAATAATTATTGTAAGTGTGATTTTTCTTTAATTCTATCATTTGTTATTTTTCATTTTATTCTTTCACATAATATAATATTCTATTCTATTCGTCGTTCATCGTCTATACAGTACACAGTATACAGTACTTTTATCTTTTTTGCGTGAAATATACCGATTCGTAAAGCTATTTATAAAATATTACTAATTTTCGTTGTTTGTAAATGTACTAAAGAGCCACGGGATAAAGCCCTACAAAATACCTCACAAATACAATATGCATACGACACGTATTCAAACTTTGAACTCCAAGCCGGTTGCTGTGGGTGGGTCAGAATGCCATGACTCGCATATTTCTAGGTAGTTACTCGCAAATACGAACGTTTCATTCATTTTCTACGTATAGGAGTGGAACTTATTTAAAATGTGCAAATAATGTTTTTTTTTTGGTTAAATTTCTCTTTTTTGACACTTAAATCTCATTTTTCGTAGAAGAATCTAATGACTGAACACTGTATTCTCTTTTCGATTCTTCTTTCCTTCTATTTTTTGTTTCATCGAGCCCTAACGTACTTTACCAGACCACCTAGTCTACAATCGAAATTTAAATATTCTATCAAAACATTTAAAAAGGCACAATAACTTAACTTGGCTTGGATTTTTTTTGTTATTGAGATTATTTATAACAAATAAATTTATTGAAAAAGACATATTTAGAAAACGTATAAAAAATTGAACGCAGCGGGATTTGAACCCGCGCCTCTTGAAAACCATACAACGCATGGCTTTCAAGAGGCTCGGGTTGTTGCCTTAGCTGTTTATGTCACTTTCTTAATTTTTACAAATGTGTGTGAAACAATTTTCATGATAGTGTGGGTAATATATATACTAATAATTTTTAATGGATATTATAAAAAATATCGATTTTCTGCTTTCCATATAAACTTTAATTATGCCAAATTTCGTATGTATGAATAATTTTCGTAAAAAGGTGGCACTAAGTTTTTCTTCAAGTAGTAAATTTATAAATTATAAATTATATGTTTTGATTGAAGCAATGTCATCTTTACATACATATATATAATAAAAATGTAACTAGTCACTGTCTGTACATGGAATATATATAAAACAATATTAATAGGGGCATTTATTAATGTCATAGAACCTAAGACAATGAGTTTTAATTTTATTTTCTGTTTGTCTGTTTGTTTGTGCACGCTAATCTCAGAAACGGCTTAACCGTTTTAAATGCAGTGTTGACTATTGTACTTTTGGTAAACTTCCCTGAACATTTAGTGTTTATTTCATTTCAATCGATTCATAAATAGAAAGTTACAACCATTTAAATTATAAATTCAAGCTAAGTTTGTGATTTCAGTGAGAACGCGAGCGGGCAAAAGTCGAAATAGTTACGCCGTGTAGTTTACGCAGGCGAAACCGCGAGCGGGTGGTTAGTTATTGATATATAGTATACATTTGCAATATATGCCAACGTTTTCAAGATGCGTGTGTATAGGGCTTCTTTAATAACGATTAACCCACTTTGAATATGGCTAAAGATGTACCGGGCCTATTCCGTTACCTATCGATTAGCTAGTACATTGGTTTTGTAGAAAATATGTCTTTACGACACGCAATGTAGCATGACTAAGACACTTTAGGTTTGGAGTTCAATCACCGCTTAGGGCGAATATTTGTATTTTAGTTGGGTTGTAGGTGCATTTATTTCGTACTAGCTGTTCACGCGGCTTCGTTCGCGTCAATGACGGGACATAACAATGTTCTTTTTTTGGTGATACGCGGTATTGAAACTTTTGATTAAGTTGATAGATTTTCTTGAAGTACACACTATATAAGAATTTTATGTCAATATACGTATATATATAATATAATATATTTTATCAACTTTTGGACTTAATTGAGCAGTGTTCGTTTGATGCGAATCCAAACGCTGACAAACGAGAGACAAAGAAATGTCATAAAATTGATATGTATCGCCATTTGTACATGGAAGATATATAAAAAAATATATTGTTGGGGGCATTTAATCATCAATATGTAACTAAGCTTAAGCAGTGTAAGGAACGGAAGCGGTCATAGGAGGAATTCTCTATTGATAGCAGCGTGCTTTTCAATAGCCTATATATAGCCTTCCTCGATAAATGTACTATCCACATAAAAAGATGGATGAAGTTAATATATTCAAATACGTTATTTTAAAGATAATAGAGTTTAGTAGGAAGCAAGAATTATATTTTATTTATTTATTAAAATGGCGTGGCAGTTAAAACGTGTTTGACACACACGCACACACACACACACGTGCTAATGACTTCAAATTCCGAAAATATGATTGCGCTGTAACATGCAGCTTAATCTTAAATTAAAAAAAACAGTTAATGATATATATTTAAATGAATATATTGATATATATGTGAAAGACGAATCATTTTTTGTGAAATTCATGCAAACTATAAAATTTGTATTAAATTTCCATCATGAAGGATATAAATTGTATCCATAGGCTTGTAAAGACTCGTTGCTACGCGTTTACACGTCAAGTCCCATAGATTTTTATACGCTGCGTCCGATTTTTTATACGTTTTCTAAATATAAAATTTCGAATTTCCTAAGTGTGTGAATTTAATTATTATATATTTAATAAATAGAATTCTCTCTTAAACGATTCTTCGTAGAATAATCTTTGGGTAGCAGAAATTTATAAAAATCTCTCTACAGAGATGGTAACAACAAATATAAGTTGTAATAAGCGTATAAAAGTTTCGACGTAGCTGGATGTAGAACGCATGGCTTAGCGGTCAGAGGGCTTGGACAGTTTTCAAGAGGCGCGGGTTCAAATGCCGCTGCGTTCAAATTTTTATACGTTTTCTAAATATATGTTTTTCAGAATAGTTAATTTTAATGACTAATTTGCTAATTGTTTTGACAGCTTCACGCTTTTATCCCCATAACAGGGTAGTCAGAGAGAACCTAGTGTCAAGACACTCCGTTCTCCACTTTCCACCAGAAATCGAGACTTTGTGTGTTGAGTGATGGAACTCATCACCGGCCTTTGTCGCAAGCAATATTGTAATTACATTAAATATAATTTTGAACGGTCTTCGATTTAAAAAACCATTTAAATACAAAGAGCACGTATTTTGAAAACAACAATAACATTCCTAACTTTTTGTAGATCCCGATACGACGGCTATTTTATAACGTTTCGACCTTCAGACGGTCGACTACTACATCTATTCGATAAGATGATTTTTTAGAAATGCACGTTTCGGAACAAAAGGATAATTTAAATGTTAAATGTTTATATTTTACTTAGATTTATCTCAAAAGTAGTACACACTATGCAGGGAAATAAAAAAAAACTTGATATCATTTGGTGTCAAACTCTATGGTCAACATTTTAAATGTATGTATACAAAAATATTTAATTATATACCTTTATCTATATGTATGTACAAATGTATGTACGTTTTATAGATTGAGCATAATCCTTGTGGAATCAGATTAAAATCCTAATAGCGAGATGTTTATACGCATATTTAAAAGTATAACCGTTATTCTGTGACTAACTGACAGACAACGCACAGCCGAAACTACTAGACGAAAAAGCTAAGATTTCTCATATTTGTTCCTTAGCAAGCATAGAGGAGCACTGAGAGGATATCTCGAAACTCCCACAGGAACGGAATTGACAGTTTATAGTTTAGGCAAACAAAGTTACTGGCGACACCTCGAACAACAAAAAATAGTATATGCTACTAAATGTCCTTTGGGATCTCCTATAAATTGTCAGTAACGTTATTGACTATAGGACTTTTTTACACACAATTTTGGTCTTATAATTAAAGTACTTCTACCTTATTTTCACCAAGTTTATTCATTTTTATTCTCATTGATATACTTTGAACTAAATAAAGTTATGGCAACTTTTTAACATTTTTTTAAAGTGTTAATCGCACACTTACATATTTGTAAAACGTATACCAATTTGAATTTTTTGAGGAATCGGGATTTGAACACGTGCCTCTTGAAAACCGTTCAAGAGGCGCGGGTTCAAATCCCGATCCCTCGAAAAATTGACAGCGTTCAATTTTTTATACGTTTTCTAAATATGCCTTATGTCAACTTTGATCCCCATATTATTTTAGTTTAGTACGTAGCTTAGATATTTCTAGATAAAAGATGTCATGTGAGCGCTTGTAAGGCTTCATACGTTTTAGTACAGTTTATTATTACTTACAGTAAATTACTTTTAATGTTATTATAAAAACACCTTTATTAGGTATTACATTCCTTACATAGTTACTACTAAAGTAATGTATATTTTATATAGGTATATAGGTACATATAGTCATAAATTATTTTCGTATCTCCAATCTGGTAAAATAAAGCGCGGCGTTGAGTTCCGCTACTCAACACGCAATGCAATTAAGGAGGGACTTGACACTACGTTTTCTCTCCCTACCCTGCAATGCTGGAAAAAGCGAGAAGCTGCTCAAGAATTCATTAAGTATATGACGAAGAAATAAATACTTATAAATTCTGCCTTTTTTCGCCTAGTCTAGTCGAAGAGCAAGTATTATTCATTACGCAGCACACTTAAATACGTCCTTGATAAAACTCGTCTTGCACTGCTTGAGTAAATAACACACCTTTATTGGGTCTCCCTTAACAACTTTTTAATGTAAAAGCTCTTAACAATATACTCTATGGAAATAGTTTTAAGAGTCACTTGTCGACATTAAACCGAGTAAAAGTTCATACAATTACAACATCGTGCAGCCTTGTACGCAACGCAGGTAGAATTCTTTTGAAATTACTATGAGAATACGCCAAATTGTTAAATCTTCCATTTTCTTTTTTACTGTTTAGGTTTTAGGGTCTGTATTAGATTGTTAAAGCTAGGTATTTTTGATTTATCTTCACGCTCCACACTTCCGTGCGAGGCGGCCTGGGAAGATTTTTTTTATGTTATAGATTATTTAATTAAAAATGCACTTATGTATTTAAATATTTAAATTACGCCAAAATAAGTTGTTTAAAATGCAGTTTAATCGAATACAGCCATAATTTGTAACAATTAGTCTTATATATTACTTATTTTATCATATTAAAAAATATATATAAAGTAGTCACAGATAATAATATTATGTTCATATATTCTACTCTGTATTATTTATAAATGTCTAAATTAGTTTAAAGTTACATAGTTTATGGCGGGAAACTATTCGTTTGCTGCTTTTTATCGGTCAAAAATGAAAATACAGCAACAATTTTTTATTTACTATAAAGCTGATGTACATTATAAAAGAACAATAAAAATATATATTATCCCATGACTAAAATATACAGTTAGGGTTATGTTAGTTTTGATGAACTCCGCATTTACTGAACGCCATAAAAACGTGTTAGATTCACAATAGTGAATGAATATTTGTTTTGTATTTCGATTTAGCTTCCGGTGTTGTTAAGAAACTTGCCTACATTTTTGTTTTTTTTTTTAACAAGAAGAAAAATAATGGTAGAATTTCAATTAATATAACAAATTAGTTAAAAAACGAAAGTAAAACAATCATGCTTAAATTAGTTTTCTCATTATATTCGTCGTCCTGGTGAGGGTCCTCGGGTTTGTGCTTTGCAGATATTGTAAATCTACTTACACTGATAGATATATAATGTATAGAGATATAGATATGTAGATACGTGAAGTTAAAATAAGGACGTTTTAAAATATGTAGATTTATAAGCTTCATATATATTTTTAGTTTTATTTGACTATTATTTAATAAGTTTTATAAAAGTAATGATAATAAATAAATATATATTTTACTACTATAGTTAATGTGCTAATTACAAATTGATAGCATTCAAGAGAAACGGTAATTCTATAATTATAATATATTGAAAACAATAGAAGATTGAATCTTTCTATGTATAGCTTATCACAGACCAAATTGTAAATTAAAAAATATTTGCAATTTGGAAAAACTTTTCATATTATGTGTAAAATATGCGGAAATTTCGTAATGATGAAATACTTTATAGTGTTCGAGTTTACAATCACACAGTTAAGTATTTAAAAAATCGAAACAAATTCTACTACTTGAGTCAAAGTTACTTTCATAAAAACAACGCCTTATACACAGTTTAATGACAACATTTAGATATGTGAATAGAATGGACATAGACAAATATATACAGAAATTAGAATTAATTGTATAAAATGACTAAGCAGTTTCACTATGAAATTAAAATTCAACAATAGGTACTTAGTTGTTGAAGTTACTTTAATTGCTTTTTAGTTATTTATCAAAATATTTATGTTTTTATTTTTTAGCGCCTAAACGTTATATAATTAATTAAAAAGAAAAAAATCCATGAAGAAATATTTAGTATATTTAAATAAAAATCTTAATTTATTTTTATCGTAAAATAAATATACCTTTGTACCTTTTGAAATATTGATTTTAAACTTTAAAGCGCAACTGTTTTTGAACGTTGCTATGGCGCCACGGACCCTTCCCGCCATTTTGCCCGCCATAACAAAACCGAAAATAAAACCCTACAAACGAAACGAGGAATGTTCACGATTACTTAGTGTACGTACCTGTTATTTGGAATTTGTAAATAGATATGGAACCGGTCGCTCAGCTGGCACAACTGAATTACAATTTAAATGTCGCCATATTTATATTTTTGTATATTTACTATCAAACAAGCAGCGATAAATGATAAGATACCATCCTTAGAGTATTATAATCTACATCACTTATTATACTATTGTTATATTATTAATCTATTGAGATGTGGTGAATATTTTTAATATTCTAATTTATTTATAGTTTCTAAAGTGTTTTAAAAATGTAACAATTTGGGTTTCTAAAGGCAAAATAAGTTTTTTCGAACAATACTTTAACTCGAGCTCTATTATTTTATAATTACATTTCAGTCATGAAAATTTGTATAGTGTAAGTCATGAATGTTAAAATATATTTTTATCATATGTATTTGATAAATATAATTCTTAAAATTACTTAATTGTATTAAAGAACTCATAAGTTTTTTTTGAAAGTTGAAACTCTAGATTTAGTAATGTTTCACCGGTCTCGACAAAAAGAAAGCATGAAACCAAGATATGTAAATTGTTTTTAATAAATTACATAATATGGCTAAGCAGTGCGAGTTAAGTTGTGAAATAAAATCATATCGATTATTTCGATTGAATTATTAAATATAAGTAATTTATATTAATAAATATCATTTATCTTGAATGTTTATTAATTTCTAACGACACAAAAGACAAAAGTAGCCGATGTCATCCCAAGACCTTCTCCTGTCACCCTCAAGTATCTCTATATAAAATGTCATCACAATCGGTTTAGCAGTTTTGCCCTGATGACGGCACAAACAGACAGAGTTGTTTTCGCATTTATAATTCTAGTCTAGATACAAAGACTTATAGGCGATTATTTATTACAAATAAATAATATAAGCTTAGTAGTTTAATTGTTGCACATTTATCGTTATAATCTTGTATTATTATATCCCATGGCATTTGTTTAGTTAAGAACTTTAATCTTGTTTAGCAAACTAGATGGATGGCATATAGATGCGAATGTATTCATAATTTTACTCGTAATGACTTTAATGATAATTCTACCGGAAGTTAGATGCCGTCGTGGCCGTGGGTGGCCGTGGGTGCGATCCCACTCGGGGGTATGGACAGTTCACACAAACATATCTGTCTATCTATATATAAAAATGAAATGACGTTTGTTGGTCTCGCTAAACCTCGAGAACGCCTGGGGCGATTTGGCTAATTTTTGTTTCAACATATTTGTGGAAGCCCAAGAAGAGTTTAAAAGGTTAAAAAACATAAAGAAATTGCACGGAAAATTGTATAATAACAATTTTTTTCTCATACAAGCTGCGCGTACTTGTTGAACAGGAAATAATATGTTATGGAATGGATATTAAATATTAAACGAGGTAAATAGATTAGACTGAAATATTAAAAAACGGAGCATAAGTTAAATTCGGCCGCTTGATATAATTCATGAATTCAGTACTTTGGCCGGTCATTTGATTTTTAAATTAAAATTTATATTAATATGTATTAGCTCTCTAAGAAAATTTCTGAACGCGCTATTTACCATCAAATATGTCATTTATTTTCAATAAATCTGCAACGATTAGCGAAATGGTACCGTGCGCATTTTTTATTTTTGGTTTTCTGTGATTTTTATTTCATTTTTGACACATTATTTAATTCTGAGACGGTATGAAGTTCGCCGGGTCAGCAAGTAATATATAATTTATTTAAATTTGAAAACAGAGTAAATTGAGCCCACACTAAGTAACCCTATTACAGCCCACAGTCATACATTTGAATATAGTTTAACCTCCAAACTATAAAATTTATTTAAACAAGAGTAATAAATAAATAAATTAAGCTCAAACAAATGTTTGTTGTTTAATTTATTGGCGTTTTGTAATTTCTATTTTAAATAGTTTTGACTGTAAAATGTAAAATTTCTTTACGTAGCCGTTCCCGTTTGAATTTCGGAAGATTATCTCTTAGTAACCTAAACAATAACATTTTAATCAAAATATTATACTTCATACTTCATGGATATTTTATATATAGATAGGTATTACGTAAACTAAGGTCATCGTGGCGCAATGGGTCAGCTTCTGACTGTAACACGCGACTGGTTGTGGGTTTGATTCATCCCACTCATTTCTCCGCGACAAATAAGGCAAAGCGCGGTGCCCAGTTCCGCCACTAAATACGCAATCTCTCGATTTCAGGCGGAAAGTGGAGAATGGAGCGTTTTGACACTAGGTTGTGACTACCCTTCTTTTCTTTTTTTTTTATGTGAAGAAATCCTTTACGGATACCCGCCCGATTGTGGACTCGGACGCGGTTATGTGGGAGATGTAGGCCGTCCGTTTACCCACTAAAACCTCACGGTGCTCCTCCTCCACCGCCACTAGCCAGGGCCACGGAGACTACAATCTTCCGTGAACCCTGGCGGTAGGTTGTGGCTACCCTGTTATTTATATATATATATATATATATATATATTTAATTATGTTATTTATATATATTTTTATTTATTTGGATAAAAGCGCGAATCTGTAAATGAATATAGGTAAATTAATTACGTAATATAGCCGTTACAAAACGGCAGTTACTCGCCATATGCGTTCGTCAACGGCAACCAACATGTCCTCAACGCTCCGGTGCGTTCAATTATGAAGTAAACTTGTAGTTATGCAAAATGCAATTGAACAATTAAATTGTTATATAATTAAAACAATGTTCTAGTACTTGCTTCTTGGATTGCTTATTTTATGTTAATTTTTTTTTTTTATAGTTATATAAGTAATTTATTTTGTTGTGGGCAACGCTTTTGTAAAAAGGCGATAAAAAGTTTGATATATAAATATTATATATACTATACAAAGTACTTTATATATTATGTAAATTGTAATTTTTTGTAAGTAGATTCATTTAATAAACTTTTTTTCAGAGCAATGCCAAAGTTAATTTCTTTCTTTATATTAATATTACTTCAATAATTATAATTTTATAACCACTGTGAACAATCAAAAAGGAATAAAATTGAAATTTGCATAATTAAAAAACGATTGTCATATTTTGGTCACATAAAAATAACAGCGATGTACCAAAGCTTGCCGATTACGATTTTTGTTCTTACGACAAAGTTGACTGAAGTCCGACTCTTTTGATACAAGCAATGAGTGGGAGTTCGATTTTCCCTCGAACAAATGTTTCTATCTAAACAATATTCTCGTTTGTTTTAGATGATTAAACAAAATATGATGAATTAATAAAAAAATATCAGTGCTAGAAAACAGAATGTCTCAACACTAAATTCTCTATAATCTACCTCGCGTCTAAATGCTACAGATGTATAAAAATATAACATTAGGTATTATAGATAGATATATATCATTATTATATATATATATTTTTATATTATATATTATTATATTATATATTATTATATTATAGATATATATCATTAGGTATTATATAATTGTAATTCGACAAAGTATTCAGGTTAAACCTGCGAATACTCGACGAACAGGTGCAGACCCGTTAAGTTCTCAAACGAGTTGGTATATGACCCGACTTATTATAATATCATCGATTATTTCTTACGATCATTCATTTTATCGGTGCTTTTTTAAAATAAAAAAAAGAACTTGAATATCCTATATGGCTGCGCTATTCAGTCGTGGGAAAACTTGGGTCTTTATATGCTATCACGGCTTTATTGTGTAAATGCAGGAAGCAAAATAAGTAGGTACTCTATAATAAGTTCTTTGATTTTCGCGATTATTACACATTTTGAAATAAAACTATTTTAATCGCGTATAATTTTGGTATTTGAAAATACATGTTAATTAACTATGTACATTTTTTTCTAATTTCGACCAAAATAACTGACTGAAAGTCACTACAATCCCTATTTATTTCTAGTGAAATTACGGAAATAAACGCCGAAGATATGAAAATAATTATAAATTATCATTACTCCGAATAGGAGTCGAACCCGCGAACAATTTTGTTTACAGTCAGATTAAAAACATGAATGCTTATTAAATTTCTTATTAAGTATATTGTATATGTACAGCTGAAAAATATTTGCTAAGCTCTTAAATCGCAGTATTGAAAACTAAATTTATTAGATAGGTATTAATTATTTATGAGTCGAATTCCATTTTAGCTGCATAGAAGCTGCATAATTATATATAATACATGATAAAACTTTCTAAATAAATGTCTGTACTTAGAATACCTTTTCACGCTTTTTACTGATTTAAGGAGAAAAATCTAATGTCAGTTCAGTTTTTTGATTATAGCGCTTCGAACGTATCATTAGAGCACAAGTCACTTCGCCAATATCACATTGTATGGAGAACACACGAAGGAGATTGATCGGTAAAAAATCGATTACACCGATTATCGGAAATCGATTACGGTGGTAAATCGATTACATGTTAAAAAAGAGACTCAGTAACAATTTGGAGAGCTTCACCTATAAAATCTAATGTGGAGAATGCCGCTGTTTTTCACTTTCTGTTCAAATTCGAGACATTGCTTGTTTAGTGACGGAACTTATGCTACCGTCTTAACAGAGAGTGTTTTCGTATTGTAAGTGTGAGAATAACACTTTAAAAATAAAAAAAAACAATATAATAACTTCATCGAGGAAATAAATTTCCTAAAATCCCGATAGGAACACAAGTTTAATTAATATATGTACTTATTACTTAGGTTTAATTTCTGTATAGCTTACAAATTACAATAGAGACGGATGAGCTTACAACTTTACACGTCATGATTTATAACTAATCAAATTTCTGCTATAATTTAAACGTCAAATGTTTTTCGGCTGTAATTTTTTTTATGGATCAATAAAAATATAAGTAACGATAATTTATTTTTTTGAATTCCAGGTCAAATAAATACTTGCAAAAGTCAGCTATAACAAGGGTTTGCGCCGTTGGAGGCTTTTTTATATCAATTCCGGTATTTTTAACGGGTGAGTAATATACCTATACTTTCTTTATGTAAATTTAATAAAAATATTTATTGTATTTTGACAAAAATATTTTTTCTATATTTATGTACAAATTTTTTACGCAACAAATTTATATTTTTTGGGTTTCTTGAAACCATACATCATTTAATAATATTCATGCTTTCAAAAGGATTGTTAAGTTTTAAATATGGCTACCAGCTTTTTCACGAATAGCGAGCTAGTGAGGAAAAATATAAAATGTCAAGACACTCCGTTCTCCACTTCCTGCTCAAAATCGAGACATTACGCGTTGAGTCGCGTAACTCAACGCCACGCTATGTTTTTTATGTGTGAAAAATGATTTTTGAATAAAAAACTGAATTTGAAGAGTAAAAGATGAAGTTTAAAATGTAAATAAATTAATTTGAAGTTTAAACAACGGAATTTGAGGTGCAAAATAAATTTGTTTTGAAATTGCAAACTTAAATAACCAATTTCATCCGACACGGCAAAGTAACGTCTAAAGTTCTAATTAATGTTCCCTGTCACTTGAATTGAGCCAGTTGCAGCGATTACAACAATACAAATTAAAAATGAATTAAAGGGAACTAATTTGGAACTTAGAAGATAAAGAGTCTTAGCACTACGCTCACCTTGAACAAACGTGAAGATGTGTTTTTTAAACACATAATTCAAGTGAAAAAAATGTTTCCTACAAAATGCGTAAAACATTTAGTTATTTAAATATATAATAATTGCTTCCTTGTCAATATGTGCGTCTATTCATAACTCAAGTTTAATTTCAATTAATTTAAATAGATAACTAATGCATAGCAAGCTATTTTGCAATGCTAATAACTTGTCATATGTGATTTACACGATATATTTTAGCCTGTACACATATTGAAAGTCGAGGTTGAAACTTGTGGACAGTATATGAAATAACAAATTATTTTGTGTAAAAAAAAACAAGGAACACTTTTAAAATTATTTTCTCATCGTCCTCATACGGATATCAGGGTTATAAATATTGTATTATCGAATCCTACGGACACATGTGCAATTTTTGGAAAAACTGAACACCACGAGGTAAAACTAAAAAAAAAGTGTAAACTAAGTGTAAAAGCATCTGGATTAATATATCTTCTATTTTATATAAAGAACTTAACGTAAAGTATTCGGAATTATAACTTTCCAGGCTCATTTGCGGCACAAATTGTAACACCGTTTTTACACGCGCTTATTTTAGTGATAGATACTCATTTCAAAAATATCGATATTTTCAAAAATATTGACAATTTATACACTCAGCGGGACTGCTTTTCTAATTGAGATTTTGTACTTACAACAATTCAGTCGTTAAGTCCTAAGAAATATGTCCTAACTGCGTCAACATTGCGTCACGACTTTAACAAGATTCAACATGTTCCGATGAGCAGCTGCTGATAGACAGATAAGAGATAAGAGGGAGAGAGAGAGAGAGATAAATATTTCTTGCGGGAATGCCATTTTCATTTAATTAAGGAGTGATGATAAGTGAAAAATGTTATTTTATTCGCATAAATGTTTATAGTAAATACAGGATATGTACTTATATAAATTAAATATGAATTAAATTTATTTTGTCTATAGAAAAACCATTTCAAAACCATTTCAATTCAATCAAGAATTTAGTCTTAAGTGTAACAAGCACTTACAAGTAGACATATCATGCAAGAAAAGATAATAAACTTCTAAACGCGAGTTAGATAGAAACGCGGGTTCAAATCCCGCTGCGTTAAAATTTTTTATACGTTTTCTAAATATGTCTTTTTGAATGTTATTCTCAAATCAGCATGAATACTGACAGGTCTCTGTAACTTTTAAACAACTTGCTGCATCTAGGGCATCAGGCAAGTTTGTTCTAAAGACTGGTGATGAATAGGGGGGTTTTTTTGTCTATGATACTTACGTTTGACCATACCGAGCGTTTTAGGCGTCGAAGTGGTCTACAACGACACACGCTTGCCTAAAAGGTACCTATTTAATTTAGATTTTAAGATCTTCAAATTGTACGACTTGGAAAATACAGAGGCCGGAAATGAGTGCCATTCTCTAGCTGAGGAAATAAAAATGGTATTGATTTCTCTACGGCGCAATTAATTTAATTGTGAGGGAATTCGAAAATTATTAATGTAACAATCTTTTTTATATTAGTTCAAACTGTTATTTTATCTTTGAGCCATTGCACTAAATAAAGGTCTTTTCTACAATATTTGGTAAAACACTGAATTTCAGTCTGGAGATGAAAATCATATTATATGCACTTTGGCTAATGAGATCAAAACGATAACATTTTTCACGAAGATAAGCCACGAGTGCGGTTTGAACACTGAGAGCCTATCTGAGACTACGGAGTACTGTAAATTGTTTAAAAGGTCTAAAATGTACTTTAAATAGAAGACAAAACGCGGGGTTCAATTCCGCCATGCAACACGCAATCTCGAATGCCGTATTTTGACACTAGGCTCTTTCTAACTATCCTGCTATGCTGAAAAAGATTGCAGCTGAAGATTTAAATGCTTAATTAACCAAAACGTTGCATATCTAGTTCCAATATTTAGTTATATGTATTCGTATAAATTAATAATTTTATTTGTTTTTCTCATTCCAGGTATAATACTCTATACTTTCATCCAGTTCCACTCAACACCAGCCATCGTTACGTCAGTCTTCATCGGAGTAGGGATAGTATTTTGTGGATGTGCAATGGTCCATAACGTTTTCGTATGGCAGAAGGAGAAAACTAACTTAGTGAAAGCGTTTCGCACTCAAGATTTGAATGCTAGTACCATGAACAATTCAAATGGCGTCATCATGAACGGCCATTTAAATAATACGGGAAATTTAAGTTTTCACAACATGACAGCCACTGGGCAGTACACACATCCGATAACGCTTTTGCAACAGGGCGGCCCTTATATTATAAGGTAAGGTAGCGCTTGTATTTAAATGGATTTTAATTTTTTTTCCTTACTTTTATATTGATTTTTTTTTCTTGCGTTTTATTGACGACGCTTGTAGTTTCGGATTCCATTAGGGTGAGTATAAAATATCGTCGCTATCCCAGACCTTGTAGAAAAATATGGCGTTAGGTCCATGTTTCGGTGAAAAGTTGAGAATGGTGCTTGAGAATGTCCTGCATGAGGATAATCAATAGATATTGGTTTACAAGCTTTACATTTTTCCCACAGAACAGGGTAGACAAAGAAGACCTAGAGTCAAGATCACGCAGCCACCACTCATTACTACATTATTGTTTAGTAACATTCGATATACCACAAATGTTGTTTCTTTTATTATAAGATCAAATGTCTTCACATTTAAATGTATACTTCAGTTCACAACCAGTTACGGCTCTAGACGATTGAAACCGCATCATTTTTTGCTAGGCTTTTTATACCACAACAATTTTAATACTCAAATAACTAAGTATTAATGGTATCTATTATTAGTATCTATTTTTGCATTTATTTTGTTAATTGGTTTTGTTTAGTTCCATCGTAGTATTAATGCGGATGTCTGCTTTTGTCATCCATTGTTCATATGGCCCATCCTTGCGGCAACGTCATCAGCCCATCTTATCGGCTGTCCATCCACGTTTCGTTTATCCTGTCCACCTAGGCCTCCAGTCCAAAAGTTTGAGCTACATCTTCCGTATATTCACGATTCATCACGGTATATTTGACTCGCCCATCGCCACATGCGCTGTGCAATATTAGTCATTTTTAAATGCGAAAGGTATAATTCAATATTTTACTGTTTTATTACGGCTGTGGCTTCCCACTGGGGTGAGTTATCATATTTAAATTATTTTCATTTATCCATTCTGGTGACACAAAGCGCGGCGTTGGGTTCCGCCACGCACACGCAATGTCTCGGAGTCGGTTTCGGAACATTTCGATCGGAAAGTGAAGAACGGAGTGTCTTGAAACGGTTGAACGGTTCTCTCTGGCCTTGCTTTGCGGAACGCTGAAGATTTAAACGCTTATCCATTACGTTGCAACAACACTACTACGATAATTATTGTATTTATACAAATTATTAATTTCCAAAAAAACATATTTTTAGAAAACGTATAACCATAATTTAAAAAACGTATACACGTATAAAACCGTTTAAACGCTCTGACCGCTAAGCCAGGCCGAATTTCGAAGTAGCCGGATGTATGACGCATGGTTTAGCGGTCGAAGCGCTTGGACGGTTTCCAAGAGGCGCGGGTTCTAATCCCGCTGCGTTCAAATTTTTTTCATAGTGTGTGAATAACACTGTAAAAAGATAAAAAAAATAATAATTTCTATTTATTAAAATCTTACACATTCTAATTTAACTATATGAAATATATAATTCCTTTGATTTTCTTCCAGGCCACCAACAAGTACACCCCCAGGCACAGCAGAGGCTGGAGGAGTCCCCCCCGCTACCGTCGACCTCAGCCACGACGCTCATGAGCTTAGCACGCTTGTGTGATTGACAATTGTTATTTTATTATTATGTTACAAATAAATATGTTAATGCTACCGGCAATGAATGAAATATCGATATCGCATATAATTTCTAGAAAAAGTGTAAAATATCTAATTCTTAATTTCTTTATTTATATAAGAATTGTTTACATTTCGTTCATTTGTGTAGGTTACGTTGTTAAATTGATACTAGGAAGGGTAAGAAATTAAACTTTAACCTAACCTTGTGAAGAACCACAACGGCTTTTGGCGTTTGAATATGCCAAATTTACTTTTAACCAATTTCATTAGGTGAAGCCACTTTTGACAGTTACTCATGTCAAAAGATGTGTTGTTAAAAACCTTTACGCTAATATATTCTACAATATTATCATTATTTCAAATACCTATTTGATAAATGACCAATACTGAAGTATTGTATGCATTGTCTAGAAATTGTATACAATGCCGATGTTTCATGTTCCATTTTTATTCAATAAAACAGTGAGTTTCATACAAACGTTTATATTTTGTCATGAACAGTAATTGATTATTCGTAAATAAAATGCATGCAAATTAAAAAGTTTATATGTATTACATAATATAGGATTGATTTATAATATTATTTTCATATGTAAAGAACTTAAATAAGATTACTTTAAAAAAATGTTTAAATAACATTGTTATCGTAATTCAATTATATTCGCGTTTTGTAAATATTTAAACAAAAGTGCACTATAAACATATTTATATTGAAATGAAAATGTCTCAACGTTTGCCTTAACGGTTCCTATTTAAAAGAACACAGGTATCGTCACTTTTTGACAGATTATAAAATTTTCAAGAAAATAAATAATACTTATTATATTGTTATATATTTCATAAGTATAGAATAAACAACGATAATGCGTCATTGAATTTAATTATTGATTGTAAAAAAAGTTCAATGTCACCTTTTTTACATGAATTCGTTGACAACATACATCCGTTGTACATACAAGAAAAAATTTGACTTTTGCTTCAATATTCATAAATGAGATTAAATTTTAATCACCTTCCAATTTGATATAATTTAATGCTTTGAAATATACACTTATTTAAAAGAAAAAAAATAAGCCCATCACTTAATAAAAGAGGACCGCTATATCAACTAGGAATGTGCCGTAATAATTATAATACATAAGTTAAATAATAAATTTTTTTAATTTATTAATATTGTTTTGTCACTTTAATTGCATAATCATTACACAAGCGCTTATAAAAAAGATCTTTTAATCTGTATTTTGTAAATTGTGGTATTTATTGTAAATACTGTTCGAATTTCTACATATTATAAGCCTTCTTTGCCATTTTTATTTAATTTAAGTTAAAATATAGTATTTTATTATTGAGTTTCTGATTCTTAACAGATATACACTAATGTTGATGCGTTGCCAATTCAAAGTTATAGTAAATTTTAATATGAATTAAATTAACTATATAATGAATCTAAAATATTATTTCATAATAATGTATTTTCTTAGTACAAAATTGAACAATATAAAAGATGTTTTAGAAATATTTTGAAACAGCAACTTATATGTTTGTACAAATTTATAATTTGTTTAAGATTATTTTTAAACACCTGAAACATAAGGTGAAATAGATATCGCTAATTCTTTCTTAAGAACATTTTCAATAATTTAAACAAGCTGCCTGGAGATTGATAATAACCATAAATTATATATTTAGAAAAAAAAACAAATAATGTCATAGTTAAAATAAGAGATTCAAATTTTGTATTCACATTACAAATTATAGCTAGTCATTTTAAGAAGTATTTTTATTTTTGTTTTCATCATTAGGCAGTCTGTTTAGTAAAAAACCCATTGAAGAAAATGCATACACAATAATATATTAAAATAAATCCTTTTTCTATAGGACTATAATTTAAAAAGAAAAACTTTACAGCCTTTATTTTCTACATAAAATAGTTGTATACCATTTAAATTTATTAAACAGTAAACTGATCTAGTATATTATTGTTTAAAATAAATAAAATATTGGCTTACTGTATTTAGATTTTAAAAGATATGATAGAGCATTTCCGTTAGTTCTAACAAAGGACAACAAATACATAGTCTTATTGCCTTTAATATTAAAGTAAAAAACCAACAGTTATTAAACCACCATGTAAATAAATAATACAGAAGAAACTAAATTTTTAACACTTTCTTTTTTATATATTGCTAAACAAACATTAAGGCCACACATATTGTTTGTTTTATATATTACTTAATGAGAAAAAAAAACTTAGCTCAAATTTAAATTTTGTTACTTTTTCAAAAAACTAAACCAGACAGTGAGTGAGTGAGACAGTCAGCCTTATTACTTAAAGAGTGCAATCTCAAAAAAACACACTGAGATCAGTCAGGGGAAAAATAGACAACAAAATACTCTCAAAATGTATATTTTGTATATATAATAGTTTAAAGACAGACATCGGAGGCATAACTTAATTTATTTTTAAATGATAACAGCATTTTCTATTTTTATTTTAGTTTATGTTATGTGACTTTATTGTGAAATAAACTATTTAAAAAACGCATTGCCTTATTTTAATTGTGTGAGTGACCCTCTTTTGCCCTGTAAAGAGATTTTAAATTAGGTATTTTGAAAAAAATTTAGCCATTTACTCGGAGTATTTTTTTTATTATTAGTTTAATGCTTTTTACCGCATAGCAGAGTTATAAAAGAGACACTCCGTTCTCCGTTTTCGTGAAAATAATTTAAATATTATCATTCCGCAGTGTGGGAATCGAACCCACAACCATAGCGCATACACTCAGACGCCACAAAGGCCTCATAACTGATTTAAACGTGTAACTTTGAAATTCAAAAGTGCATTTTAATCTTAAAAACAAATCATAGATTTAAAACATGATTTTTTGATATATAGCTAGTATTTAAATATAAAAAGTTAGCTAACTACCGTTTCATTCCTTGATACAATCCAGTGTAATAACCACTCATGTACCAGCTGAGTAGCATCGAGGAGACAGCTTGCTCCTCATTGTCTACTCCACTGCGGAGACCCAGTGGAGGTGGAGGGATCGGCATATCTATTGCACCTAACTGGTAACATTAATTACATATTATACAGAGAAAAAACTCCACAGCATTCCATAGATCAACCGTGCCGTTTGCTAAGGGACTATATTAAGTTTTAATATAGGAGAGACTTCTCAAATATTAATAATATTATATATAATATTATTTTTAAGATATATATATATACTAATATATACGATTAATTAATATATAAGAAATAAATTAGGAAAAGATTTAAGTTGAGAAAGTTATTCCTTTTTAATTAAAGGCCTATTACAATTAAAAAGACTTAAATTCTCACACTCACATTTCTTAATTGAGATAAATCTGGCATTGGAATTTCAGGAAAATTAAATCCATTCATTGGATTATGTTTATTTTTCTTCTTTCCAGACTTCTTTTTCCTTTGGAATGATACTGAAATAAAATTAAAGTACTAATTTTTATTAAGTACAATGAATATATTGTTTGAAAACGATGTGCGACAAAATCCGAAAATAACTCTGCCTGTATTTCACGAAATTCACACTATATTTCGATGAAATTAGAGATACTTGAAAGTGTTGGGATGAACATACGCTACTTTTTCTCCCATTTTTTTTAGTTCTTCTCGGAATTTCATTGTATTACGAAAAGGTTATAGCCCACGCGGTCGATGCCGTGAGCAGGTCGGTAGTATAAATAAAATTGCTGTGGTAAGGCAAATAAACAAAAGGAATCATTTTGATAGTATGTATGTATGTTCCCCCGAATTGGGATCGAACCCAAAACCAAAATAGCTCACCTGTACTGCCTGGACTCAACGGTCTATCACTGCACTCCATATTTTCGACATTGGACAAATTATTTTTATTATAATCGTCCATTTTGTCGGCCAACGCGTCTTCCATCTGATGTGTCCTCTCTGTCTTGCCCAAAGATGGTTTCAGAGTGGATACTGACACTATTTCAGAATTTTCATATCCTGGAATTGTGGTTTAAATAAGACAATATATAAAAGAACAAATTTGAATTGAATAATATATTTGTTATTTATAGAACTAAGATTAATTGAAAAGCAGCTTAACGGTTTTTGCCGCATTGCAGGGTGGGTAGTCAGGCTCAAAACCTAGTGTCAAAACACTCCGTTCACCACTTTCCGCCCGAAATCGACGTATTGCGTGTTCCGTGGCGGAATTTAATCTTTAACTTAGGTACGCCGCGCTTTATCTTAGATATTAGAGCGAAGAAATATAATAAATATATATAATATAAAGAAATATGATATAATCATTTCCGCGTGTCCGAGGAATCGAACCCCACTGCAACAAGATGGCCCCTGGCCTTTGAGGATAGCTTCTAAGTATGCCACTGATGGCATCGAGCCGGTCAACTTCATCGCCGACAGATATGACGAATTAAAAAAGTACATAACACATAATACTTTAACTCTTTAAACATTACAATAGTAATGTAATTCATTTTACAAACTCTACACTTTCGTTATAAAAAAAGAGTTAATACGTTTTCTAAATATGTCTTTTTCAATTTCCTAAGTGTGCGATTAACACTTTAAAAAATGTTAAAAAACTTTCGTTATTAGTTATAGTTTAATAAAACTATTTAAAAAAGATTAATTCTCTACTCTTTGCAAAACACATTCTGCTACTGTAAAGTACCTATGATTACTGACTATTATTGATAATAAACTATAACTTGAGGTGGCATTCATCTGTCAGCTGATACATTTATTATGTGCAAAACTTGGGAAAAGTAAAGATTATAAAATTCCTATATTTATTAGAAGCCATTATAATAAATTAATTATGATTAAAAAGAATTACTTAGTAACAGAATTAGCTAAATTCTTACCTAAAAATCTAACAATACACTCTTTGCCATTGATAACTCTTAGCAAAAGTGCTTCATACTCAATACCATCACCCTCATACACAGCACGACAATGCATGCCAGCTTTCCATTGAATTTTATCTTTCTTTTGAGATTTTACATTTTGTGGTTTTGATTTGGGATCTGCAATATTTCAAACATTAATTGTTTTTGAGTAACACATGTATATAAGTGGAGAAAAGATTGTCTTGACACTAAGCTCTCTCCCTGCTATGTGGGAAAAAATACCATGTATATGATATGACGGCTACTTCCACTATAACTAATGTATTTTTTTCAGCTTTACGCTTTTTCTGGTATCGAAACATTGCATGTTAAATTAAGCGGAACTTATTGCCCCCTTTGGTACCAAGCTGCCAGAGCAGGGTAATGAAAATAATCATTCCCCCAAGTGGCAATAGAACTCACAACCCTCCCATTTACAGTCAGACACTATTTATTATTGAAATAACTACTAATACAAAATGTGTACTGCAGCTGCTCTGCACAAATAAAACTAGAAGCCGTGAGAGAATCTTTTCCTGTTAACAAAGGTGTCAGACAAGGGGACTCTTTGTCACATAAAATATTCAATGCAGTTTTAAAGGAGATTTTTAGAACAATACATTGGGATTCATTTGGAGTAAACATAAATGGTATTATAATCTCAGATTTGTGTATGATCATATCTAATAAGTAATAAGGCAGAAAACTTAAAATTTATGATACAGGAACTTGCAAGTAAAAGCAGTGACCTTGGCTTAGCAATGAATATAATAAAAACTAAACTAATGACTAATAGCCTTGAAGAACATATAACCATGAACAATATCAGAATAGACTAAGTAACATCATACATATACTTAGGCCAAATAATTTTCATGAATGACCAATTACAACTAGAGATTGAAAGAAGGGTTCCAAATTCCTGGAAACTTTTCTGACCTTTGAAACACATTATGAAAAACATGGACTATTAAATTGCAATAAAAATAAAGTTATTTAATATTCGGATCTTACCAATCCTTAGTTATGGATGTCAAACATGGGCTTCAACATTAAAATCTACCCAGAAATTTGTGTGTATTGGATTACACAAGAAAAGACAAAAAACGAGCTACAGATTTAAGGAAATTTACCAAATTGAAAGATGTTAAGATAAAAGCAAAACGGTTAAAAACAGAACAGAAGTGAGTTGGCCATAATTTTAGAGGAACATTAAAATGGGCCAAATTGTAAACATAATGCATGGGGTCCATCTGTGGTGGGGTGTCTATAATACAAGATGAGATGGTCAGACAAAGTTTGGTGTGGTGCTGGCCCACTATGGTAACAGCTGACAAGATGTCAGAAAACATGAAAAGAGTTGGAGACCTTTGCGTAAGTAGAATGTGCCAATACAGACTGATGTCCATTAATATTTGAAATACATTTGTATAATGTATTTATGTAAAATGTTCTAAATTCTTTCCATAAAGGCTTTGAAATTTCATCTATTCATTCAATTGTACCAGAACTGCCTCTTCATAAATTAAACCTATTATTTTTACTTTACCTAGTTCAGAGATGAACAAAACTTAGAAATATTATTACATGATATGTATATATTTTGTCTTTCTTTCAATTAACTTTTATTTATCTGAGTATAGATTGACACAAGAAAAATATACTATATTTAGCAAAAAAACACCCTTTGAAATTTTCCTGCATCTAATCTCATAACTCATCACTGTTGTTAATTTTATTTAGGAAAAAGGTTATTGAAAGAATGTAATTGTATTTCTTTGGAATAAGTAAATAATTTTGACCAAAAGTTGTGTTAAATCAAAATTTGCTGATATTTTTAAAAAAATATGAAAGGACCATTTGTACCATTCTCATTTTTTGCAACTGTATTAGTTGACATAGCTACTCTTCTGGCAACTTCTGCATTAGCTATCCTTAAAGCTTTATCATAAGCATCATTCAGTTTACTATCATCCCAAATGTCTTCTTCTTCATCATCTCGTTCCGATTCAGACTAGAAATAAATGAATTCCTTTTTATAATAAAACTGACAAAAGACTAAATAGTTAAAATATATTGTCCTGAACTGAACTAACTCACGATGCTCACACTCACGTGAAAAAGTATATTGTACAAAAGAAAATAATTTGAATAGAAACATTTTAAAATTATTTATTTACACCTTAAGAAATAAGAATGAACAATAAAATATCCTTACAAGATTCATTCCTTTTACGTATAAAATATTGTCATTTTTCGACATTATATGAAGATTGCACAAAAATGTAAGTACACGTTTGAATTTTCTATACTTTTAGATTTTTTTTTCGGTTTAGCAAATTTTTTTTTACACAAAACAAATGGATTACAATATATTGAAACACATGAAAATCAACATAATTTGAATAACAGCTGTCAAACTGTCATATTTGACACGAAAAAAGTGCTGCCATAGTGAGAATAATAAAAAACAATAAAATTATTAAAACTTTTTTATTTTCACTTTTTTTTAGCTAGAAAAACATATAAGCTACTAATATTTAGTAATATTAAATATTGGAATATATATATAAACAATGAATAAGAAAATTACCTTAATAGCAAGATACAATACACAAAAAACAGTAACTTGGCATGTTATTCATATCATAAATACAAGTAAAATAATTTAGTATCTGATATAAGGAAAAAAATAAAGATATTTTAGTTTCCATTATTGGTGGAGGTCAAGTTCTGCGCTTGGTCTAGTATAATCTTAAAAATAAAACAAATAAAAAGCTATATTACAAATAAAGTTAAATGAGAAGAAATAATCGATGAGATTATATCAACCATAACTTAATGTTATTATCTACAATAAACTTAACAAACTTTCTAATAATATAATTAAAAGCTATATTTACAACATTTAACATTTGCAGGACTTTACACATTGGAGGGAACAATATCTAAGGTTTTCTTATCTAAGTGCAGGTCTCTCGATCGCATATACTATGCATATTTTTTAAATATTAATATAGATTTTTGCCTTATTGCCACCTTATAGATATGATTATATTATACTCTATACTAAAAGTGTTCTAAAGCATTCTCATAAAATAATACCAAAATCTGTTTATGCCATTTCGGCCTTTAATTAACATCCGTTTAGAATGTAGATACATAAGCAAACTTAGTGACGGAACTTAGTCCATATGCGACCTGAAAAAATATCCATATTATAAACTGACAAAAACTCCAATCGGAACTTGAACCTACTACTATAGCGCGTCCACGCGTCCCAAATATTATCTGCCTATAGTTACATATTACATTTATACAATTTTATTAATTTTAAATGAACTTATATGATGACAATAAACAAAAAATTTTATTTAATATTATTATATTAAACATGACCTACTTTACAATTCCAATAGATAACGGTATATAATATTAAGCCATCTCACAGTAATGGCACACCTGGAGTCCTCACAAAAAGCTGTTACCCGAAAAAAAGAATGATTGTTTCCTCACAAAGTTATTCGTCGAAATATTCAGATGGGGTCGCCTTATCGTAACGACGGCGCTCCCTCATTAGGTTACCTACAATTTTTTTGCCGGGACCTGCTTCTGACAGGTACAAATAGCCACAAATCGGTTATTTTCATTAAATCCTGTTACATTTTCATGCGGTAACGCTTTTTTTTTTGGGTCAATATTATAATAATAGTGATTACTTTAGATTATGAAGACTGTGCTACTGTTTTTGCGTGTAAATGTTATGATTGTGGGTTCAATCTCTACTTGTGGGAATACAATTAGTTATCATTTCCCCAATGTATTAAGACAAACATACAATGTCTACAAATTAGAAAGTAAGTTTTAACAATAATTACATCCTAAATATTAGCAGCCCGCTCGCCGCTTCGCCCGCGTGAACTATAGTTGTATCGTATTTTTAGCGGTATTTTCGTACAACAATTAAATTAATGGAGAATCTAAAAAAACGGAGAAAAAGTAGCCTGTGTTTATCACAAGACCCTCAAGTGTCTCTATATAAAATTTCATCACATTGGGCTCAGCGGTTTGGCCAGTTACTTTCGAACTTATAATATTAGTATCGTGTAAATTTGTATTGTTGCTGTTGCTCTACGTTTTAGTTTACAATTATCTTATATCAATTATGATATTATTAAATAAATATAACAACTTCTTAGGTCTCATTATCGTTTAAATTAAGTTCAAAATAACTATTAACGTAACCGATGGAAGATAAATAAAGAGGGCACGAATCAGTGGGACAGCGTTGGACTATTAACGCTATAGGTTGTGAGTTCGAGTAGGACTCGGTGAAATGATTAAATTGAAAGTATCTTCATTTATCTGCTCTGTCCCCTAAAACAAAGCTGGCGTTGAGTTTCCTGAACTATCCGTCGCGCTGAGTATTGCTAACTCACAATGTATCGATTTCCGGAGGAAAGTGGAAAACGGAGTGTCCTGACACTCGGTTCTCACTGACTACCCTGCTATGCGGGAAAAAGCGTTAAGGTGCACCAAAATATTTAAATATTACAAAACATAATTACTCTCTATTTACTCTTTGCCTAATTTGATCATTAACGATCGTGTATAAAAAATGTGTTTCTTAAATACCACAATAAAGTTAAACAATTAAAATTCTATCTCAAATTTCTACACAATTAAGTAGCGGTTTTCTCGTGTACCTACTTAAAACAGAACAAAACATATGTACTTGTTTAAAAGCATAACTTTTCTATAAGCAAAGTTTGAAAAACATTGTCAAATATATACAACTTTTCCAAAAAGTTACAAAATCATTTATTTGTTATTTCTTAAAATTATATTAACAATATTAATTTTAAATCGGGTTTTGTCTCTTTGTAGTGTGATTTTTCTACATAAAATTGAAAAATATTGAAAATATACGAATTAATATAATTTTTAACATTTTTTTTTAAAACAGTTATTATATTTATAATTTCTATTGCATATTTTGTACACATAATAAGTAGGTACTGCATCTAGCCAGTTAGTCAAAAAAATGAGAAAAGTGATTATTTATTTCTTGTTTTATTTAAAGAAAAACAAATTAATCATAAAGTTTATATTTATCTAAAGAATTAAATAATGATATTTTAAATTAAATTCAATGATGTATTTTAAAATTTAGTTTACAAACTTAGTTTAGTTACATCGACGGTATAAATTGAGCTTCTAATGACCAGTTAAAGTGCCTTGTCCGGAGAGTAGTGGTAATATGCAAATTTGAACCAGATTCTCTGATGTGTTTGATATAGATCTGTCTCCAGAGTGTATACAGTGAGCTATATACATTTAGTACTAATTGTATTGCAAGTACAAAATTGTTACAATTCAAACGTAATCGTGAAAACAATGTTGTAATTAAACATATTGTTATATTACGCTTGGTAAAAGTTGTCTTAATTTTTTTTCTCTAATTGAATATTGAAAATATGACATTTATATGTTTAAATATAATTTAGAATTCGTCACATTGCATTTTGAGTGGCGAAACTCACCGCAGCGCTTTGTCTTATTAATACGGGAAATTGATAATTAATAAACTATAATTAATGCACTAAAAGTACATCGAACCACAGCCACAGCCTTTTCCGGCGTAGCATGTTCGTTAATAAGGTAGCGAGTTAATCGGCACGTTTTGTCTGAATTAGAGAAACTTACTTCATTCAAAAGAACAAACTATTTTCTGTTTTTTTTTCGACATTGGTTACAATCGCAAGGGCACCACCTGCCTGGCACAATCTTCTGAGACTTGAACTCATAAATAATAGGCATCGCTAGTCTGTCTGCAGCATGTCGGGCATCAGGATTCCAAAATGCAAGCAATTAAGCTTGTATATTTGGTGAGTTTTTAAATTTTATGTATTATATATTTAAACAGTATTTAAGTTTATATATAACTAAATATTCCAATCATTTGTTGAGTAGCTTATATGACTATAAATTATATAAAACGCTTCACCATTTCTTTTAAACATTCATTTTTGAACGTGTTAAAGAAATATGATAGACGGTTGACATTTACGAATTTTCAGGATTGACATTTCACAGTATTAATTTTTCATGGATGTATTTGAAGTGCAAAATTAATAATTTGCAGCTTTATGACCTTAAAGATATAAAATCATAAATACATACAATTAAATTATTTTCTTATCATAGTATCGTTTACTAGTTCATGTAAATTAAGTTTTTGTTTACTAGTTGGTACATTAAAATGTAATTTGACTTTGCCGAATAATTTGATGCGAGTTTAAGGTGGCTACAATATTGTAATTTATTGTTTCCAAAATGGATCCCAATGACAACAATAACATTTGTGAATCAGTGCAATTAGAGATAATAACAGTAAAAGCCGAAATGAAAGAGGAACCAATAGAAAATGTAGATATCACGCAGGAACAAGTTCAGAATCTAAATGAAACTATTGACAATTCAAGCGATAGTACAGTGATTCTCAAAAAACGAAAACATTTAGAAGATAATTCTTTAAATGTTCAGGAAGATGAAATAATGTGTGATACATCAAATCCTTCTAAATCAATTGTAAAGAGGAGAAGATATTCTGATTTCCAAAATGAAAATTCCTTGTCAAATTCAGCTTCTGGTTTGATTGAACCTTCAGGTGATGCAGGATCACCTGAACCTGCCCCTTTAAATAGGGAAGAGAGACAAGTATACACTTTGTTGGTGACCAACTCACCTGGGGAATGGACTTCTCAAGAAGTTATTGATTATATCAAAGTACAGGTGAGTTTCTCTTGTTTTTTTATATTTACCCTTCATATTGGAACATTACATTTATGGCTAAATTAAGGAAACTGTGGGTAACTTTACAATTAGTAAATATAAGTTTGTTAAATAAAATTGTAAACACAAATAAATATTAACAATATTTTCATCCAAAAACAAATAAATATAAGGAATTTAAAATGTAACTTACATGATCTATATCGTCATAAATATATAATAGGTAATTACAACATCATAATTGTATAATAAGTTAGAGAAAATATTGTAATTAATTTTTTTAAATAGTTAAAACACCTTTACTTCAGTGTGGAATCCATATATCCAAAATCAATGATAGCCGAGAGGCAAACTCTGAAGCAGATTTCCAAATAAAGCTAAAATTTACAAACAAAGATCAATTGAATAGGGTTTTATTGAAGTTAAAAGGCAAGGAGGTAGAAGGAAAACTTATGGCTCAAGTTGATGGTGAGAAAAAGATGATTTTTAACATTTGTATGTTCACATACATAATATTTTACCATGTACACATTCTTTAGAATCCCATGTGAGTTTCAAATTAGTTAAGAATGGTACATGTTTTTAATAAATATGTTTAAAATACTTAAATAAACATTTGTAAATAACATAATATTATTACATGTGATTGACAGGTCTTTGTTTACACACAAAATTTATTTTGCTTTGTGTAATAGAGGTTGAAGCTTACTGTTTATTGTAATTATATCAATTTTTAATGTTTTTCTTATTTAAATATGTTATTTTATTTTGAAATATTTTGCTATTGGAATGAAATTGTTCTCTTCATTATTAGATGGCTGCGAAGATGAGCAGAGTGATAATGAATCTGAAGCAATGGTGTGCATAGATGGAAGGTAGTAATTTTACTGTTTGTTGAAAATGTTGTTATTTTAGTAGCTGTTTGGTATTTCTTATATGCCTGTATAAAATAAATTGTTTTTAAAAGTATAAAAAAATGACATATAAACTATTTAATTTGCCACCTTTTTAAAGATACTCCATATGTATCTTACAATGCTATTTTGACACACTTCCTGCTATATTTATTTTTTGAAAATTTGCATAGATATGCAAATGTGATGATAATACAATATTTTCATAGCTTATTAAACATCTCACCAAGATAATGTGAAAAATCTTTTAGTTTGAAATATCGTTCATTGTATAAAAACTTCTCATAGGGAACCACTACAAGATCAATCTTCAGACTTTCCCCAAATGACAGAAAGTGATGAAAACCCATTTCACTTGAACAAAGAGTATTTGGAGTCTCTCGGTATTAAATTACCTGTAACAAACTGGATAACTGTTACTAATGTAAGTTTTTTTAAATTTTATATTTACTATTAGATAAATCTTAACTACTTTCTGAAAAATATTATCTATTTTTTTTATTAAAATTGTTTTTAAGTAATCTTTTAGTTAAATAATTTACAGTTCTTTTTTTGTCATAAAGCATTTTTATTTTTATTCACTTTTACGCTTTTTCGTACATAGCAGTAACAGGGTTCATGATGTCAAACACTCCATTCTCCATTTTCCGCTCGACTTCGAGACGTTGGGTGTTGGGTGTCGGGTGTTTTGCATAACCACAAAGAAATGCAAATAATTTAAATATAATCATTCCTATGAGCGGGAATCAAAGCCGCAACTATTGCATTAACAGTCACTTTTACTAACTAACTCACTGTACCATAATGTATGATTATGTATATTTTATGAAATTATCTACAACTATAATTACTTATTTTAAGAAGATGTTAATATTATTTTGTGTTTATTTATTCCCTATACATTAGTTCCGGTGTGATAAAATAGAGCTCAAGGAGGTTTTAGAGTTGTGCGGAAAAGTTTTAGTATGCTCATTGGTGATGGTGAGCACTAAATATGCTAATGTCATGTACAGTCATCCACTTGAAGCAGTGCAGGTGAGAAATGTTTCCTTTTTAATATATACTTTTTTATTTTGAGTTTTTCACACAATGTCAAGGTAGTGAGTGAGAACCTAGTGTTAAGACACTCCATTCTCCACTTATCGCCATAAATCGAGATTCAAAAGTGGCGGAGGATTCTTAGTTACCAGAGAGGACAAATGAAAATAATTGAATTGTGATCTTTCTCCCAAGTGGGAATCGAACCCACAAACAAACAACTTTATTTGATTAAAAAATTCTATATATTTGTATAAAAATAATTTGTATGTTTTACTTGTATTTATTGAGTTAAGTTGTGTAAATATTTGTTTCAACTTCTTTTATAGTCTATTGTATTTTAATTTTTTAGTAACTTTGATACTACTTGTAACCTTATTTCGAAAGTTATCTGTGTAGTATTCCATCAATAAATCCATTTTTTTCAGGCTATATCAATGCTTAATGGTCAAAAATTATATGGGAAACCATTAAAATTGTCAATGAACAATTCTGTTGATATGAAAACATTATTGCCCAAAGGTCTACAAGACCTGGGTCCAGGGCTCGGAAAACTTGGTAAACCATTGCCAGATTTGGCAGATCAGTACAAAAATTTTTTAGAAGGCAAGACATCATCCATTGATGCCTATTTGTTCCAACCAGGTTGGCTCAATAAGCTAGGTGTGAATTTAGAAGACAGTTCTTACGTTCGCCCAGGTAATAATAGTCCAACGAATGATGATAGTGTCTCCGAACATAGTCGAGAGTCCTCGCCTAGTGCTAGAAGTGTCCAGCCAAATCAGTTCGGGCCTATAGGACAGCGGCCACCAAGACCACGCAGTACTCCGATCAACAGGCCACAATTCCACAATAACCCCGTCACAAATTTTAATAATCAGCAAGTTATACGGACGAATAGCCAAGTCGTGCCAAGGGGTGGTAATAACGTGATCCCTGGACCAATGCCAGGACCCAGAGCTCCCACTCCAAATGTGGTTTTTCAAAACTGTCCCCCAATTCCTGGGGTGGAAACAAATGACACAAGAAATTTCCATAATGGAGCAGTAAGACCTGGACCTATGTCGGGTTCAGTAGGTGCGATAGGGCATAACAGCCCAATGGGTCCACGACCGATTGCACCAATGATGGTTCCAAGCCCAAGAGTACCAATACCAACTAATAATCGCTTTGCTGGGCCAATGAGTCCAATGATGGGTCCAAGACCTGTCGGCCCAGGTCCCATGGGAACCCATGCTAGTAAAGTCGGGCCTGTAGGACCAGTAGGACCTGTTAGTCAAATACGAAATGTTGGCCAAGTAGGACTTCAAATGGGCCCTAGATCAGGTCCCAATGGGCCAATGCAAAACCAGAACGTTGTCGGTCCTAATATCAGGCCTGTTATGCCATCCATGTCGTATATGGCGCAGGCTGGCAGTAGTGGGTGTAACGTGCAAATGTTCAAAAGCAACGACCCGGTCACACTTCAAATTAGTAATGTGAGTGAATGATTTTATATAGTTTGTTTTATTGATATTGTGATATTATATTGAAGATTTTTTTTCCATACAATGTAAGTCCCATTTATTCTCGTTCCCATAGGAGTTTCAGGAAATATCTTAGTGTTCTTCTATACTTCCCAAGAAGTTTGAACTACTTAGTGTGAGAGGGCAAATTTGAGCTTCTTTTTGTCTATTTCATTTTGGTGCTTTCTCCGATTGTTTTCTAGCAATATGCAACATTTAATATAAATATGCCAGCCATCGTTTCGCAGTGGGACAGCTTCAGACTGCAAACGCGATTGTGTTGCTAGTTCGATTCCCACTAGGAAAAATGGTTATATTTAAATTATTTTCAGTTTTCCGCTCTGGTGATAAGATGAAGCGCGGCATTAAATTCAACCAGTCACCTGCCAATGTATCGAATTCGGGCGGAAAGTGGAGGACAGAGTGTCTTGACACTTAAGTTCTCTTTGGCTACCCTGCTATACGGGAAAAAAAAATATATATTGGCATAATTTCACAAGGCAATTAAATGCCAATTTTCAGCTTTCTACGTCAAGTACTTACGGATATGCGCTGTCTGCCAGTCAGTCAGAAACAGGAGTTTTATAAATAGATTTTATCTATTCATAAAACTGCTAGAGAAGTCAAGTTCGCTCGTTATTTTTTCTAACGTGTAAAATTACAGAGAAATTAAGAAAAAATAATAACGTTTGCACAGTAAAAATAATATTTTCAGTTGCCACCGACGACAAATTTCGTGAATCTTGGCCAAAAGTTGTCCGAATTGGGACACGTGGTGTTCCTAGAGTTCACTACTCCGGGCTGTGCGGTGGTGAGGTTCGCGAGCCCGGCTGATGCTGAACGATGCTTTCGTATCCTTTTCTTTAAAAAAAAAAGATAATAAGAAATTTCATTATTTTTATACATTTTTTAATTTGATTTATCAACTTATTCACTAGAGGCGCAGTGAGACCTGATTTCGGGCGGAAAGTGAAAAACGGAGTGTCTTGATACGGGTAGTATCAAGACATTTTTCCTATGCGGGAAAAAGCGTGAAGCTGAAAAATCAAACTAATTGACTATTTAATTTGCGATGTTTTTTGTATTGGGAGATCTTGCAACGCAATTTTCAAGTTCAATCCTTAAGCTGATATTTTGTATACACGTTTACTTGGATGGATGACAACGCAGGGTTAGCTGCGACGTTATTCTAAACTTAATATGGCGGAACGCCCAAAATGGCGAACCAGTTGAAAACAAAACTATAATGTTTCATTTAGTCTGTTGCTATTTCTCGATATTTAATTATGACTCTTATCGAGGAGTAATAACGATTCCTCCAAATGAAATCTACTACCTCCGCGTTTAAAGTCACAGTGGCCCCACTGCGCCACTATGGGTTATTAAAACCAGAAATGTCAAAATAATAAATATATTTCAAGATATTTTTGTTTCTTCATGTGACAGTTAACAAATAATATTCACATATTAAACGCGTATACATTACACATTAGCCATTAGATAATAAATAATACTGTAGACGCATAATTCATTTGATTTTTGTATTATCATCCATCAAACGTAATAAAGCTGTGACATTAAAGTTAGGATAAAGAAAGTTGTATAACAGTTATTATATTCTTATATCGTGGCTACTGTTGCGCAGTGGGACAGAGTCTGACTGGAAAAGCGATTGGTAGTGGGATCTGTTCCCACTCGGTGGAATGATTATATTTAAATTATTTTTGTCTAGAAATCGGGAGGGAAACGGGGAATGCAGTGTAAATGAGTTTGGCAACTAGGCGCTTTCTGCCGCTCCTGCTATGCAGTAAAAATGCTTTACTATATTTCATCTCTATATTTGAACCTGAACTTTTTAAGAGACTCTTCTCAGCTACTTTCATGGTAGATTGTTATATATATCGAATCTTATATGTTTATTTTATATAAGGGTTTTAGCTATTTTATTAAAAATATATATTTCCTGAACTTTGTACAGAGAATTACAGAAAACTACTAGGATGAAATTCACTCACGTCTAGGGGATTTGTAGTAAGCGAACTAATGATTTTTACTTTTAAGTTCTTTATTACGTGTTTATTTGTTATATTTATGTATTTAATTATATATAATATTACTTAATATATTTTGACAATGACATAATATTCAAACTGTCAAAAATAGTGTAGCTTATTTTTTTTTAAGTATTATATTAACATCTTATATCGTAATTTTTTTTTGAGTCTACCACATATTACACGTTTTTTAACACGTTTATTAACACGATTACTGAATAATATATCATTTTTTTTATGTTCTAAATTGGTTTTTGCACATAGGTATATTCTATGTATGAGTTGGTTTTGAATTTGATGTATACAATATTGCTTAGCTTCTACGAAATTGCCATTGTAACGTATATATGGAAAAAATTAATGAAATCAAAAACGGCTTGAGAAAATTTAAAGAAAGGAGAGAGATGAGAGACAAGGTTATGAATTAATTAATTTATTTTCATATTGTAATATATAAATTTGTTTATAATTTCTAATTTTTTTATTTATAATCATGCCTCTTGTATATATTTTTGTTGTATTGGAGAGGTTATTGTTTTTTTTAGTTTTGTATATAATATACCTCCTTTGCGCAACTGGTATCTAATTACAATAATTAGTAGTAGTCGTACACTGTACATTTTTAATATGTATTTATTAAAAATTATCTCAGTATGTGATATTTATATTTGAATAAAAACTTATATCTGCAGTGTATGACAAATTCATTTAATAACTGTGTGAAAATGTTTAGTTTTTAATATGTTTGGTATTTTTATTTAATAAATAATTGACATGAGACTGGTCGTATCAAAAAATGTTTTTTTTTGTTCATTTTAAATTGTTCATCTCCTGTCAGTTATTTGTTTATTTAGGATAAGTAAGTGATATATAAAGTATCTGTAGTAATCAATGTTTGGTTTTTTAAAAGCCTTAATTAAGTTTTAAATTCTAAACCTTTTTTTTTATCTTTGCCTTATTTTTTTTAGTTTTAATTTTATTTTTAGGATAGGTCTCCGAATTTGGACTTTACTGACTGAATGTTTCTATTAGCGTACTAACGTTAGTATATTGTATCATTTCTAATTACAGTTGGAGAAGTTATTTTTTATATGACATAGTTGTATATATATATATAAAATAAAACTTTACTTAAACTGTAAAGTATTAAATTAAATTATATATATATACCAATATATATTTAAAACTCAATAGTTATTTTATCTATGTACGAAAATAACGTTGCGTGATCATTCAAAGTAAGTATTATATTGAGTAAGGTAAAATACGTTCTGTTTTTACTATTTTAACCCAAACTATTCTCCAGAGATGAATAACGTTTGAAAAACAGCGAAACAAATTAATACATATTTTATCGAGTTTGGACCCGAAATTACTGACCCGTGTATCGGCCAGATGGGTTCGTTTACATAAGACGTACAGGAAATTTACGAGTAAATCTGCGCGTCGGACTTTTTTTTTTTCTTAGTAAATTACATTTTCCACGAATAATATTTCTAATTGGCAAAGTGTGAAGCTTTTGTACAGGTTAGCCGGAGTCAAAAATATGTTACATTAGTTTACCAAGCGAGTCTGTCTGATGATAAAATGTCAATTATGTCAAAAATTGTTTTATTTTTGATATAATAAATAGTTTTGTTTATTTCTTATACAATTATGATTTACAAAAGGCAAGCCGGTGGAATTCGTGTTATATAAGCACTTCGCTACTGATATTTATTATCTGTTAATTTAAATTATTCGCTTCGTGTTTTGATTTATGACATAGTAGAGTGTCAACACGTTGACATTTATATTTTTTGTCTATAAACTATATACATATCTATATTATTATGTTTAAAATAGATATCCAAAAATAACTTCTCTCACGATTATTAATTAATAATTCCAATTAAGTAATTTAAAACTAAACTCGTAAAACGTAGCATTAATTTTAAATATATTCTCAGTGTCTAAAATAAACGCATTTATATAATAATATTAATTAATAGTCAATAAGAACCCTTGACCACTTAAACGTATGTCTTAGTTATAAACAGTATGTTTTTCTTCTAATCAATATATCTATACATACTTGGCTTTATTTTGTTTATCCTTTGCCTACTTTGGGAAGGCAAATAAGGCAAAAAGTTTATATTTTCCTACTAGATAAAGTGTCCCTGTCAAAAATATACTTAATGTAAATTAATATGTAGGTACGTAACTTAATTGTTAAAATGTTTTTTTTTCGTTAATTTTAGGATGATTTTTTTTTTTATTATTTTATAAATATATTTAGTTGAATATTTATTAACGGGTAGAAGGGTAATTTATCAAATATATATAAAGTTAATTGTTCACTAATTTTTAGAATTAAGTTTAAAATGTTGTGTTGTACGCAAGCGTATACCTTCTTTAAAGAAAACTGCTAAAAAGACTTCAAAAGTAACTTTTTAAATATTATTTATCTAATTATACTAAATAATAAGTTCCTTATTCATGTAAACTTTCTTCATATAGGTCTACTTGATATATTATTAAGAATAATAATATATATGACGGAAGATAACCTACATATATTAGGAAAAATAATTTCCGGTTGTGGGCTCCAGTCCCACTCGATGGAACGATTATGTGGAGATCGGAATGTCTTGACACTAGGCTCTCTTTGACGACTGACATACTGGCTTTTGCTATGCGGGAAAAGCCCGAAGCTGTTAAAAGACATCTTGTCAATGACGTTAATATAAGTTAATTGTTTTAAATATTTATAATATTATTATTTGTTTTATAAACTAAAGCGCTCTATATTTTGTTTGACAACATTGGAAAAACAAGATAAGTTAAATATTTTAAATATAAAATTGACTCTTTCTATGTGGGAATTGAGTCCAGACCAGTGTGTGTATACATTCTAATCCATACTTGCACTTAGTGTATGCAGTTTTGTGGTTACTTTGTATTTTATAGCCATTTCGTGAATAATTTTGTTGCGGGCTTAAGTTTTATTGTTCCTGAAAACACTTATTACGTGTAAGACTTTAATATGTGTCAACTATTGTCATGTATCGATGTACATAGCGACTGTACGCTTCTAAACTATTTCTATTAGATAGAAATAATATTTTTGCTGATTTTTTATTGAAAATGGATATATATTATATATTCATAAAGTAGATTAAAAATATTTGTAGAAACGCTTGACTGATATTTACGCTGTATCAAAAAGTTCCTTGTTGCTTTTTTAATGTAGCTTTACTGTCGTTTTAGATTTTTTTTTTATTTAGCTGTACTAAGGTACGTATTGTAATTTCTAAACATTTAACTCTCGATGGCAAATGTATTTAGTTTATACTAAAATTGTTTTAATTACAACCAAATGTCATGTTACACTTATGTGCATGATTTTAATCAAATAAATAAATTCCGTGTCGATATTTGTCTTATTTTACCTCTTTCGTTATGTTAAAATGTTATTTCATTGAACACACGAAATATTCTTTTTTTTAAATAATAGCAGGCGACATTTTTTTTAATTATGAGTAGTTGTGAAAGCACAAGTCGCATTTAAATTAGTTAATAGTATAATATGGAAATAATTTAAGCATAGTAACAACTTTATATTAATTAATTTAATTTTAAACTCTCGCTTTTAAATTTATGAATAACTGACATCAGTATTTTTTTTTATATTAAATTTGAATTGATCTGGTCTTTTAAGGACCATGGAATTCAATGCATATGTGTTACTAGTGTTATCTGTAAAAATATACATATGTATATAGTCATGTATATATTTTCTTATAGATTTTCTTTATTAAATTCTAATTAAAAAAAAAATCAACAATCAATGTATAACAAATCATTCTAAAATTTCATTTAAAAATGTGAAGGTGTTTCCTTTTTATGATCACGACATCGTGACCAAATTATAATATTACCAGATAAATAGAGCATTAATGATAAAATCATTTCATTCTCACATAACAAGTTATAGATTCAAGTAGATACCCATATTTTAACAGTGATCGACAAGGTGGCAGTGGTAACAGGTTCTAATAAAGGCATTTGATTTGGTATAGTCAGGGAGCTTTGAAGAAGGGGAGTGGAAAGAGCCTAACTCCCAGCCAGAGATGAGGGTTGTGGGCGAAAAGCAGTCTGTGATTTAAATGGAGAAGGCTTACATCCTAATTTCCATGTTCTGGACGTCACCGATGAGAACAGCATAAATAAGTTTGCTGCAAATTTTTAAACCCCACACGGTGGTGTTTATATTCTAGTTAATAATAGGCCAGTACCTCTCTGTTATATAATTATGTATATACGAGCTAAATCATCAATATAAACTTTAGAAGCATTATTGCGAATCCAATACGAATTGCTTCCCCTTTATTAACCAAAACGCTAGGATTATAAGCATATCCAACAGTTGAGGCCATATATTATTTTTGAAAAACCAACACTGTATTAATCCAGTCGTCGTGCTGTCTTCTCACTCTCCTCGATGGGGAGTGGAGTAATCGTTCCAAGGCTAGGCATTCTGACCATGAAAGTCTTCACCACCCTATAAAATGGACGTGTCGCTGGGTACGGCCCTTTTAGGTTTATTTTGCGGTTTTTCCCGTACGCAGGATGGGGTAATGGGATGAGAAGGATGAGTTTAGAGCTACCTGGGCGATCAGCCCATCCGGGTGAGACCCATGATTACTCGAAGGAGGCCCAGCTGAGCCGATCAGCGACCACGGCGACAGCTCAGGAGTCAGGTAGGGTTAGGAAGTCTCGTGGGTATCGTCTTTATTCATCTGGTGGTCGAGATGTCCCGGCGCGATGTCCAGGAAGTGCGGGAACACCGAGATATCAGTGCGGTGGAACATGGTTCTTGATAGTCGCACAATGTACGCTTCGAGGTCCTCCACCTTTAGGTCCCGCTGTATGGTAGCGTTACGTACAAACCAAGGTGACTGTGCAGCCTGACGGAGGGCAATGTTCTGAACCAGCTTAAGTGTTCCTCTTGAGGTTGTGGTCGCCAGTTCGTACCAGGTTGGCGCTGCATATGTCAATGCTTATGTTGATTGGTACTTGGAATCAGTTAAGAATAAATAGTAAACAGATAAAGATTTTCTTAATGAAACATGCAAAACAATAAGCGTTATTTTAATTTTAAATAATAAATGCATTAAATGTAACATTGTAAATATTTTTTAAATAATTATCCTATGTCGTCGTCACAGTTACATATTTTAAAATTCTTGATTGATATCTGATTATTAAACTCTATTCATCTCTCTTTTTTTATTTCAAAAATATTAAACATATGTACATAATAAGAACAAAGAAGTAATTTTATTCATCAACAATTTTTCAAACTACAATTTTTTATAATTATCTGTGTAAATTATATTCGAATACTTAAAGTTATTCAAACCGTTCGACTAAGTTCATTTGTATTTACGTTATTTTTCTTTAATTTTTTATACATCAGGATTTGGGAATTTTAATTGTTACCAATGTTTGAAATGATTTGGATATAGTGTAGTATATTACCTATCAACTAATTGGTGAGTTAGTTCGTATGAGTGGAGCTTGTGATTATTGGATAAATTTTTAAGTACGAGATTGCCGTGTTGTTGCCGTATATGCCGTGCCGGTAGGACAAGAATTATAGTTTCATACGAAAACTACAAGTGTTAGTAGTTGTAAAGTGCGCCGTTAACGACGATAACTTAGAGCACATAAATGAAGGTCTCCCAATTCAATCTTAAATTTATAAAGAAAACAAAATAACATAAAATTGTTTAGGTTTAATACAAAAAATCAGGTACATGCGTAAAAGAGAATGTTTTTGACAATGAAAGATGGCAGATCGACAACGTTTTATTAGTTTGTAATGTAGTAATAGATATTAACGTCATTGGTGTTTAATAATGACTACGTAGTGTATTTTAGCGACACTAAAATATATAAAATTATATACATTTTTTTAACACAGCGGGACTTGAACCCGGGCCTCTTTAACGGTTCAGGCAAGGTAGTTTTCTTACTTTCGTTGAATCTATTTGCGAAGTATTAAACATATTTAACACGACGCGACGGCCACCGTGCCCGCTTATGTTGAACTTTTAATTTCTCTTAAGATATTTATTGAAATATCATACTATAAAGGCATATATTAAATATTTTAATTAAATTACATTACTTATATTTAATGTGATCAAAATGATACTATACTGTTTAAATTATATCGCAAATAACGCATTATTTTTAGTAACAAGTAAAAGATAAAATGGTAAGGCCTATATACCTATAATCGCAAACGTTTTTTGTAAACATTTTTAAGATACACAATTCCATAATATATTTTTACGCCATATCTGTGGAATTTTCGGCTTTAGTGTACTAAAATATGCCAGTATTGTATATTAAGTTCTTTGATTTTAACGATTATTACACATTTTGATGTTAAACTATTTTTAGCCGAATTATTCACGTATATAATTGGTATTCAAAAATACATTTAAGAACTCGACGTTTCGAACACTTTACAGTAGTCCGCGGTCACAGGTAGTACTTGTTGAAAATAGTTTAATTTCAAGATGTATAGTTATCGCGAAAATCATAGATCTTATTTTGTAGTGGATTTGTTAAATTATTAATAATTTACTTATTGGTTATAAAATACAAAAGGTAAGCCTGTTCACACTACACGATTCTGTGTTGTGTGGACACTTCGCCACTGTCACTTAGATATTCTACAGCTCAGATGACAATAAAGACCGGGGATGATTAATGACGGACAGTACAAAGAAACGCGACGCGTCGCGATACTCGCAATTACAAATGCTTCGTCAGGGGCTCGTCCGTCAAGTCCTATGCGTTTATTGAATTGGTTTTTTTTAAAATAAATAGCTATATCAGACGATGCAGCCAGCTTCACGATTTTTCTCGATAGCAGGATAGGCAGAGAGAACCTAGTGACAAGACACTCCGTTCTCCACTTTCCGCCCGATATCGATATTGTGTGTTGAGTGGTGGAATTCACCGCCGCTCTGTCTTAGGTACCAGAGTGGAGAATAAAAATAATTTTAATATAATTAATTTTAAAATTTTAAAGTGTTAATCACACACTTGGGAAATTGAAAAACATATTTAGAAAACGTATAAAAATTTGAACGCAGCGGGATTTGAACCTGTGCCTCTTTTACATATGTTTTATTATTTTTTTTATATAATCTTTCCTCCTAGTCGGAATTTAACCTACAACCAACCGCGTTTTCATTCAAACGCTGGCCCACGGTGGCCCCACATCTTCTACAAATGTTTAAATAATATTATCTAATATACATTTTACAAAGACTTCGTTTCAGTTGGAAACTAATAACATAGTAAAACGATTTAGCCCTCAAAAAGTCAAGACGCCAAGCAAACGCCTTTGGTGGTATAAAGCTATATGTACTAAATTTCAAATTTCTAATCTTAACGACTTAGGCTGGATATTGATGAGTCAATTTTGAGGGACGTTCCCTTTTCTATAAGTAATAGAGACTCGCCCTGGTTCTGTCATAGATAGATACAGTGTGCCTTATAGCTGATATCTAGCGATATTTAACTTTTAGCTGTCTATCCAAGTTGAGAATTAAATTTACAATATATGTATGTATATAAAAATAAAAGAAATGGCTCATATGTTTTCAAATTTTCAGAAACACATGTTTCACGTTTAAATTGGTCCCTAGTTGGAGGAATGATTACATTTGAAATATTTTCGATTCCTCGCTCTGGTAAGACTTCAAATTCGAGCGGAAAGCGGAGAACAGAGTAATTTGTCAATAAGAAAAAGCTTGACGCTGAAAAAAAAAACAAGATTAAAATAGTTATTGGCCTAAATAAAGGCCAAAAAATATATATTTATATATACAATATAAAATATATTTATATCTATAATACAGTGGTGGATTCCACACACAAAAATTATATTTCACCACCGCCGCCGCCTTTTTATTTCGCCAAAACAGTTTTGATATTATAACAACATTTGAGACTAAAACAATAATAAAATTATATTTAATTTTACAGACCAACACTTACTTCTATTTTTGCTATAGTATAAAAAGATATCTATATCAGTTTGTTCAGTCACGTAGGATTAGGCCTTCATATAGATTATTTGTATACAAAGCTAGTATTGGAAACCTTAAGCTGCTCTTTGGTAGTGTAAAATAGAATCCTCAGTTTAGGATTGCTCAGCGTCGCTTCAATGTGTACTCGTAATCCTAGATCAAACTCAGCAACAAATGAAACGTATATATATGTCTTTAGAAACTAGTGTTTCTAACTGATGAAATGTATACGTAACAAATTTCATTTAATAAGTACTTCAGTTAAATTAACACTAAAAGTAATTACCTAGTTAGTATTTTATTTACCTAGAACCAATATTATTGATTTCATATCAGGTATAAAAGTCTACTTGAGGCCATCGTGGCGCATTGGAACATCGTCTGCCTGTAGACACGATTGATTGTGGGTTCGATTCTCACTCGGGGAATGATTATATTTGAAATATTTGCATTTCTCCGCTCTGGTACGTAAGACAAAGCGCGTCGTTGAGTTGGGTGGAAAAGCTCTATAGCTACCCTGCTATGCGGAAAAAAAAAGAAAATGAAAATAAGTGGAAAAATAAATAAAAATAAAGTACTAGTCGGCGCCCGCGGCTTAGTTCGCGTTGGCAATAAAACTTTAAATGGCATTTTCCAGCTCCCGTAGGAATTTGGAGAAATCCTCTCTTGGTGCTTTCCCACGTCCAGTAGTTTCGGCTGTGCATTATATGTCAGTTACTAAGTATCGCAAGAGTGTTATATAAGTCGGCTTTGTATATGCACTTTATCTATACATATAATAAAAATGTAACTGATCGCTGTCTATAGAAGATATATGAGAAAATAAATATGAATAAGGGCATTTAACAATGTAATAGAACCCAAAAAAAATTTCTTTTTCTGATTGTCCGTATTTTTTGTCTGTTTGTTGCTGCACGCTAATCTTAGAAAATTTAATTTTGTATTGTCGTAAACATCCCTTAACATTTAGTGTTTATTTAATTTCAACCGGTTCATGAAAAAAAAGTTACAACCATTTATAAATTTAAGCAAATTTTGTGATTTATATGAGAACGCGGGCGAGCGAAAGACCTAAATAGTTTAGTTATGTAGTTTACGCAGGCGAAGCCGCGAGCGGGTCGCTAGTATTATATATGTATAAATATTTTGACGTGTCACTACACACTGTTAATCAGTAAAAAATTCTTGGTATTCTGTTCATTTTTGCAAGGGCGTGAAGTTCCGGCTATAAGCATTTTACGGACGCATTGTATATTTAACGGACGGAGATTTTTAAATATATCAAAATGTCATTGCACGATTTTATTACATTGACTATTAGAAAGATAGATACAGGTGAAGCTTATATAAACTAACTTACTAAAGTTTTCCACTTCCATTCCATTGGGGCTCTATAGTACAATATTCCTAAGTTGTTGGAAATAAAGATCAGACTTACCTATACTTCTGTATGTATTTTATGTTTCTTCTTTCTATGGTCTTTTATTTCCGCACTTCATTTTCCGATTTCTTCAAAAATAGAGACTTACTTTAGAAATGAAAATAATTAATTACAATCATGCTTCCGAATGCGAATCGAACCCACGATCGGTTACAGTCAGGCGCGGTACCACTGCGGCCGGCATGATGGCCTCATTCTGCCGATATGCCCAGATAAAAAATAATATACATATAGTTACTAGAAAAAAAATAACATATTCATGAAGTCAAAATGAGCTGATACGGTCCATTAGTCTAACCGTAAATAACTTTGTGGCAATCAATCAATACTGTCAGACGTATACTGCTATAGCATGGGTGACAACGTGACATGGAAATATCTTAAAACATATTATATTAATTTAAATAGAAGCTTCGATGGTAAAATACCAGCCGAGGGGAAGTAGGTTCGAGACCTTTTTTTGTTGTGACGCTGGGAAATGCCTTTGCGCAGACCGCCCGTGTGCAGGCACTTGCGGAAACGGACGGTACAGTGGTACTCACCGGCAAGTATACCTGATACTACCCACTAAAACCCAACGGAATTCTCTCCTTCCCCCCCTCCGGCGAGACGATGCAGGAACGCTCGCGCATACAACGCCTCGGTGACAGGTCTTAAAGACCTGAGTCAACCTCAAAAGGACAGTAGAGGCACCTTTCTCTTGAAATTTACATTGCAAGAAGTATAGTCTTGCTCAAAGAATGTGGTAAACAAAGTAGTACTATAATTTAGTTGTAGTCTTTATAGTATTATATTTAATTGTAGTATTAAAGTTAAACAATACCTGCAATGTATGGCAATTTCTTGTTGTACGTCTTTGTGCACTATGCAAATTTGGAGAGAAATTGGTTATGTTTCTAATATTTTTATTTCCCCAGTCTGAAAAGATAACAAGTGTCGTTCAATATATCTATACCTTAATAAAAGAGAAAAATAATATATTCGGACTGGTCTGGATGGATTTGAATGAAACCTTTTTTGTTGTAGGACTTAAACTATAATGAGTTTTGAGGAGTGGAACACTACATAACAGACTACAGATATACTATAAGATATACAAAAAATGGAGTCTTAACAAAAAGTGGACTTCCACACAAACGAGGTTGTGGGCAGGTACTAGTCTTTAAAATAAGTGGCAAGTGGTACCTTAACGCTACAGCATTTGTGCCTAAACAAATTAAAAGAGAATTTTTAATTTGTTTTTGTACAGAAAATTCGTCCATACATTGTTAAGGCGAAGTTGAATAATTGTTCCTCAGTAATTATTTCGTTTACTGAATGGGCTTGTCGCGTTGCTACAAACACATTCAGAAAACATTGTATTGTTATTGTGTTTCAGTTTATACGGATATTGATAAACTAGATTTTTAGAAAGTACAAGTTCAAATTATATATGTGTATATATATGCATATATTAAGTAGTATTAGCAATATATACTATTTTTTAAATTATATTTTGTCAACACACTATGAACATATAACATAACTTAGGTTTAAATATTATTTATATTCCTTTTTTATATGATTTTTTATTTTCATTTTAACATTTTAAGTACTTAAAGCTAGGCTCATACGAATCATAGAGAGCTTTGTCTCTCTGTGTCTCCCTTAAAGAATTCAGTTTTTTTTCAATTCAAATTTTTTTTCTGCATAGCAGAACTTAGTGTCAAGATACTCCGTTCTTCTCTCTCCGCCTGAAATCGAGACATCGCGTGTTGAGTGATGAAACTCAAAACCGCGGTTTGCTTTTGTTACCACAGTAGATAAATGAAAATATTTCAATTTCCCTCTAGTAGGAATATTGATTAGGTAGGATCTCAATTTTTTTTTTAAATATAATATAGCTTACTTGATGAAGTTTAAATTATTCTACGAACAATCGTCTGGCAAGAGAGAATGCTATTTATTAAATATATATTTTGTTAACATTTTTTAAAGTGTTATTCCCACACTAAGGAAATTGAAAAAGGCATATTTAGAAAACGTATAAAAATTTGAACGCAACGGGATTTGAACCCGCGCCTCTTGAAAGCCGTTCAAGCGCTCTGACCGCTAAGACATGCGTCCCACATCCAGCTACGTTGAAATTCTTATACGCATCTTACAACTTATATTTGTTGTTAGCATCTCTGTAGAGTGATTTTTTCAAATTTCTGCTACCCAAAGATTATTCTATTAATAATCGTCTGGCAAGAGAGAATGCTATTTATTAAATATGTATATTGTTAACATTTTTTAAAGTGTTATTCCCACGCTAAGGAAATGAAATTTTTTTATAAAGAACTTAGTTACAGAATAATATCACTTATCTACATGTATAAGAAACGTATTCAATTGTTTTTTAAATTAGTTGAATCTCTTTTTATTTAATAACTTGGGTATTTTTTTGTATATAGTTGGGGACATGCTTACTACATTATTTTTTACCCGTCCTGTTTATTAATGTACTTGTAAACATTACGGTGTAATAATTTTAAGATATAAATATCTTCTAAGATATTCGTTTAAAGTATAAAATTTAAAGACATATTTAATAAATATCTGTTCTAACAAACACATTTGTTCAGATATAATTGAATACCATAGGGGTTGAATAGGCTTCGCAAAAAATCATTAAAATCATAATCTAAACTTGGAATAGTAAAAACTATTATGGTGAGTGGTCCGTGGATATCGGCATGTATAATCACGAACGTTTTTACACATATTGACATGTTCTAGTACTTATATATGTTTTCTTCTATCATCATTAGTTTTCGCAGCGCTTACGATGAAATACGTTTTATGACATTTTATTTTACATCTTGGATTACATTATTCAAGTTTTAGTAGATATCTATATCCCTACTAAAACTTAAATTAAAACTTTAATATTCTTTTCAAATAAACTTTTATTAATTTAAGCTAATTTGTATAAATCATTTGACCTGAAACTGACTTGGGTCATTTATATATCCTGAAATCTTGTAAAACAGGAACTGGCAACCTGACAGAGATGTAATAACCGAAGATTAATGAGCTTTTTGCTCTTTGGTAATTTTAAAGATTTAAAATGTTGCTACGAAATTTTTTGGTCTTGAAATGTACTATGTAACATACATGTTAAGTATTTTTAGGAAAACAATTTTAGAATTAAGTAGATTAAAAATATTTATACGGAGAAATACCTGGAGAAATATATATATTTATATAAATTGTTCTTTACTAATTAAATTTGCAATTTGTAAATTAATGAGCAATTTTAATAGCGACTTTTATTTTACGGCTGCGTAATAATAACGTCTATAATTAATTAAATATATTTGGAATATAATGATAATGTGATTTTCATATACTTAAATGCAAAAAGAATGTTTGTATTTAAAAATAAAACTAAATTCCATAATCTTATATTTTCACACCTACTTCGCAATTTGGCACTCGTCTCTACAGTAGTTTTACTTTAAGTTTAAGTATTCAAACGACTGTCAATTAACGTTAAAAGTCCTTTGTCTCGACTATAACAGTTGACAGATAATCGAATTACCGCGATCTAAATTATCATTTTATTCCATTTCCGTTTCAACTTTCACTTAATAAAGACGGTATCTTGCCGAATTTTCGAATTGCCGAAGTGTTCTGACTGACATTTTTAACTGCAACCACGATGGTTATATATTCGATTCCCAATTAAAATTATTATTATTATATTTCAAATTATTTTCATAGCAGAACTATGCCTGCAATGAAAATAATTTCGTAGCATATCATGCATAGCAGTGTAGGCAGAGATAACTTAATGTCAATAAACTCCGTTCTCCGCTTTACACCCTAGTCCGAGACATTGCGGGTTTAGTAGCGGAACTAAACACCGCCCTTTGTCTTGTCTCCAGAGCGGAGAATCAAAAATAGTTTAAATATCATTAATTCCCCTAAGTGAAAATTCAACCTACAACCAGCTTACAGTCAGACGCTGTCACACTGCACCAAGATGGCCACTTTCATATTCTGTCATTCGACACCTAATATTTCCAAAACGGGCGAAATATGGAGAATAGAGTGCCCTGACACTAGGTTCTCTTTGCCTACTAAGTTTTATTTCAGACTATTGCCGAAGAACAACTAGAATACAATTCTTCTATTTTTATCAATTAAATATTAAAATATAGACGAGTTGTCTTTGAGTCGTATTTTTTTAGAATAAAAATTAAATTTGTCTCGATTATATTTTAACGATGACAATAGTAACTTGATAGCTGTCAACTCTCGTTCGTTCGCTGATTGTTTTGTGAAGTAAAATAATATTCTGAGGTTGAATAAATTGAATCTATCACGTCCATAAAATATTTATTTAATAATTTTACATCGAGCATTTTCTGAACGATTCAACTTCTAAGGCGCAGATCGTAGGTTCATTGTCATTTGGTATCAAAATTTGAATCTGTAATATTTTTGAAACATTACAGTAAGAAAACCTTACAAAGATAATTTTACCCGCTTCTTGCCGTTTGATCTTTCATAGCATTGATTTTTAAGCAACACATACTAATATTTTAACAAATTTAAATGTATTGCTTTTCCCTTTCTTTCTATTCTCACCGGCTTACATTTTGTAAATTCTAATAAATAAATAAAGTAATAAAGAAATAATAAATATTATATTTATTTAGTAATAGAAAACACCACTACAAATCTATTTTAATCGATTCTACACAAATTTCAATGTAAAATTTTAAAAGAGAATGGCATTTTGTTACTAGATGCCATTATATAAATTATAATAAGTATATTTACTATGCAAATAAACTTGATAAACTACAAGGAATATTATAAAAGACGTCCAGGTCCAACCTACATTTTTAAAATTTATCGCCGTCTTACCTCTACAACAATTCTAAACTTCGCCACTGCCCCTTTCATTGTCTGCCCTAAATGAGACATTGCGTGATGAGTGACGGAACTCAACGCCGCGCTTTGTCTCAGTAACCGGAAGTGAAAAATGATAATATATTTTAAATAAAATTATTTCCAGTCCTGTCCTCTGCAAAAAGTTGAATATATGTTATGTATATCATTTTATCATTGAAAGCGGAGAAATAAATCACTATACTTTCTGCACATTTACCAAACCGCACCCGTTCAGTTACTAATGATCCCAATCAAATTAGGCACGCCACAAAGGGGCAACTCACGTGACGCCTAATGTCCTAACGTTCTTGCAGCTATTAGTCTTAATTGCTAGGTATCATAATGTAGGTCTACGTGTTGTTTGTTATAATTAAAAAAAAAGATTAGCTTAATATATTATGTATTTCACGAATAGAGTTAATATTATGAATATATATTTATTGACATATCTTAATTCTTTTTATTTCGATATCTCGCAACGTTATCGCCATTTGAAACGAAATGATGATATTTTAAATCAGCAGGAATCGAACCCACAACCAATCACGTTTACAGTCAGACGCTGTCCCACTGCGCCACCATGCAATCCATTTACGATTTTTTACGCTATATGAAAAGAGTGGGAGGAAAAGTAGGGCCGGAACGCTAGTTGATTTGTTTCGCGGTGGAATTGACATAAACCCAATATGAGATTTTAAAAAAATGCCCTAAGTTCATGTGAGCTAAGTTTTAATTTTTTCTTCACTATGTGTTTCGGTTGTACATTGTATGTATATAGTGACTACACATACACTATATATAGTGACTGACATACAATGTACAACCGAAACACCCAAATAGACTAGGAATTGTAAGCTAAGACTTAGAAGCAACGCAATGTTGGAAATTCCTACTCGTAAAACATTTGCCAGAGGTTGTGGGTTCGGTTCCTATTCGGAAGAGTGATTATATTTAAAATATTTTTATTTAATCGCTGTGTTGACAAGGCAAAGCACGGTGTTGACGCAACACGCAATATCTCGGATTCAGAACGGAGAACACAATTTCTTGACACTAGGTTCTATCTGCCTACATTGATATGCGGGAAAAAACGTGAACGATAAAGATAAAGGGACATAAAGACATATTATGTATGACGCACTAACATTTACGAAAGATGCTTATGTCTAGATATAATTTATGTGTAATGAGGTCCTGATCTCAGCTATCAATAATTTAAGGGTAAATTAGATTAAAATGAGCTTTAGTATTATACAGGTCTGGTAGCAAGCGCTCAGATGTTACCTTCGTTTTATACCATTTAGGAATAAACACAATAAATAGGCGCAAATGGTTTGATTTTTATTCACGATGGTTACCAGTTACTGAACTTGTATGTATGCTAATTGTATCATACATATATTGATAATATAAAGACCCACTTCACTTGAACTGCTAAATACTTAGTGAATGTGTTTAAAAAAGAGCCTCTAAAAGCAATGTAAACAATAAACAATAATGTAAAAAATTGTAATATGCCATATAAATATGTAAGTCGATTTTGAAATTCAGGTCAATATTCATTAAATTCATTTGCCATATAGCAGGTTATCCAAAAATAACCTAGTGTCAAGACACTCCGTTCTCCACTTTCCGCCTGACCGATCTGATGATCCGACATTGCGTGTTGATTGGCGGAACTCAACGCCGCGCTTTGTTTTTATAATTCAAAATCATTGCATTAAGCTTCCTATATTTTTAATTGATTTTAAATTTTCATCGTCCATTTAAAAAATATAAACCTGACGCGCAATTAAAAGAAATTGAAATAAAAATATCAATAAATTACATTCATGCGTACTATTAATATTTTAAATTCGCAGGATTGTAACCTGTACCTATATAAAAAATTGAACGAATATATAGATTTTTATTTCACTGAAACTAAACCTTTATAATAAATTATAAATCTATAATTCTATTATGTTCTTAAATAACTAATTAAAAATGAAACATATGACACGACTCCAGAATGTTCCCATAGAGTATTAATAACAGGAAAACATATTCAATGAAATGTGCTTTATTGGATCTGAAATTCTCTTTCAAACAATTTACGAGTTTCGATGGATTCGAATCGATTGTTCATTTTATTTATATTGGAAAATTGTAACTTGTATTTCATATACAATTAAATTTTATTATATTTTTAAGGAAGTTATTATCATTATATTAATTAACAAGAAATGCTTTCTGTTATGTTTTAAAATATTTTACCGATAAATGTATCGCTATGTTTCATGAATCGTGGCGCAGTGGGACAGCGTCTGATACTGTAAACGACATTGGTTGTGGGTTCGATTTCCACTCGGTGGAATGATTGTCATTTAATTATTTTTATTGTTAAGGTCCGCCACTTAACATGTAATGACTCGATTTCTGGCGTAAAGTAGATAACGGAGTGCCTTGACACTAGGTATATGCGGAAAAAAGTGGCTGAAAACAAATATGTATATATATATATATATATATATAAAAGTGGTTTCTTATATCTTCATAGCATAAGCTTTTATAATGTAGTCGATCCCACCTCGTTGGTTTCACATAAACGCCGTTTTAAATCACATCAGAAAAGGACGAGGAATATTAACGACGTATCTCCTTTGAATTTATTTTCTAAATTGAAGGATCTTATTTCCTTTTACCCGCAAAATGGCCCACACACTCGGATATTTCTTATACAAAACTTCACAGAATATTTAGCGTGGCCATCGTGGCTTAGTGTAATAGCTTTTGAATGTATACACAATGGTTGCAGGTTCGATCCCACTTGGGATCCACATTATATTTAATTATTTTTCATATCTCCGCTCTGGTACCTATGACAAATCGCTGCGTTGAGTTCCAAGTCAACAAACAATGTCTAATAATAATTCTATCAATAATTTTACCAGCTTTTTGAAAATTAAAAAAGGCTTGTTCAACTTCATAAATAATAGAAATTATTTATTATTACTGACTTTCTATTATGTATATTTTTTTTAGTTTCACGAGTTTTTAGACATTCAAGGGTAATTAAAGAGAACTGAGTGTCACACACTGTCTTACACTCAAGACACTCCATTCTCCACTTAGTAATTATTAGTAAGATTCAATAAAAAAAATAAAGATTGAGAAAAGTTCAAGAAGCCAGTCCTAGAAATTGAACCCCTAAGAGCGAAAAGGGGTTACGAAGTTGCTATAAAACTTTTTATTCCTTTGATGGATTTATTGAATGATCGAAACTTTGTATTACTAGTAAAGGTTCTCGCATGCGACAAATTATTTTGTAAAATAACTTAGTGCAAATTATTTGTTATATGCGCTAGTTCAAAAACCCACTGTAGATTTTATTTATTAAGATCTATTAAAATAATTTTGAGGCCATTGTGACGCAGCAGTGCCTAGACACTAGGCTCCTCTGACTGCCCTCCTATGCGGGAAAAAGCGTAAACCTAAATAATACTGTATAGTCTTCTTTCTGGCTATTATCCCAGCGTTTAGCAAGGGTCTGCCTTCCAGCTTAAGTTCCTTGAACTTGGGACGATCTTTAACATCGTCAGTGGTCAGTCCATTGGCCTTCATATCTTGCTTCACGACATCCAGCCATTGCTTCCTTGGGCGGCCAGGAGGTCTAATTCCAGGGACAGATATATAATATGGGCATATGCTTTCGACATAGTTCACCTTGCAACGCAACGCAACTTGCTACGTGGACGTACCACCTCAGGCGACGCTCTTAACGCTTATCCGCTATGTCACGGACTCCAAGCCTATCTCGGATGAATTTGTTACTTATGAGGTCAGACAGCGTAAGGCCCCTCCTCCTCCTCCTTCCTCCTTATCATCTTCATTTCCGTGACATGAAGATTCAGAGTGTGCCGAGACAGTGCTGGCTGACATTCGCTGCCGTATATGAGAACCGGCTGGATTATACTCTTGTATTAATATACAAGAGCATAAGCCATGCTGTAACGTTTCTTCAACTAGGGCGGTACTCTGCGATTGCAGACCACATCTGTGGCTTCACGCCATTTAGCCCAAGCAGTGTTTATCGAGGCTTGGAAACCGTGGTCGATGCCTCCGGACTTGTGCAGAATGGATCCAAGATACTCGAACTTTTCCGACTTAACGGCTGGTTCAGGACAGTCCGAGCTTTTGGATAATGTAGTGTAAGGTCAAAAATAAGTACTGACTACTAGCATTACATACAAGTACGAAAGGAAATAAAGCCTCTTCAAAAAATATGAATAATATACGTTTTCTTCCATTTATTAAAATAAAGCTGTAGTTGGACTTAGTGAGAAATATGAGAGGAAACGTTTTGTCATATTATTATATTTTACCATCAGATCATCGTGACGCAGGGGGACAGTTAAATACATATTTACCTCATTTCTTTGAACTGGTAAACAAAACGTGGCTTTGATTTCCTCCACTAAACACGCAATGTCCGAATTAGGACGGAAAGTTGTGAACGAAGTGTGTTGACTTTAGGTTCTCGCTGCCTATGCTATTATCCAGGAAGCTGTATAATAAAGTGAAATGTAATATGTTTAAAACTCAAACTTTCGTTAATGTCGGGTTGTTTTTGTAAAACGGAATATTAATGATGTATGTGGACACAAACAATGCGTATTGTAAAAGAAAACAATACCCTTCAGTGCTTTGTGGTATATTGTGTAGAAGATCAAAGGCTGGCTTACATTCTCGATGGGAAGTTGTTATTGACATATATACTTTTATACTCGTTTCAATTATATTTTCCTTCATACTTACGCAACTTATGCATTATTGCATAGAAAATTTAAAGAGTTTTATAATAATACGCCAATCTTTTCTTTAAATATAAATAAATATAAGATATTGTTTTTTAGGTAGTGGGATCCACCATCTAATTTTATTTCGCGGAAACGAATCTTTTTTACTGCTTCAATTTTTTTTCACGTATGGCAGAAAACCTAGTATAAAGACAATTCGCTTTTTATTCACTGCCCAAATTGCGGCTGTTAGAATTACAGAGAATTAATCGCGCCGTCTGGCGTCAGGCGTCTGGATAATGGAGAGTTTTTTTAGCTTCACCCTTTATCCCGCATAGCAGGGTAGCCAGAGAGAAATTGTCAAGACACTCCGTTCTCATTTTTTCAATCGAATTCGAGACGCGTGTTGAGGGTGAAGCTAAAGCCATTCTTTGTCTTGTCAACCAGAAGAAGGAATTGAACTCACGACCATCGTGCATCATTCGTTACCGTGCCACAATGGAAGACAATTTCATGTTTAGAAATAAATGTAGCTAAAATTTGGGTAATTAAATACAAGATTTCTAATAAATCACAAGTTTAATTAACTGAGTTTACAAATTTACATTGATTCTTATCTCGAACCAGCTCTCGAGCCTTAACACTCAATTAACAAACACCGATAATGTTCCGCGCTAATGACGCAGTGGCTGTAGCCGTTGAAATTATAATTACGTTGATATTATAACTCAAAGGAACTTTCATATTATAGATATTATGTGAAGGAATTATCAAATGAAAAATTTAATAGTTATAAGTCGTGTAGATTACGTAGGTGAAACCGCGAGCGGGTCGCTAGTCTTCTATATGATGGAGAGAATTTAGATTTCAATTAATGTCCAGACGGACAAATTAATAAGCATTTTTTTGTAATAATAAAGTAGGCTGTTTAATAATTAAAAGAAAAGAAAGAAAGAAGCTTTCGTTTTAATGATAATTAGAAAAATGGTATTTGGCTTATCCAAAATGGATCCGCCACTCCTAGCGCAATGGCTTGAAATTAGACGGAAAGTGGCGAGAGTGTCTAAGGTTCTCACTGCCTACCTTATATATATATACACATATATATAACTTTAGAAACCCGTGACATATGAGTTTTTGTGAGTGTAGAATAATACTAAGTTCACGCTAAACTAGACCAGCCAAAAGGCCAAACCGATAAACTCAGTGCGATGCCAAGTTGCCATAAAGTTAGTTACAGAGAAGATAAACAAATTAATCTGGAGCATATAAGAAGAGTTAGCGATTTTTTCTTTTATTTACATTAAAAAATTAGGTCCATCGTGGCGAAGTGGTTAGTGTGAGCGTGATAGGTTGTGGGTTAGATTCCTACTGGGGAATAATGTTTACACTCTCATTGTCTTAAGCGGAGAACGGAGTTTTCTTACACTAGCTTCTCTCTGGTAACCTTGCTATGTGCGAAAAAACATCCAGTATATGGAGTGTAGCTTATCGTTATTGTTTTGACTTCTCTTGGCCTAACCCTTGGCCCTTGGTAAGTTTTTTTTGGAATTATGACTTTAGTTGGTTGAACCCGCGATCCCTGGTTCATCAGTTAGTCAGAATAATATATTGACAGAACAATCCAAAGCTTTGCTTTGCGTCTATTTACGGCCTAATATCTACGGTCTAACTCGATCAATAAAATTCATATGCAAAATACTGCAATTTGCTCTCACTTTCGGCCAGACAGCTATTCCGTAGTTGCTACGGGCTAACTATGATATGTATGATTATTACTATTCGACGCCAACGTGGAACAGGGTATAACTGTACACGCGATTGGTTGCGGGATCGATTCCCAATCGGAGGAATTATTATGTTGAAAATATTTTATTAAGTGGGAAAACCGTGAAGGTGTATTAAGCTAAATTATTTTACGACTATAAAATATAAATTATAAGTATAGAATTTTACTTCTTTCTTAGTATTTTCTAAGATATTGATTTTAGAATTTCATATGCATTTGGAGATTTCTTTGAATTTCTTTCTGCCATGTTTTTTGATATTTTATTTATATTATTTACTTGAAAACGCTAATACACGTACCTTAATCCTTTCCTAAGCTACCGTCTGAACAATTTTGATCCGCTGATTGAATCCGTCAAAAAGTTTAACAGTAGGTCTGCTTTGGTCTAGTCCACAATATTTCCAACACAACTTCAGTAGTACAGTTAGTATTTTAAAGTTTTTTTTAATTCATGAAAATATAATAAAACAAAATAAATTAAGGCCATAGTGCAATGGAACAGAGTTTGACTGTAAACGCGATTGGTTGTGGGTTCGATCCTCTCTCGGGTGAATGATTATATTTGAATTATTTCCATTTCTCCGCTCAACAAATGCTTTCGCTATAATGAAACGTAGAGACCCTATATATTATTTTCCGTTCGGTTAGTATTACCGTAGTAAAACAATACGAGTATAATCTGTGCCCAATGTCATGTATGTAATTGGTGTTTTTATTAATATTACCCGCAATCATATCTAAAATTGTGAGAATATTTACTAATATACTACAAAGTAATTACGGTATATCGTAAAGAACATTGCGATATATTATGTAGAAAAATATATCGATATATTTTTATATATATTGAACCACCGTAAACTGTCATCAAGATGTCATATGTGTGCGAATAACACCTTAAAAAATGTTAAATATATATATATATATATATATATATTTAATAAATAGCATTCCCTCTTGCCAAACGATTGTTCGTAGAATAATCTTTGGGTAGCAGAAATTTGTTATAATCTCTCTACAGAGATGCTAACAACGAATATAAGTTGTAATAAGCGTATAAGAAATTCGACGTAGCTGGATGTAGAACGCATGGCTCAGCGGTCAGAGCGCTTGAACGGTTTTCAAGAGGCGCAGGTTCAAATCCCGCTGCGTTCAAATCTTTATATGTTTTCTACACATGTATTTTTTAAGATGTCATTAAGATGAGCAAAAAACCAGAATAACTAAAGTTTCCGAGCGGAAAGTGAAGATCGGAGTGTTTTAACACTATGTTCTCCATGACTACCCTGTATGAGGGAAAAAACTAAATGCGAAAATGCTTTTATTATTAGAACTTAAATGGAATAAGTAAGTTCATATTATTGATTTACAATTGTATTAAGACTAATTGTACATACTATACCAATATAGAATCGAGTGACAATTTATTCGGTTTACTTTTAGCCCCCATTATATGTTGAATATGATTAATGCGGTGCTAAAATAACCATTACACGAAAAAGAAACTCCCCCTAGTTGGAATCGAACCTACGACCATTCATTCAGACCACGAAAATGAACCTCCATATATAATTTGTATTTTTTTTGTAATTAGAAATTTTATAAATGAAAGCTAGATTATATATATTATTGTATATTTTAATATTATTGTTTTTAAATTTATCAAAGTTGTGAAGTTTGTGTGAAAGAACAGCGGCTTTTACCAAATTGTCGTATGATATTTTAAAATCTATCAAAAAGGTACAATACAAACCGCTGTACAAAACCTGGCAAAGTTTGACGACCCGAAATATTTGTATTGAAACTTTCGAGTATACTTTAGTAACTGTAAAAGGCATTATAATGTATTTTATCAAATTCACATTCCTTTTTCCGCATAGCAGTGACATTAGTGTCAAGACACTCTGAAATCGACATTGTGTGTTGAGTGGTCCGCCACTCAATGCCCAACGAAAAATCTAAATAATTCGAAAAAAATCACTCCTCCTGAGAATCGAACCCACAACCATCTCGTATACAGGTAGTCGTTATCACACTGCACTACAACGTTCTCAAATGGTTATCTATTTAAATATAAACACCCTCAAGTAGGATTATGCTAATATAAGCGCTCGAACACGATAAATAATGAATCTAACATAAAAGCTAAGATTTACTGAAAGTGATAAAAAACCTTATAGCCCTGTGTTTTATAAAGACGCAGTAAAAGTCACGTTTTATTTATGAGATTTTATGTTAGAAAAATACCTAAAAATCTTGAATTTTAGTTGATATGTTTTTGAATATATTCGAGGACTGTGGATTCGAATAACATAGTTTAAAACAACAACTCCATACAATACGGTAGAGAGCTAGACTAAGCTACAAAATAAAATAACCAATAGTATTGAGGCCATCATGGCGCTGTAAATGAGCGTTAGACTGCAAACATGATGGTTGTGAGTTCAATCCCCACTACGAGAGATAATTTATTAAAGTAATTTTCATTTTCCCGTTAAGATTAGCGCGGAATTAAACTCCGTACTCAATATGCAATATCTACAATTCGGGTGCAAAGGGCTGTTTTGACCCTCGGTTCCCTCTATCTACCTTGCGATGAAGTAAAAAGCTTGAAGCTGTAATATTTTTTACGACGACATCTAATTTTTTATAAAATAAAAGAAAACACATCCCTACCCATCATTTGTCTTGTTGATTCGAACCCATTATTCTCTTTAGCAATACCTGTAATGCGTGTAATAAGCATTGCGCCATTGCGTTTTTGTTGAGTAATGTAATGTTAAATTTCATTCGATTAACTATAAAATTTATAAAACGTCTCGCACACCTTTATATACCGCATATTACGGTTTATATTTTAGAAAATTGTTATTTAAGTTTCTTGCATGATGTCAACTCGCATTAATGAGAATCTGTATTATTTATTCAGCTTTAATATTTCACTGCATAGCAGGGCGGTGAGAAAAAATCTAGTAACAAGAAACTTAAATCTTGACTTTAACCGAAAATCGAGACTGCACTGTGGTGTAACTCAACGCCGCGCTTTGTGTTACAAGAGCGGTGAAATAATAATCTATGAAACATGTTTTTTTATTCTATTGCGCCGATTGGGGATCGAACCCACAACCAATCGAGTTCACAATTAGACGACTAAGCAACACAGCTATGCATTTTTATCGTATTCAATGTAATATGTGAGGTGCAGGTACTAATTTAGTTGCGATAGAAATAATTATTTTTTCCAAGCGTTCCAATCCCTGGTTAGTAAATAGCAGTGCATAATAAATTATATTCATTGTTTTACGATAATATTCAACACTAGCGACCCGTTTGCGGCTTCGCCTGCGTAAAATTTACTTAATTTTTTTTTTAAGTTTGGAAACTGATTGAAACAAAATAAACACTAAATGTTAAAATAAGTTTACTAAAATACAAGGGTCAAAACTGGGTTTAAATGTGTTATTCCGTTTCGGACATTAGCGCGCTCGAACGCACAGACAAATAGAAAAAGGAAAAATAAAAAGCATTGTTTTGGGTTCTATTACATTGATAAATACCCACATTAATATTTTTTCTCATAAATAATCCATGTACAGACAGCGATCAGTTACATATTTATTATATGTATAGATATAAGTGTATAGATTTGCATAAGTGAAATTAAAATAAAGAACAAAATGATCAAAATTAAAATTATATTATTACGATAAGCCTAAAGTAAGCCTCAGCCTGAGATACTTTATAATAAGCAACGTAGAATCCAAACTAGGCACAACTTCAACTTTCGTGACTTTTTCTAGTTCATACTTGATATTCCCAACTTGTCTTAGACTAGTACTTACACTTAGCCTAGCCGCCCACAACTACGCGTGTATTATCCCTTTTCTTGTTCCCGTAGCAATTTCTTAGTGCTCCTCTATACACCTAAAGGAACATTGACTCTTTCGTATATTTCCCGCATAGCAAGGTAGGCAGAGAAAACTTAGTGTCAATACACTCCGTTCTCCAATTTCCCCCCGAATTCACAGTTTGAGTTTTAACGCAATCGTTATATATAAATCTAACAAAACTTACTGTAATCAGAAATAAAAACCTAAAAGCTTATTACTTACAGCCATATAACCTACCATTAAACGAATGTACGTACAAAAAATGTACAAAAACTACATCGTGGTTATTTGTAAAAGTATACAAAAGTAAACTTACATTAAGCTTTAAGGTCTATTCAAAAGCATTAAAAGTCCGCAAAAATCAAACAAAGGAAAGTTATTACGTGTAGCTGTTCATTATTCATTTTTGGTAACATCAATTAATAGAACCTCAGAATAGGCTTTTTGGAAGTGTTATAATTGACTTTCATAGAAGTTGATGTGTCGGAATATTCGGATTACGAGAACATCGAGCTTAAAGTTTTTCGACATCATTTTAAAACGTAAAACGACTTCAATTTTTGTACATGTATGTTTTAATATTTTATAACAATAGCATATAAAAAAACTTAACACCTTTAATTTTTCGCAATCAATATTTGAATCAATTTTTATAAAGAAAACTTTATTAACAAATGTCTTATCGGAATTTAAAACTATAATATATACTTAAAATATAAACTAAGACGGGTTTATGACTGTCTAATATGGGTGCGTGTCCACAATTGTTTCAACTGCTTCATGTGTTCATGATAAAGTGGTGAACGATGGTCATTGGTATTTTTTGACACAAAGGCTAAAGACTTTATTTATACAAAAAAAAATTTTTTTTTCAGCTTCACGCTTTTTCTCATATAGCAGGGTAGCCTAATGTCAAGGCACTCCGTTCTCCAGTTTTCGCCCGAATCCAAGATATTGCATGTTGAATGGCGGAGCTCAACGTCGGGTTTTGTCTTGTCATCACAGCGGAGAAATTCAAGTATAATCAGTAACATTGACAATTAAATGAAAACAATTGAAAATGTTTTTGTAATAATTTAGAATTCAATTCAATAAACCGAAATATAAGCTCTAAGTAATAAAATATTAATTTTAATAATTTGTTATTAATGTATGCAACATTCATTGCATTTTTAAAGCTTTATCTGTGAGTTAAGGCGGATATTGAAAGAACATTAACGAGTCTATCAAACGGAAAGCCATCTCATGATGAGACAAGATTTTTATTTGTTTTTAAAATGATAAAATTCTAAAGTTTTTTTGAAATCTTAAATTTCATTGTCAAAGATAATGAATTGAAATCCTTATAAATTTACAATAATAATTGAAAAATCATAAACTAATTATGCATGTATTCATAGAAAACCTATTATAAAATTTATACTTAACAGGAACGGAGGACGCAGGAAATATTCGAACAAATAATATATATATCTATACCACAGCATGTATAGGTAGGTACCTATTACTATTATACCTTTAAAGATTTATAGGCGAGGGCGGTTTCTAGGACGGCGGGTGCAAGTCTAATTATGTTCAAATTCTTATACGTTTCTATAAATGTATTTTATCCTGGGTGCGCGAAAAACACTGTAGTAAAAATCTTGAAAAAATGAGATTTACAAAAAAAACAAATATACATAAAAAAAACTATTTACTTTGTTATTTTATCATATTGTTCTAATCAATTAAAATATTTATATCACGCATAGAGAGAAGTATAATAATTCATTGCAGCTCTTATCATCTAGTACCGACATTACGTCAGTCAACTACAGTCACAGTTTATGCGGCAACACGCCCCTAATGGATAAGCGAAATTGATCGTGATTTAAATTGCATACTGAAGTATTACTGTTTTATTTGTATAACTTTTATATACAATAAGTTCTTTGATTTTCGCGATTATTACACATTTTGAAATGAAACTATTTTAACCGGATTAATCGCGTATAATTTTGGTATTCGAAAATACATTTTTAGACTACCTGTGACCACGGACTACTGTAAAGTTCGAACACGTTTTGAATGTCGGGTTTTAAAAATGTATTTTCGGATAGCAAAATTATACGCGGTTAATCCGGTTAAAATAGTTTCATTTCAAAATTTTATATGCAATTTTAAAAGTTTTAATTCTTCTCCACTTCTCTACTTTCTGTTAACGCTTCGTTTTGTTTTATGAAATCGGGAAAATCAAAGTAATTTAAATATTGAATCCATTACGGATCGGGTTTACAGTCAGACAACATTCATGATGATATTACTTATTTCCCAAGTACGATTCGAATCAAAGTCAAAGTGAAATAATTTAAATACATGCTAAATGGAAGCTACATGTTTAATTTTTTGAACGTCAGCCAATTTACTAACGGTTCACAAAAAGTTATTGCCTTAGACTGTGAGAAGAACCGGCGGAAAGAAATTCAGGAGGATCTCTTTTTTTAAGTCGATTTACAATTTATTAGTGGCAATGATAAATAGATTAGAGTCAACATTTAATTCCCAAGATGTGTTATCGTTTGCATAAATCTTTAATAACACTCTTACACACTCACCACAAACGCGTCTTTTCCAACACTTTTAAATTGTGACACTTTCGGACCTTTCTGGGTACCTATTGTAAAACCATATATATGGTCCCATGAAAGAATTATTGATTCAACATAATCGAGTTACAGGTACGATAATTTTATGCTACTACATATTACAAACCCAGCTGCACTTAATGTCCATTCTCGAGCATTATAACGAATCATTTACACTATTTTTGGCCAAGATCTATAACTAATCCAATCCACGGGAATTCAAGGTCGCCACCGCAATTGCTTCTGGCAATGGCATTCAAATTATTAATTTCCTTTACGTGAATACCGGTTTGGTTCTCAAAATTAATATGAAATTGTACGTTTGTTGGCCGTTATTTGAAAATATCGAGTATGTGTAATTCTATGATAGTTCTAGCGGCCGATGACACCCTCTCATGCAGCTATGTAGTGCTTACACTTCGCAGGGATTGAGCACCCTCTGTCCTCACACCACTGGTGACCACTAATCATGAGGCTCCAATAGAGTCAAGACCAACAGGGTCGAAAGCATTAACCTAAAATAACAAAATGTGAAGGTCTGTCAGGTGTGACAGGTCACAACTAAATTAGTTTCATTTATCTGATCTAACAAGACAAGAGATCTAGGTTCCCTCTGACTAAACCGATGTGTGGTAGAAACAGTGAAGCTGCAATAAAAAAAGTTGTAAAAGCTAATATTCTTACGGCACCATCTTTTTAGTACAAACCTCTAGGCTATTGTGTTATTTATCAAGACGCTTAGAGGAGGTTTCTATAAGCAGTAAAATGGGAGTAGGAAAGTAACTACAAAGCACCAAAATTTCCTTATTAATATTACTAAAGCACCTTAACGCTGCATTAATCAAGTACAGGGAGGTGCAGTTATGAGATTGCCTGTCGTAGCTGCAAAGTATTTTCCAGTCCAAGACTTGCCAAAATTACTTTCTGACAATATTTTTTGTCATAAAGTGTATATATATACTTTAATAATAATAATAATAAAACCTATACGAATATTACTTCACAATAAATATAGATTTCTCCAGAATTTTAAATTAAGCTTGTTTCAAAATTTTAATGCTTTTTACCTAAACACAAATTTATTTCCTTGAAGCCATAGTGTTGTAGTGGCACAGCGTCTTCGTGTAAACGACTGTAAGCTCGCTGTGGATTTCTGAGTCAATCAGGGCATTGATTACATATTTTTAATTATATTTTATTAACAAATTCCTCACATATGGTTTACCTTTGGCTTAAATATTATTCCTTTGTTATATAAAATTTTATTTACATTTTCAGTACTTCAAACTGGGCTTATAGGAATCATAGAGAACTCAGTGTTCATGAACTTAATTCCTGTAAATTAGTTGCCTTTGCTTAAATTTAGTGTATTTATAATTCAAATTTATTATACAAATTAATTATATATATATAAATTTATATAATGATTATATTTAAAAAAGTTGCGGCTTGCGGAACACCAAGACCGGATTGCTCAATACGCAATGTCTCAAATTAGGACTGAAAACGGAGGATGGAGTGTCTGGACACTAGGTTCCCTTGTACACTGATATGCAGTAAAAAGGGTTGGGCCGTAGATACAAATATTTTACACAAAAATATATAGGCTTTGTGACTACAGGCCTACAAGGTTTCCTCGAACATTTTAATAAAGTTAAATACCTTCAAGATAATATCAGCAGGTCATTTTATTCGTAGTTAGAAAACTTTTCGGGCATCTATTTAGGTGCCTTTCACCATTCGTCAGAGGGGGCTCAAGAAGTAACTTGTTGAAATAAGTTTTATACGAAACTTAGTTTAGTCGTAAATTGAAGCTATAAATTTTGTTATCCATTATCAGTACTTAGTTCGTTTTGTAACTTCAACATAAGTAATTTAATATCTCTAAGTTCTAGACTTATTCTAGACTTTTAAAATTGTCTTTGATTTATCATTTATATATATATATTAAATATTGATTAAATAGTACATTTAATAATATATTACTATACTCGTATACCTCATTAGCAAACGCGCGCGGTGCGTTCAAGATCGGCAGTTTTGGTCGGAAAATCGAGAACGGAGTATCTTGTTTCATTAGTAGTTTTATTTAAACCTGTTCTGTCACTTATATGTTAGTTCTAATTAAATAGCCTTACTCTTATTCATACAAATGAATTGTAATTAAGTAGTATTATTAAATATTGTACACAGAATATAATTAGCTTTTGCAACGAATGTTTTCATCAGCATCTGAAACAAAAGCTTATTTTGACTTGGGCTTTACGATATAGTTTGTAACAATGAAGCCCTCAACACAGCCTAGGCCTATCTTCTATTCAATGTATAAATTCTAATTTATTTCCTATTTAAAATGTTTGTTGCTTAGCTATACATAAATTAAAGTAGTATTTTTGAAACAAATGTTTTATATAAAATTATTGGAAGGCTTGGATAATATTGTAAAATTTACTGTCTATATTAGGCTACGGTCTAAGTACTGGTAAGGTAATGCTTCTAATTTACATTCACAAATTGCATGCCAAATTTCAATTTACATTACCAAGACTTTCTGTCGGCTGTAAATTGTCTTTTTTTTTAACATCTCACACTAAAGAAATTGAAAAAGACATTTAGAAAACGTATAAAAATTTGAACGCAGCGGGATCTGAACCCGTGCCTCTTGAAAACCGCTGAAGCCTCTTGAACGGTTTTCAAGAGACGCGGGTTCAAATCCCGCTGCGTTCAAATTTTTAAACGTTTTCTAAATATGTCTTTTGTAAATTGTCTGTCATTCACTCAACTAGTAATATAAGAGTTTTGAACTCATAATATATAATTAATTAAAAAATATATATAAAGCCATTGTGGCGATGTGTATATATGTGTATACGTGATAGTCGTGGGTTCGATTCCCACTCAGGGCAATGATTGCATCTAAATTATTTTCATTTCTTTGCTTTGGCGACAACGCAAACCGCGGCGTACGTAGTATCTTGTCTTATTTTAAACTAAAATAAAGAAATATTTTAGTGTTAATAATAATGTAATAAAGAAATGTTTTAGTGTAAATCACACACTAAGGAAATTGAAAAACGTATAAATATTTGGACGGTTTCCAAGAGGCGCGGGTTCGAATCCAGATGCGGTCAACGATATTATACATTTGCTAAAAATATGTTTTTTAAGAAATATAATTATTTCACATATTTTGCTATATTATTACTAGCAATAGACAGCAAGAGACAGAGATGTAATGAAAAATCACTCCGTTTTCCACATTAGGATCAAACGTCACTAACATTACGTATAGAGATTTATTATGATTATGTATAGAGAGTTTATATATATATTTCAAATTTAGACCACATAATAACAGTTGCGGCAGAGAATATTAAAAAAATAATTTTAAAGCATTACAAAGCAAAAATGTTCACTAAATCAAATTAATCCACTCATCGGTTATACGCTGTAGCCGTACTTCGTTAGATGAGATCAATCAAGCGGGTCGATCAATCATGAACTTCTAAAACATCTGTTAATTTGTCGCCCTAACTAATTGCCTGTAAGATATTTATTATGTAGTTTCATTGTTTCAACTCACTATTAGCTCAGTGGCATGCATATGTAATGACGAGATACTAGGTTCAAATTTGTTAAAATGATGCCTTGATGTAATTAAGTAATTATTATTTAAGTAGTTATTTAGATAATGCATTCTGTTGATCAAACGAAAAATAAACATATTTCTTTTTACGTTCGGTCAAGGCTCACCTCCATCGTCCAAAGTCTACCTAACCAATAACAAAATACTAAAATGATAGAAAATAATTGACATTTAAGTTTGGAGGAAAATAGCACTTAAAACACTTCGTTCTCCGCTTTCCGTCCGAACTCAACACTGCGCGTTGTCTTGCCTTAACATAATTGGAATATAATCGTTTAACCATCGTGTTTAGAGTCAGATGCGGTCCCACAGCACTATACTGCACGGATTCTGGTGTAAAGTTCAAAACGGAGTCTCTCGCCACTAGGTTCTCTTTGACCTGCTGTGTGGGACAAAGCGTGAACCTGTGAAAAATAAACTAGCTATAACTAATAAGTATTTGCCCGTACAGTTTGTATGATATATATTCGGTTCAAAATTCCAAGAAAATCAATGATTCTCGCGAGATGAGAAGTTCGACGTGAATTGTTTATTAATTATTTATAGTCTTTATACCGTTAATAGGATAATAGGCTAATACCGGACGCCACCACGGATATGATGCAAATGAGTTCGATATTTGTTATTAATCTTAGTAACCGTTTTGACGCGTAAACTACTAGTTACCTTAGCAACGTGTATGTAAATTTATACAGAAATTTACGCTTATTTTATTGATTCAATATGTAAGTTATTTCTTAAGTTTATTATTATGATGAGAGAAATGTGTATTGTTTCGCAAGTGAGGGTCAAGTAAACTTTTTTCAGTCACTCCTTTCTTAATTTGTCAATTGTATGTATCTAATATACGAGAAAAGCCTTCGTGGCGCAGTGGGCCTGCTTATGCGACTGTAAATGCAATTGGTTGTTCAATGATTACTTAAATTTTTTTTCACTTGGAATTGAATGATTGTGTACATTATTTTCTGGTGACAGATAATGTGGCGTTGAGATTTGGAACAATTTTGGGTAAAAATTGAAGAACGGGGTGTCTTGACACTAGGTTCTCTCAAATTACCCTCCTCTTCACTGCCATAATACAATTGAGCTTGATAAATATTTTGCATAAATGCAAAGGAGTTAAAGAACTTACTACAGTGCATGCGACTACATTGTGAAATGTATAAAACATACGAAATCAGTAAGAATTAAAAAAAATGTTAAAAAAACATAATTTAAATCTTAAACCATCCGAAGTTGACACCAAATCACGTACAGCCTGTACTATCTCTAATTTTAACATCATATTATAGAGAGGTAGGGGGAGAATGCGTTTCACCTTCTTTAAAGCTCAGTATCGCTGATACTGGAGGAAGACCAGGTAAAAGCCTGAATCTAAAAATAAATATTACGATATGTGTTAGTATATTATATTATATTATAATGTATAGATATCTGTGTTATTCTGTATATATATATATATTAGAATCTAGTACAGTTTGTATGATGGTTATTTGCACCACCCACGCAATATGTCCCTGGAAGAATTTTGTGCTTCGCCTATTAGTAATTGTTTCTATTTTCTTCTTTTATTATTAATATGAATTGTGGTATACAAAGTATAAATAAATATTTTTTTCAATGTGACAGTAAGCATACTGTAAAAATGTTTTTCAATTTCCTTAAGGGTGTGAATAACACTTAAAATGTTAAAAAGCATACTGTATTTAAAATTATTAAAAATAGTTTTAATGAAACTCTCTTTCTCTTGCTTCCTTAGTGTGATTATATTAAAAAGAAGTATATTATCTAAGATTTTGCGAATGTAAATTATTGTTATCCTAATAAAATACCCATCCGTCTTTCCTAATTGAACTGGTGGCATTTTAATTAGAAATTCTGGCCCGTACCAAATAACTTACGTTTTCGCCGCTGCTTAACCGTCGTCCTGTTGTTTTTTTTCAAAACAGGTTACGATATTTTCTTTTTCGGTGACATTGTTTTGTGTAATGTAAGCTCAACTAGGTATTCCAACAGGTAGGTAAGTGGTTGCGATGGGAAATCCTGATGGAATGAATGTATCTTTTACAGCTTCACGTTTGTTCCCGCATTTGTAATCAATGTAACCTAATATCAGGACATTCCGTTCTCCTTAATCCGCCCCAATCCGATTAATGCGTGTTAAGTAACAGACCTCAACGCTTTGTGATGTCACCAGAGCAGAGAAATGAAAATAGTTTAAATATAATAATTTCGCCGAGTGGGAATTGAACCCACAATCATCATGGTCATACTTCGCCACGATAGCCTTAATTTGGAGGGAGGAAAAAGGAAATGTTATACATCAAATAGAATCTTCTTTTCTAGTAGTACTATATATTTAATAACTGTTATATAATAATATAAATAACTTCTAGAAGAGTGGAGTATACTCGTACATAATACAGCAGCGCATAATAAGTATAATATATGTCAATTTTTACTCTCAATATCACAACAGACTGTAAGAGGTATCGTCAAACAGTTTGGTAAATTATACTAATTAGAATCTAATCTAGCCTTTTCAAAAAACAATGATATTCCTGGAAAAATAAAGAAATATGGGAGAAAAAAGAAGCCTATGTTCATCCTAAGACAATCAAGTATTTCTATATAAAACTTTATCACAATCGGTTTAGCGGTTGCCGAAATGACGGCACAGCAGACGTACAGAGTTACTTACACATTTATAATATTAATATATTAGTATGGATCTATTTAGGTACAAGCTTAAAATATAATTTTCCACTGTTCTTATTTCCACTAGTTTTAGTAGTACAGTAATATGCAGCTGATATCGGGTGAAAATTGCAAACTGCATCCATACATTTTACTACGACAACTCATATTTAAAATATAAAAGTACGATATTGAGCTGCAGAGCGTTGTTCTTGTAGCGTTTGCGAATTCCATTTCGAATAACGGTTTTATATGAAGTATTAAATATATGATATAGATATCAGTTAAGTTAAGTTTTTATGATTTCGTAACAATATTATTTTTTTGCAGCTTCACGCTTTTTCACTTAGGCAGGAAGAGTCGGGTATCGACACACTCTGTCCTCTACTTTCCGCCCTAGTTCAAAATATTGTGGAGCGGAGCAAATTGGTTGAGATGGGAAATTAAAATAATTAAAATATCCTGATCTTTCGAGTGAGAATCGAACTGACAAGAAATCGCGTCCACTGCAGATAATGTCCCACATTACCTGTACGAAACGAGATTTGAAACAATCATACGTATAAAAAAATACATATTCTAAATATGTATTTTTTTATACGAATGAAAATTTATACGTTTTCTAAATATGTCTTATTCAATTTCCTGAGTGTTAAAATAACACTTTAAAATATGTTAAAACATATATGTATTTAATAAATAGCATTCTCTCTTGTTCGTTTATATAATTTGTAATAAGCGTATGAGAATTTCGACGCAGCTGGATGTAGAACGCATGGCTCAGCGGTCAGAGCGCTTGAACGGTTTTCAAGAGGCGCAGGTTCAAATCCCGGTGCTTTCAAATTTTTATACATTTTCTAAATATGTCTTTCTAAGTGTGCGAATAACACTTTAAACTTTTGCCGCGCCGTCTCATTGATATTATCAATGCAAGAATAATATTTGAACGCATTAACTTTCGTAATATCAAGCATTCAAACAATCTTTACAGTATTGAATAAGTACCAACTAAAATAATATAAAAGCATTCCAAGAGAATTATCCAAAAACAAACTCATGGGTTCAGAAACTTGACGACTAGGGTCGAGAAATTGTAAAGGCTGAAAAGTCAGAAACAACTCTATTTGTTGTAGGGAACTTTTGCGCAAATAAAGGAATACTAAAAGTTAGTATCTTATAAGTAATTTTCGCTTGAAAGCTCTACGAATAAAATATAAAATTCCAGTAAATATGTTTAAATTTAATATCTCGGTGCATTCGTAGCGCTGTGGGGCAGCAACTGAACATAGACGCGAATAGTTATGGGTTCGATCCCCATTCGGAGGAATGATTATATTACAATTATTTTCAAATACCCGCACTAAGAGCTAAAAATGTGGAGATTGCAGTTTCTTGGTACTAGACTCTTTCTCATAACCCTGCTATTCGAGAAAAAGCATAAAATTGTGAAAAAAAATTGATGAGTTACGCCTATATTGAGTATTTATACTCGAGGATTGATTCAAGTAGTGGTGATGGTGGTATCAATTTCTCTGAGATAAACTACGGTGTTCGGTTATACTATGCAGCCCGAAATACTTAAAACTGATGAAGTGAAGCTAGTGGAGTGACTCACTTTTCCCGCTAAGTAGCCAAACTAAGGCTAAAATTGGTTTCAAATTAAGTTGTAAAGTATAATTAAATTTGTGTGAAACTTTATTCTTCTGATAATTAATTAGTTTGAAGCTGATAGCTAAATATTGGAAATAAGACCTGGAATCCCTAATGTTCCTTGGCATAGATTTTTTATATAGTTTTACGCATGATATAAATACAGAATTTAATATCAAAAACTATCTCATAAAGTCAATTTCTAAATTGTACATTATTTTGGTTTTTTTCTTAATAACCAGACACGCCGCAAAATTCTTAAAATATATCCATTCTTGTAAGAGAAACTTTATATTATATACACTTGCGTAGTTGGGCCCGTTTAATATAAATTACTTGTAGTTTTTCTCAATCAGTTGGAGTCATTAATCAGCTTTCCTATGGGACGCTTGGGTCGTTACAAGAAACATACTGAGGTTATTCGTACGCGATTTTTCTTGTCTAACATTACATTAAAACAGTTATAAAGACATATTTTTTAATTATAGTAGCGCGGTTATTTAATTTCTAAAAAATGAATTAGTCCCAAACACTTCGTGAAAGAGAAACTGTTTTGTGCTATGACGCGGGCGCTGAACTCACATTGTATTATCCAAAGATACAGAATATTTATAGAGGTTCAACATTTTCTATTGCCCTTAAAAGCACAACAAGTACACAATATCCGGACAATATTCTAACTTAACAAATGTATTATTTCAATTTAAAATTAAGTTAATATTTAAATTTAAATCGTTTTTTCCCTTGTAGATAATAGTTAGTGACACCGATTCCAGCTTAGTCTATTCAACTCGAGATTAACCTAACTTCGGCGTGGAGTTCTATCACCTAGCATGCGATATTTTAAATAAATATTTTCTGTCATAGTCTGACTGTAGACGTAATGGTAGTGAAGTCGATTTACCGTAAGTGGAAATCGAACCCACAATTGTCACGTAAAATCGTTAACCTCAGAATTGCACCAGAAAGGCGCATATAATTTACATTTATAAAACGATTAATAAGCGACCGCCTCTGACCGCATAGCAGTCCCTATCGTTTTAATATATTGATACATATTCCAGTATTGCTAGACCAATTTGCTTATTATAATTATGTAATGTATAGTTATAGAAAATACTAGCATTCTGCTCGTTTTAGCTTCACGCTATATCCCGCATAATAGGGTGAGAGAGAACCTAGTGTAAAGACACTCCGTTCTCCACTTTCCACCCGAACTTGAGACATTGCGTGTCCAGTGTCAGACCTCAACGCCGCGCTTGTTAACCAGAACGGAGAAATGCAAGTATCTCAAATATAATCATTCCCCGAGTGAGAATCGAACCTACAACCAATCACGTTTATAGTCAGACGCGACATGATAGTTCAGATAAGTTAAATAATAGTAAAACGGAAAAAAAAACAGCTTTACGCTTTACCTCACATAGCGGGTAGGCAGAGAGAACCAAGTGCAAAAAATATGAAGGTGAAAAAAAAAATTTTTACATGCAACCGAAAATTTGTACTTAGCTACATATATACTTGTCTTTCTGTGATCTGCAACACAAATCACGGCGTTAAGTACCGTTAATCTAGTCTAGTTACCTTGAATATAAAAGCTAAAATAATTTTACAGCAAAATGACTTATTTATAGAGACGAAGCTTTTTCTTTTTACTATAAGAATTAATTAAAATGTACTGGTAAAACAAAAAAAAAGTTGAAAGAAAATTTTCTTGTAATTCATCGAAAGTTCAAATCAAAGGCCGAGAAATGTTTCGGAGGAACTTAATTAAAAAACATTGTTAGCTTTTCTTAATGTACCCACTTATTTAATTATTTTTCTCCAAGATTTTACTTCCCCAGGTCTTTTTAGATAGAGTGCGGCGTTAAGCTTCCTTAATTGTTAAGTTAAGTGGTGAAAATATATACCTACGTTATTTAAAACTACAACCGCGAATTCGAACCCTTGAACGGTTTTCGAGAGGCGCTGGTTCAAATCCCGCTGCGTTCAAATTTTTATACATTTTCTAAAATATAATAAATAATAAAAAAAATCCCAGAATCTAGCTTAATGACCTTTAAATTTATACCATTTAGAAAAATATATTCTTTTAATATAGTTCAAACATTTACCTGGTTTATATGAAAATAATGAATATTTATCGGCCAAAGATTACTTGTGGAAGCTTTTGTAACGGAAAATAAATGGCACAATCAAAAAATACTTAATCAAGCTTTAAAAATACAAAGTTCTCCATATCGGCATGAAATAAAATATTTATAATGAACTGTTAGAGTAAAAGAAGACTGACCTAAAGGACATCAAATTAACTTTCATAAATATAAACGTTAATTGATAATTTTCTAAATAATATTTTTTAAAATCTTATTCCCAGGTAGTTCTCACAATTTAACGCCGTTTTCTGTTTCCGTCCGTTCCACTATTGTCCGTTTAGTAGTTTTCAATTTTAATATTTATACACGCTTTTTCCTACAAAGCCGGCTAGTCAGAGATAGATAGCCTAGTGTCAAGACACTCCGTTCTCCAGTATCACAGCGGGGAAAATGAAAATATTTAAAATATAATTAGTCCTTCGAGAGGGAATCGAACCCACAATCATCGCGTATATAGTAAGAGATAATTATACAATTTAATATATATTAGTTGTATTAATATTCTATACATATTATAACTTTACTCCCAGTACTAACCTAACCTAACCACAACCGAGCCAATATAACTTAGATCGATAATCTTAATTGCTTAGTGGAATTTGATCTTTATTTCTATGTTATAATCAAATAATAAATGAAAAATCGTTTAGCTCTATAATCAATATATATATAATTGAATTTTGGGCGTAGACTGCCTAATTTTTTTTTGCTCCTCCCCATATTTTTTAACAAGACCTCGCTCAACGCCATAGTTTTTATAATACCTATCGGTATAATGATGTTATATTATAAAGCTTATAGCTTCACGCTTTTTCTGCATAGAAGCATTGAACCTAGCGTCAAGACTGGCTTCTGAACTATCCGCCTGAGTTCCAAACTTTGCGTATTGTACTTAGAGGGACTCAACGCTGTGCTTTGTTTAACCAGAACTGAGAGAAGGAAATTATTTATTTAGTCTGGCCATAAATACTGTTATAATTAAAAATGAACAAAATATTACTTTTAAATTTAGAATCTGTCATTTTTCATATAAAAATTGTTCATTGTGTTTTCTTATTTTCGCGAAAGTATTTTATTGCGGGAGATAACGATAGCTCCTAGAACCAAGAAGCGTATCTTAAAAGAAGACTTAGGACTTGCAGCCTACAAGCAAGCCTACGAACTGGTCATTTTTAACTGATAATTTAAAAAAGAATAAGGTGGTAAAATCAAAACAACTACTATGCGATACATACGCAAAGGGAGGGCAAGGAAAATTTTGTTTTCGTATGAGAATTTTTTTACAATAAGGTAATATTTTAACAAATAAAATAACCGTATCTATGCTGAAAGCTTTAGGGGTTTCAGCATAAATACGGTCATTTTAAAGAGGCTTCCCAATAAGTCAACAGAGTACAACGTGGGCATTATCTGATATCAGTAATGGTTTGGTGGGGTGTTGGCTATGAAGGAGTGACTGTAATAATAAGGACACGCTGTAATAGTAATAAATGTGCGTACAGTGAAAAAAAAAATGTTTCTTTTTGTAACTATATTTATGGCAAGACTAAGAGTATAGAAAAGTGAAAATTCACATTTCTTCGAGTGGAGATCGCATCCACAATGCTTTTATAGGTCCCAGTTCATGTCCCACTGCGTCTTGATAAACAATTTCAAAATACATATTTACAATACGATACTCTATTAATATTAGTTTATTATACATTCCGAATTACGAACCCATATCCTTAAAATTAACTTACAAAGCTTTCTCTTAATATTCCTTACTAACTAAACATTAGACAGTACAACACCTATCTCATTAAATATCGCTCAAACCGTTACCGAGCAAAGTTAATACCAGTTAGAAACTTTGTTCTTATTTGTTTAAAACAACTGTTTTAGTGGCACCTACTACGGCTTTTGTATAGAAACGGCGCTTTTTAGTGAAAACATAGTTTCTCATTAGGTATATTCAAGTGTGGAATATTCAAAGAAGTTTATTTATTACTTGTTATAACATTTTCTTTTGTAGTATGTGTAGGCTTAGATATATATAAAAAAATATGTCATTTTTGATACGTTAACTAAAATAGCTGTATTGGAACCCACGCTCCTGGGTAATCATTTAATAGCTCATTTAATAGCCAGTCAAACTACACTTTGAGCCCACAGATATTAATTAAAAACTTGAACGTATACTTCTAATATATATTACCTATAATACACTTAAACGTCTTCCAAGAAACGCGGCTTCGAATCCTTCTATATGTCAATTTTATCCTTTTTTTTTAATTCTTTCCTGGCTGCAGATAAAACACTCACAACACTTTTAAATCCCTATTAAAAATATTTACTTTTACCTTTGACGTCACAGTATTAGTAGTAGCTTATAAATACAATAACTGTTCTACATTTGAAAAATACATATTTAGAAAACAGATCTAACAACAAATATAATATTGTAATAAGCGTATAAGAATTTCGACGTAGCTGGATGTCGAATGCATGGCTTAGCGGTCAGTGTGCTGGAACGGTATTCAAGAGGCGGGAATTCAAATCCCGCTGCGTTTAAGTTTTTATTAATTTTTATACGTTTCTAAATATGTATTTTTCATTTCCTAAGTGTGCGTGCAATTTACTTTATTAGTATATATATATATATATATTACTTTATATATATACTAATATATATATATATTACTTTATTAGTATATGTATATATAAGTGTAAATATTGTATGTTCGTTTATTATTTGACTTCTGAAACGAGAACGTATCAAATAGAAATATTCTGCCAATTAGTAAAATTAGTTATTGAACCCGTAACTGTATTGTAACAGTTATCAATTTCTGAACGACGGTATCTGAAATTTTGAAATATATGTATATCAAATAGAACCTCCTCATGCAGCATATTTTGCTCGTGTCATTTTTATATTTCCAATTTTCCGTATGCAGGGAATAGGTATAGAATACGTTTTACGAACTGTCTCTGAAATTCTTTGACACGTGACATGTTTTATTTATTGTAATACACTCGTTGTTTTACTTTATTTGCTATTTACTTGCTTCGGCTATAGGCTACGAGTTACGGCAAATTTTATGAACGACTTTCTTCATGGAGTATGTTGAAAATAAGGCTTATATACAAATAAAATTGAACTTACAATAAATTGTAAGTTCAATTTTATTCACTAATATTTATTGTCTATCTAATCTAATCTATCTATCTAAATATGTAAATAATTGATTGAACATAAAGTAGTCCCCTTGAGTCTCTTACTCCGGTTCTTCTCAGGTCTGACGCATTAATTTTAGTGTACCGGTGGTTAATTGTTTGACGGTATATATATATATGTATATAATGCATGCGTGAACTATATGACTTCTGCGTTTTTTCTTATTTCGTTTTTATCGCGTTCTCACTTACAGCACAAACTTTACTCAAAAATATAATTTAAATGGTTGTAACTTTTATGTTTATAAACCGATTGAAATAAAATAAACTCTAAATGTTAACGAAAGTTTACCACAATACAATAGTTACATTTAAATCGAGTAAGCCGTGTCTGAGATAAGCGTGCAAAAACAAACAGACGAACAGAAAAAATAAAATATCTATGTCTTGGGTTCTATCATTTTGATAAACGCTCCTAATAATATTTTTTTCATATATCTTCCATGTACAGATAGCGATCAGTTACATTTTTATATATAGATTAATACAACTACGATAGAAATGTAATAACTATGTGTAAGAGTTATCACAAAACATTATATTCTTGGACACTAGATTAAAGAACCCAAGCATAGAAAAGGAAGCCGAGACAATATTATAATTCAAGCAAATTTCTAATTAGTCTGTACATTTGTGGTAAGTAAGCTCTGTTGTTGTTTCGAAACGAACTATCCATCCCAGTTTAAATTAACCTCTACTGTTTTAATCATGAGCACTCTTTTCTTTACATAAAGCACTTTTGGTTTTATTTTGTGCTATCTAACGAGGCCATTGTGGGGCAGTGGCACAGCGTGACTGGAGACGCGATTGGTTTTGGGTTCGATCTCCATTGGGGAGAATTATTTTATTTCAATTATCTCATATTATAATTCAAATAAAAAAAAAATATTACCGTTTTTCACACAAACAATTAGAATAAAATAAGTATAAGCATAAAAAAAATGGCTAATATATAAGAAGAAAACGGTAAAAGGAATGAGGCTAGCGTATACTGTGAGACTTGTCGTCTACAGCGCTGTTTTTTTAGCATCATCCTTATCCTTTTAGTGTTACCATAATACCCTGTATTAGATATGACCAATTGAAAGATATGACCAATTGCAAAGAAAGAAAGAAAAACAAAAAGAAGCAAATAAAAAAAAGTTAAATTACAAATATGATCATATATAAACTAATTACTCATTAAAAATTGTGATCTAAACTACAATGTATTCCAAACACATTCAAAAGAAATAAATAAAATTGTATATAATCGTTTTCAATTATTCGCTTGGGCTTGGGCTAAGACAGAGCGCGGCGTTGAGTTCCGCCACTCAACACACAATGTCATGACACTAGATTTCCCTCTGACTACTGACTGCTCTGTGGGAAAAATAGTCAAGCTGTTTTTTTTTACTTTAGAAATAACGTAAAAATAATTTACGTTATTTCTAAAGTAAAATTATTTGTAACAGATTACGTGGATATTGTTTTTATTTTTTTTTTTATTTTCAATGTCACGCTCTTTTAGGCAGAAAGAACCTAGTGTCAAGACACTCCGTTCTTCATATAATATTCTCAAATAAAATTCTTCCTAAAAGTGGCTGATACACAACGAACGAAATTTAGAGCATGTAGGTTACACTCCCTATGGAACCTACATTCTAAAAGTAATAAAAAAAGCACTGAAAGAGAATTGCGCAAACTTATTTTCTTGTAGCATTTAGTATTAATAAAATTGATATACTAAATGCTATAAGAAAATAAGTTTGCGCAATACCTTTAATAGTATTTAAAGTGTTCTAGTATTAATTAATATACATTTTATTTTTATTATTCACTCCATGTTTTGTGTGTAAATGAAAACTTTATTGGCCAGTGTCATATTTCTATGTGTTAATTGTATGTATTGTAAATACTGTTTGATTTCCCAATTATACAACAGAGAAACAGAAGTTTAAACGTAAATAAATTCAAATACCTGTGGCAATATATTACTTTCAGTACGTTAGTTGTAGGCACAATTTTATTTGTATATAAGTCCTATTTCCAAGATAATCCATGAAATATTGTTAAAAAAATTGCCCTATTGCGAGGAAGTAGCAAATTGTGCAAACAATTAAAGTGAGTATAGTGGGTGGTATAGTAGATAATGATTACAGGTTAGATACCACTTGGGACCGATTTTATTTAAATAAATATTACTTCTCCTCTCCGGTAACGCAAAAGAGCAAAGAGTTGAAAATATTTTGAATATATTTTTAGCATTTTAAAGTGATCACACACTTAGGAAATTGAATAATATATTTTAAAAAAACGTATAAAAATTTGAACGCAGTCGGATTTGAACCTGTGTCCCTTGGAAACTGTCCATGCGTTCTGACCCGTCAGTTTTCTAAAAATATGTTATTTTACTATAATCAATTTTCCAAGTGGGAACCGAACCCACAACCAATCGCGCTTACAGTCGGACGCTGTCCCACTGCATTAGGACGGCCTCTGTTATCTCGTTTTATATAAAAAATATTCTTATGAACATTTAATTGTGAAAAATATAAAAGCAATTATCCATATGAATGTTGTAGTAATAAGCATATTAATTTACTTTTTCATAACATCAGGCTCATTAAATTTCAAGAAAATTTGTATACAAAATCTTTGTTATTTTTTATTTCACAAATCTACAAGTGACCATCTATGTACAGTATGATATCGTAACGAGTATAAAAGATACAGCAAGTTCAAATACTTTTTTTTAGCCTGAAATTAACTCCTATGTGAAATCTGCGAACATTTGAAATAAAAACTCTATGTGATTGGAAATTCAGCTGTAATTCTAATAACCAATAATAAAATAGAGAACTTATGGTAGGCCATCGTGGAGCAGTGGGATATCTAATGACTGTAAACGTGATGGGTGGTGGATTCGTTTTCCACTTCGAGAAAAATAATACTTAATATTTAAATTATTGAAATTAATTTAATGATGATATGTTATTTCTATTATTTTAATTCTTCACTCTGGTACAAGACAAAGCATGGTATCATTCCGCCACAAAACACATAATGTCTCGGATTTGAGTGGAAAGTGAGTATCGGAGTGTCTTGACTCTGTAAGGCTGTAAAAAATGTGACGTAAGTAAAAAATTGCTTTCTAACGCAATTAAATATATTGATTTACATTATCCAAATATATTTTTAGATTTGGTAGCCATTACTAGCACGTAGTAGTTTCCGCTCATTTTAAGACTTTCAGGGTTTGTAGGGACTTTCAAATTACTGGATATTGAGAGGAAACCAATGCCGCCCTCTTTCTAATCAGATAGCTTAGATTCGTACCCACAACTCTAATTCTCGTTCATTATGATGTCATTGGTTAATTCAGAAGTAAAACGAAATGTATTTTCAAGTCGGTATAAATCTGCTTAGATAAGCTGCAAATATATGTAAAGATATTAAATCTGAAGAATTCTGCGCGTGGTCTTGCATAATGTGAACTTCAAACGGGACTAGGGCGTGTATGAATATATAATCTTTGAATAACTGGGGGGTTTTTTGTATTACTTATTAAAAGAAATAGTTATTACATTCGTCTAATGTAATATCCCTTTTTTCTCTTACAAAGAAATCTAAATTCCAATTTAAATAAAAACTCTGAAAAAGGGCCTCTTTTTTTGAAAAAAGGGACTTTTTAATTCCTTTATTCAGAGATTTTCTTTAAATAAGAATTTAAATTAAATATTTTTAACATTTTTAAGTGTTATCAAGTAAAATTAGTTGTAATAAGCGTATAAGAATTTCGACGTAGCCGGATGCATGACATGGCTTGTCGCTTAGATGGTTTCCAAGAGGCGCGGGTTTGAATCCCGATGCGTTCAAATTTTTATACGTCTTTCTTAAAATGTTTTTCAATTTTAATTATTCTTATTTTTACTTTGATACTATAAACTTATTTTCTTCTATATATATATATATATATTTGAGCTTGCTAACTTTTGTACTCGTTACGATATCATACTATACTTAGCTGGTCACTTGTAGATTGCTAAAATAAAAAATAACAAAGATTTTGTATACAAATTTTCTTGAAATTTAATGAGCCTGATGTTATGTAAAAGTAAATAAATATGCTAATTACTACAACATTCATATGGATAATTGCGTTGTCTCTAAAAATGTTTTTCAATTTTAATTATTCTTATTTTTACTGTATTTTGATACTATAAACTTATTTTCGTCTAATATATATATGTATATAAGTAATAGGAATCAAATACACGTTTGTCACGCGTAGTCAGACATGAACCACTGTGCCATGATACCGTCAATATGGTGCGAACGAAATACGAAAAAAAAGCGATCAAAAACATCGTCCATCAATCAAACTGTTTGGATTGGAAAAATAGATGCTCTGACACAAATGGTACGGATAAAGACTAAAACGGCTAGCTTGTTTCAATATTTTTATAGTGTGAGCGAAAATATATAAAATTGTCGTGGAAAGCGACGCTAAAATGCAATAGGTGTACATAAATTTAATTGTAGCAAGCTGCGTAGCGAGACCACGGTGGCGCAGTGCGACAGCGGCTTATTGTAAACATGCGATTTTGTGGGTTCGAATCTCTCTCTCTCAACTTAAATGATTATATTAAAAAAATATTTTCATTACTCCGTTCTGGTGAGCAACACGGAGTGCGGCTTCAAGTTAAGCCACTCAGCAATGTCTCGGCTTCGGGTGGAAAGTGGAGAATGTGATCACTAGTCATCTTCTGACTGTTATGCTATGCGAAAAAAACGTGAAGCTATTATATGTAGCTTTGATGTCACGACACAGTTGAGACGTATTTGACTGCAAACGACGGTAGTAGATTCGATTTTATATCGGAGTAATTTTTAATTTCGCTTAGACATTTTCTTTGCCCAGCCCTCTGCTATCCCACATTGTATGGCTAATATAGATAGAATATAATCACTCTATTCTCCATTTTACTCTTGTTTTGTAGACATTGTGTGTGTGTTTGTGTATTTGTAAAATTAAACAGAGAAAACACTTAACCCAACAACAAAAGCGTTTAGATATTTTCCCATTGAACTACTATATAGTTATTTCGTTTCAGAACCGAGCATAATTTCATGTTACATTTCTTTTATGAATTTATTGTTATTTTTATTCATTATAAAAAAAAACTCTTCTCTATATAAATTATACACATCCGTAACCCCCGCTTAAATTTCGTAAAAATAAATGGGTACAAAGTTTTTGCATCACGTACCTATGTAGATTCCATATATTCGAAATACAATATCAACTGGCTTACACTGAGTATTATTTAGAACGGTAGAAAATGAACATACTGTATAATCTTCGGTATTTGGTAGGCAATATAAATTTTTTCATATAACTTGCAGAACTTCAACGCCAAATTGCAATATGAAGAAACAAAATCTTTATATCTACAAGTACTAGATATTTTTTTATAAGACCAAGATACCTTACTTCATTACTTCATTCGCCTTTTCATTTCGTTCATATAGAGAAAATGTGGCCATTTTAGCTCAGTGGGCAGTTTGACAGCGTCTGACTATAAGCACGATTGATCGTGGGTTCGATTCCCACTTGGGGAAATGATTATATTTAAATTATTTTCATTTCTCCGCTCTGGTATCGAACACAAAGTGAAGAACGGAGCGTTTTGGCACTAGGTGCTCTCTGATTACCATACCATGCGGGCAAAAGCGTGAAGCTGAAAAAAAGATAGGAAACTCACTAGGTCGGGAATCAAACCCACACCCATTGCATCTACAATCAGATACTACCACTGAAGTCACAATAGCATTTTTTGATTAAACTTTTATTCATACATTTTTAATTAAGTGACCCTCTCGAAGCTCGAAACGTTTTCTTTTAATGTAAAATTTGAATTTTCCCTTATATTTGCAATTAAGCGCTGTGTATGGAAGTCTGCGGCTAGAACTAATTTATTCAGCGCATTTTCTAGAATTATGCTCAATTCCGTTCACCGCTAATAATATTAGTTATAAAAATATGAATGAAATAACAATATATGTATATAAGTATGTAGTTGTTTAATGGGAAAATACCTGATTGAATGCTTTGGTTGTGAGTTCGAAGTGTTTTTTCTGTTCAATTATACAAATATACATACACATGATGTTTTTTAAGTAAAAGAAAAACGGAGAACAAAGTGATTAGCTTACCATCTTAGCCATAAAATATGGATCAGTAGAATATTTCCTTACAAATAAAATACAAAATACCGCACTTTGTCCGACCAGATTAGGCAAAGGAAAATATCTAAATTGCATTAAAAAAAAAATGCTCCGATATTGAATAGAATCTACTACCGTCGGTTGTGTCGTGACATCTTAGTCACATATAACAGGTTCACGTTTTTTTCCACATAACATAGTAGTCAGAAGATGCTTCTTAGTGATGACATTCCACCCGATGCCGAGACATCGCGTGCTGAGTGGCGGAATTTGAAGCCGCACTCTATTTTATTCACGGATTCATTCAAAACGGAGAAATTGAAATAATTTAAATATAATCGACTCGAAGTCGAGAGAGAGATCCGAACCCACAATCAATCATGATTACAATCATACGCTTGGCGACCACTGAGTCACGATGGTCTCTCTACGAAGCTTCATACAATAAAACTTATGTACTATTGCATTTTATTGCATTTTAGCGTCGATTTTGACTACTCAACTCAAAAAATTTTCCATTCTTGTAAGACAAATAAAAAAAAAAACTGTTTTAAAAGTGTTTAATTAAAATTTAAGTGTTTGAATTCGCTCCTCATTAGGAGGGATGGTTCAATTTCAATTTGTCCGCTCTACTAAGACACGTCGTGACACTTAGTTCTTTTGAATACTCAGCTTTGTGGGATAAAACATTAAGCTGAAAGAAATGTTTAATTAAAACATAACGTTCAACATAGGTGATTGATTGTTTTAACTTTTTTAACTTAATCAAAGTCTAAAATATTCATTATACCTACAAAAATTTTGAGAATTAATTTTTCGTACACAATTCATTAAAAGTTTGTTTAGAATTAATTGACGTTAAGATAAAACAAAAAGCTTATACTCGTATGTAAAGTTTTAATTGTCAGCCAGTTATAGCTTAGCCGTTAAATGTAGTCGCTGAGCCTGATATATTACTTATTTGATGTTTAGTTTGAGGTGAGGGTTATTCATTAATTTATGATTAATCAATAAATCTTGCCTCAATTTCAAATTCGGGTAGCAAGCAGAGAAAGGAGTGGCTTGACATTAGTTTTTCTCTGCCTACAAAAGTGCAGCTGAAGTGAACTATATACATTTTTTTAGTTTTTGTAGAAATTAATTGATTTAAGTAAAGGCCACCAAAAATACAAGACAACTGTTATAACAGCGAAAACATAATAATAGAATAACAGAGAGAAAGGTATACCTCTGGTGTCTATTTCTGCCGCGTATAAATTAACTCTAAGCCTATTCCTATTAGAAGTACTTGCAACTTTAATAATTATGATCTTATTAAAATATACGATTGATTTTTTTTTAAATAATAAAAAAGAAACGTGTTTAAGTTTAGAAGCACAGACATTTTGTTCTCACGTAGATCTTTCATTCCTTTATATATATATATATATAGGAATAAAACCTATATAAACCTATATACCACAAATAAAACTTATACATATGTACTTAAAAAGTATCTAAGCTTTGTATTGTGTATAACTCCCATAACACACACATGTACTCACAATCTGTTTTTTGAGATATATACTTTATTATTTTTCTATTGATATGTAATTAATCACTGCGAATACTAAGTCCGTATCTTTTATATACTAATGTATTTTCTTTATAATCTAAATAATGCCTGCGCGAGTATTCTTTTTGTCTTCTAAATGTAAAATCTCTAAAGACACCTGGGCGGTATCCTTGTTGTACTTAATATCGTTTTAATTTACAAAGATAATTTTAAAATATTAAGTAAATGAAAATACAAATCAGCGATCGACCCCTTGCCCCCCTCTAGGCCCCACAAGGTTGCATTCACGCCCACTTTTTGAAAGAAAGGACAATTTTTAGTATTGTAGTTGGCTAGCGTATTGAGACTTACCAAGAATACAACACAATGGAAAACTTGAAGTATCAAGAAATACTTCAAATTATAGTAAATTTGAATTTGTCTGTAAAGTTTCAAAATAAGATAGAAACGAAACATTTAATCTGTAAAGTGCTGTAGCAGAGTCATAAGACGAGATCTACGAAAGTAAATTTCACTAAAAACATGGAATGGAAAAACTAAAACTCAGTTTAGTTTGAATAGTTTTGTATAAGAAATTATTAATGTCGCGTTAAAGTCAAGTAACCTTTTTGGTGTAATGGCAATAAATTATATTTAATATCTATCATTTAGAATTTAGATGCATATGAAATAAATAAATATGTAATGTAGGTAGTTGTGGAATATTTTATTTATTTTCATTTTATTAGTTAAAACAAATGCCAATAGAGTTTTCGCTAAAAAAAAACAAGTGAACTCAAAAAAAAACCATTTTTTATTTTCTTTATTTATTTCGGAAAACATAGAGCTTTTTATATTAAAAAACACATATATTAAACAGTTAAAACAAACGCCAATAAAGTTGTCACTAAAAATAAAAACAAAAATATATTTATTAATTAAAAATAATAAATTTATAATGAAAATATAGTAATTGTAGCCAAGCACTGTGTTCATCAATGAGCTGCAAGAAGTTCTTGTTTTATTTTCCAGTTCTATTCTCTTCTTTCAAAAAGTCGCAGAAGCAAAAGAATCAAATATCGTAAATTATGTGATATCATGCGATGGGTAAAAATCATTGTTTGTTTGAATTATAAATATTTGCTCTGTAAGCAATAAATTATTTATTAGTAAATTCTTGGTTATAATACAGCTGTATAAAAACTGTTTACAACTCGATACGTTATTAGAAAAGGAAGTTTTTATATACTTTATAATATAACTGAGAAAATGTTTTTAAATTACTGGTGGAAAATTTGTAATAGAATATGATTTTTATAATTTGTTTGTCTGTTTGTATCTTTGGAATGTTCAACACAGAACGGATTCAAATGCAACTTTTTTATATTGTAAATCTTTTAACCCTAAGCAAGACTCGGGGTATAATTGATTTCGATGATTGGAACACCTGGCGTAGATTCATATAGATTAAGCTAAGCTAAGCTATAAGAATTAAGGTATAGTCGCCTTAAGAAATCTACTAATGAAACCATAATAGTTCAGCTATACTATTAAAAATAAACAAGCCTCAACAACAAAAACTGTCCAACGTGATTTTCCATTTTCTATTAACCTATATAACAATTAAAGGTCTAGAAAATGTAATGAAGAAATAATAGATTAGCTAGACTGTAAGAAATAAATAAACGACGCAATAGTAAAAGCACTGTGGGCAGTTTTTATTAAGAAATAAAAATCATCGAATTTTGCGTCCGATGATTGTGGGTTCTTTTCTCACTTGCCAGAACGGTAATATTTAGTTTCCTCTTTTCTCTCCGGCAAGACAAAGGTGAGTGTTAAGTTTCGACATTCAATATGCAGCATCTCGCATTTGGCTCGAGAAAAGCAGAGAATGGAGTGTAACTAGGTTCTTTTTATCTGCCGAGAGAGAAAAGTGTTAAGCTGAAAAAAATATAGCTGGAAAATCTCATGTAAAATTAGTAAAAACAAGAAAATTACAACCTTAAATTTTCTTTTCATTGCAATTTTGGATCTAATTTTTTATGTAAAAAAATGGAAGGCTACGCTAAGCCATGCGTTCTACATCCGCCTGCAACGAAATTTTTGTACGCTTATTACAACTTATATTTGTTGTTAGCAATCTCTGCGGAGAGATTTTTACAAATTTCTGCTACCAAAAAATTATTCTACGAACATACGTTTGGCAAGAGATAATGCTGTTTATTATATATATATATATATTTGTTACATTTTTTAAAGTGTTATTCACACACTTAGGACATTGAAAAAGACATATTTAGAAAATGCATAAAAATTTTAACGCAGCAGGATTTCACCCTCGCCTCTTGAAAACCGTTCAAGCGCTCTGACCGCTAAGCCACGCATTCTACATCCGGCTGCAACGAAATTCTTATAAGCTTATTACAATTTATATTTGTTATTAGCATATCTGTAGATACTAAGTGTGCGAATAACACTTTAAAAAATGTTAAAAAAAACATAAATAACGGTTAAAAATGAACAGTTTTCAAGAGGCGCTGGTTCAAATCCCGCTGCGTTCAAATTTTTATACGTTTTCTAAATATGCCTTTTTTAATTTCCTTAGTGTGGGAATAACACTTTAAAAAATGTTAACAAAGTAAAAACATAAATGTCATTAATCTAGAGTGTTTCTGTATCATGTGCTTAAGTCAATAAAACTATTATCATTATTATTTATGTAAGTTTAGAGTTCTAAAATTCTATAAATTGTGAATATGGGTTCGTGTGGGCACATATCGTGTTGCATATAGGCGAACGAGCTCGGGGCTTTGCTTGGGTCTTGCGATGTAAGGGTAGGCTTAAATGGCCACTTTACAATGCGCATTAACTCACATCTACATTGTCCGACGTCCTCTAAGCTCAAAAATTATATTAAGTTTTAATAGTTTTTTTGGCGATAGAGATAAAACGGTGGAAAATCCATTTGTACTAAGTATATTCATCGCTATTTTCCTTTTATTTTCATATGTTTTATAGAAAGCCCTATAAGTCGCGTGATCGTCTCTAAGTAAATTATTTGTGTAACGTATTAGGGAGTTAAGTGGAAAGGCTTGTACTGAGTTAATAGATTATCCCAGCGGGATTCGAATTCGATATGGAAATTGTTTGAATGATCACGTAAAAATGAATTAGAACTAAAAAAATAAAAAGGCCGCCGTGGTGCAGTGTGAGAGCGGCCGACTGTGGGTTCGATTCTTGTTTTTGCTTTGGTGACAAGCCAAAGCTGGCCTTAAGTTCTGCGATTCAATACATGGTGTGTGTGTTTTGATTTCGGGCGAAAAGTGGAGAACGGAGTATCTTGACACTAGGTCTCCTCGTGCCTACTACTGCTACTGCTATGCGGGAAAAAGCGTGACACTGAAAAGAAAACTACTAACTAGATAATTAATAGGTAAATTAACTGAAATTGTTGTATTTTTTTATTTTATTCTATAGTGTAGTTGAGACTTGACACTTGACTCTCCCTTCCCATATCCAAAAGCACTTAATGTAAAGCTAATAAAATATTTTAATATTTGCCCGAGTGAGATTTATGCTCACAACCAGCATACTAACCGGGTAACAATGGCGTTAATTATTGTACTGTATTGCCCCATTGACGCGTAAAACACCTGTTGTCTTAGCAACGTGTATAATTCACATTATAGTGTATGCAATACTTGTTGCATTTCTAGTGCATTATTATGAAAAATATAGGCTTTGTGCAGTTTTCCATATTAGTTTAAAATATGCCAAATTACTAACTCGTACTTGAACACACACATATATATATATATACGAGTATAGTCCCCGCGTTGAGGCCAGTTATCAATAGCAGCACGCACTCTTTGTAAGGGATTCTATTTTACTGCTAATCGCATGGATTGTTTTAGAGACGCCAAACTATCATGGCATATAGAGCAAGCCTTACTCTCTAAAACTGTCCATAATCCAGTGGATTAAGATCAAGACTAGATAACCTTTGTTTCTAAAAAATATTAAGTGGATTGAACTTTATGACCTGACGCCGAGTTTTGCAGAAAGGACCATTCTTGGTTATTTAACATGGTGTTGATATGGGCATAGCTACCTCCTTAAGAATAGTATCTTGATACACGTGTGCCCATGTTTTGATACTTTTATCTCAAGAATATGGCTCAGTCACTCCTTCATAACTAACACACCACCAAACCATCACTGAAGTCAGATAATTCCCATTAAGAAGCTGGTTTAGAGCTGGTTTAGAGCATAAATACGATAATTATGTTTGTTTAAATATTGCTTATACTAATAGCTTGATTTTCGCGATTTTTACATATTTTCATTTTTTATAGTTTGATATTCGAAAATATATTTTACAAAATACTTTAGAGGAGTCTGTGGTCACTGGTACACTGTTTCTTACATTGATAGATACAAGTATACCTAACGGAAGCGTGTTGAAAAATATTTTTTCTATATATTTTTTCACAAACTTTTTATTGTAAGCGATCTTATTGAACGAAAGCTTATGGTGTTATCCCACATTGATGGAAAAAGAAGGTCTCTTACCTCATTTTCATATCAAACTTAACGTTTGGTATTGTAAATGTAATGTTTGTTTAAATCTACACGGAACATTACGCAATGTTACGAGTTTATCGCTATGAATAGTATTGTTATATTTCCTTTAAGAAAATAATATTAAATGTGTTTTGAAATAATATTAGACCATTGAGTAATTGTTCCTTTCTTAAAGGTACTGTAAACTTTAATATCAAATATATCGAAGTTCTTAGACACGATGAGAATTGAGTTCAAAGAATTTTGAAATGCAATTTCTTTGTATTCTAGTGTTTAGACATTATACTCTCTGACGAAAATCCGTTGATGATTTTTGTCTTGTCAGAGCAGAGGAACCCTTTACAGAATATAGTAACATATAGAAAAAAATATACGGCGCAATTTTTTAAGTGAAAACCTCTTTAAACGCGTTGACCACTTTTTGTGTGAACGATGTTGAAATCATGCTAAGAACAAATATAAGTTGTGATAAAGCGTATAAGAATTTCGACGTAGCTGGATGTGGAACGCATGGCTTAGCGGTTAGAGCGCTTGAACGGTTTTCAAGAGGCGCGGATTCAAATACCGATGCGTTCAAATTTTTATACGTTTTCTAAATATGTATTTTTCAATTTGCTTAGTGTGCGAATAACACTTTAAAAAATGTTGTTTAGTTGATAGTTTTAAGTTAAAACGATGAAATTTCGGATATCTAAGGTATATATATTATACTATCACTTCTATCGACATCCCCTCGACTGTTTTCTGTTACAGTAATTACAAATACGGAGTCGCTGAAAAACAAAGCAAATTAAAATCTTCAAAGAACAATGATTAAGAGAATATTCACCTAAGCAAATATCGCCTATGTAGCAAGTAACCTAGGATAACTTTCTTTGAACAAATACCTTCTGTTTACCATTTACCGTGTAATGTTTATTGTAGATTTACGTAATTCTTTTTTCTTTTTAGTTTTCACGTGAAATTAAATGAGATATACTTATGTGATGGGTGACCTTATGCCAGCAAGTCATTAGTAGTGTCCAATTATTTTTACTTTGCTTTGTCTTGTCTCTATACGCGATAGTTGTGGGTTCAATTCTGTTGGGAAATGGCGGTATGATAGTTTTTTAATTATCCCTCCCTTATCCTATCCCTGTTCTGGCGTGGAGTTTGGCCGCGCAATAAATACCTCAATAAGTACAATATTTACTCAAATTCCGACGGAAAATGGAGAACGGAGTGTCATGACACTAGATTTCGTCAGCCTACCTTAAAGTTTTTTTTTGTATAGACAAGGCAAACGAGCGTTCGGGTCACCTGATGGTAAGTGATCACCGCCGCCCATGAACCCGTGTAACATCAGAAGAGCTACAGGGATGTCGCTGGTATTAAATATACAAAGAGTAAAACTGGTTTAGTAAAGCTTATACGAGACCGAAGTTTTTTTTTGTTCTCAAGCCAATAACGCACGACGGAGAGTTACGCCTAGTTGTATGAAAAGTGAAGAACAGTTATGAGACTGTTCCCATAAATACCAGAAATGCTTGTAGATAAAAAGTAGTAAAAACGTTACTTAAGAGGGCAGAAGTAGGGCACGTCCGTGACTTGTACAAAAGTCGGATATTTTCGACAGACGGCCGTCGAAACTCTAAGAGCTCATTAAGTGGCTATCTCACAAACCATTTATTATATCACAAGTTGCTGATGCCCAATTAATAGAGGCCTTCCGCGTTTAGATACAAAGTTATTTAATATAACTTGGTATTAAATTTGACAAGCCGTAGTAGTCCAGTGGTTATAAGCCCTGCTGAACCGTAGGTCGTAGATTTGTACTCTTTCTAGGTAATATATTTATTTGTGTTATTTTGGTAATTTATAATATTTTAGTACGTACGTTAAATAGTTATCTAATCCCTATAGTATGGTCTGCGCCTAATTTAGATTCGATTAGAAAGCCTTGTACATATCGTCCAAAAAATGTATATAAATATGACATGGTCATGTGCTGAAAGCCTTTCCTGTTTATTTCTTATTATAGTTTTTTTATGTTTCTCGCTTTTTCCGAGACATTCCGATCTCCAATTTCCGACCTAATCCGAGACATTGCGTGTTAAGTAGTAGACCTCATAGTGATAGGATTACATACAACCGCCCCCTCCCTCATCCCCGAGTGGGTCTCGAACCCACAACCTGCTCGTGAACAGTCAGCCGCTGTTACACTGCACTACAATGGTCTTGATATCATTTTTTGTTAACAAATAGTAATAAAATGACGGCATTTTATGATATGAACGACCAATAAAATTATATTAAACCGTAACGTTTGAATTTATTTATAAAAACTAGTAGACCTTTATAACACTTAAAGTACGTTTATTTCAAATAAGTTATTATAAAAAAAAATTGACACATTATTTAAATCAATTTTCGTAATTCCCTTCATGGTTTTCGTAAGTTTTTCCTTTACGTGAAAAAACACGCTGAGAGCCATTCAATCAAGATTCTTTCTTAAATACTAATACAGGGGTGGCCAAGTTGTTTGATAGTAGGAGCCATTTTCTAATAAATTCGCAAGCTGCAGTTACATATGTATTTAATAGGTATGTAAAAACGGTATTAAATTATAATATATATTTAATATATATTTTTCAGCTTCACGCTTTTTCCCACATAGCAGGCATACAGTCAGGGATAACCTAGTGTAATGCCACTCCGTCCCCCACTTACTGGCCGAAATCGAGACATTGGATGTTGGGTGGCAGAACTCAATACCACGATTTGTCTTAGGTACCAGAGCGTAGAAATGGAAATAATTTAAATCGTGGCACAGCAGAACAGCATCTGAGTCTAAACGCGATTGGTTGTGGGTTCGATTACCACTCGGAGAAATATTTATATTTCTTTAAGTTTAATAACATAAAAACGATAAGGGAACTCCGAAATGAGAAAGGTATATTTATCGAGAGCCACAAATAATCGTTTGTGGTTCGCCAGCCGCAGTTTGGCCACCCCTGTATTAGCACATTTATACAAGTTTTTATTTCGAGAAAAGTCCTTTAAAGAAGTATGCCAATATACTTAAGAATGATGGACGATCTTCATTACAATTAAACGATCTAATATAATTAATTACTTGTTTGTATGAATTTTTGCAGACTGACGCTTTTTCCTGCATAGAATGGGCACAGAAACTTGGAAATTTTGTGATAAGAGACTCCGTTCGCGAATCAACTGGCTGACCGAACTCAAAACTTTAAAATGCCAAAAACTATTTAATTTAATAAGTTCTTTGGTTTTCACGATTATTACACATTTTGAAATGAAACTATTTTTAATATTATTTTTAACTATTTTTAATGTTACATCTGCGCGCACGCAATATAAGTACGCCATCTGCCGAAAGTACAAAGCGTATGACATGGTGCATGCGATGACAATATAAGCTTTTGAAAGTGGTAAATAGATGGCGCTGTAAAAATTAAATAACGACTTAAAGTAATCAATTGTTTTTTAAATTGTTTATTTTATTTTAAGTTGAAATAATTAAAAATTAAACATCTGCAAATGTATAATGTATGTATTTCACATATATTATGTATATACTGTAATATTAAGGCCATCACGATGAGTGTGACAGCGTCTGAATGTAAACGTGTGCGATGGTTGCGGGTTCTATTCCCACTTGGAGAAATTATCTAATATTTTGTTATTTTATTTAACCGATATCTTCACTCTAATATTTCATTTACTCTGATAACACAAAGTGCAACGTTTAGTTCCGCCACTCAACATGCAGTCTTTCGAATTTAAGCGGAGTGGAAATAAACCTATATATTGCAATATTGTTACGGATTTACAAGAAGTGATGAATAAGCTGATTTTCTCCTAATTTAAATAACTTTAATAGTTACGGATTTTCCGTCCTCTATATAATTACAAACTTAAACTTTTGTAGTAGTAGTTTTTATAAACTATTACACTCGTTAAGATTCAACCCACCACCATTTACAGTCTAAGACTTTCGAGTCAGGCACTCGTACATTTATAAACGAATTGTTAATAATGATGTAAGGAAACTAATAGTAGCAATGAGTATTTAGCTCACCTCTACATTATTCATTTCCTTATTGCTTTGTAAAAAACAACCAACGCCATAAAAAGTTCAAAGGAAACTGGAACGCTTTAAAATAGCCTCTTCCAGTGTTTTATGAATTGACTTACAAGTTACAAAAAAAGGATAAAACCTTGTTCTTAATTTGAATATAAATAGAGGTATTTATGGTATGTAAGATATAGAGCGTATTTTTTTTGAATATATTGATTATATTAAGAAAATATTTAAGTACTTTATACACCAACCAATATCCTTCCGTACTCTTTTTTAATGTATGGTAGGGGTCGCCTGGAAGATATCACCTTTGGTGATAAGACCGCCTTTGCATCTTTTTTTTGTATTTATTATATTTTTTTGTTAGTGTAATAAAGTACTAAAAATATATATAAAATATAATAAACAACCTTATATATAGTTTTAATCAAAAGCTAATAGCAATTAGACCTAACTAATTATAAAACTTTAATGAATTCAATAATCATATATAATAAAAAAATTATCAACATTGTGTGCAAATTACGACTTTATGCGTATAATTTAATGACCGTTTGCTTGAACATTATGTCTAGGTACGTGTATACGTTCGGGGAATCCCAATGACGACCACAAATGCTCGGTAGTTTCAACCAATCAGAAGCTGCAACAATGATTTCTTTTAAGGCCCAATATCTTATAAATAGGTACTTAAAAATATTTAGAAAATCTTATAAGAAAGAGCAAATAATAAACCTTATCCATTATTCAAAATATAACATTCTTAGGTTCCGAAATAGCTTAGAAAAAAGCAATTGAAATATTCAATCTGAATCGCGCTAACGAAGTTTTTATGTACTGTCATATAAATAATACCTCCAAGGAGACATTACCGGTCCTCTTAGAGGCTTCTTCATTGACCGACTCCTTGGTTGTTACCTATGTCTCTGTGATATCCAGTGGATTTCCAGCACCCGTTGTGGCGAAACTTAACTATGCCCAATGTGATACCTTTCCCCGTCTCTATCCTTAATTCCTCACAAAATGTCCTTAATATAAACAAAGCACACAGTTAGCTCCTTAAGGTCCAGTTTGGGTGTTGGATCTACCACTCGGGATAACCGAATTAGAGTGGGTAGTTAAATACAACCAAGGTCGCTCCATGGTTGGCACTAAAGCTCTTAATCGAGATAGATAGCCTTCCACGAGACATGGACTGCAGATAGCCCCTAGCGAATGCGACTATCCGCCACAATAGTACATTACTAGTCCTGTCCAAGCAGTTCCGTGTTTGATATATGAAGAGTCCTGTAGGAGGTTCCCTGAGACAGTACAAGTCTTATTAGCTTCTCAAACACTCTCTAAAAAAAACCTTTTGTTTCTTTTTTATTTTTAATTAGCCACTTAGTAACGTTAATTAACAATATTTTATTTATTTACTTAAGTCAAAGAAATATGAAAAAAATATTTCGGACAAGTACTTACTTAACGATTTTCGTCATGGATACAGTTTGTTAGCTAGCTTTTGCCTACATTACATTAGATCCACTCTTCCCTTGGCCGTGATTTAATTTAAACACGAACAACAACTAATGGACTTATTATATTCCTAATTCCAACATCGCAAGAGTTAATGATATAACGGCCTGTATTTGTATATTATATTATTATATATTTTATAGGTAACTGTGTATTCAGTCTGTTTGTTAGGATCTAGTACAGTATGTATTATATATTCGTATTCGCCATATAAATTTCCTAATCTCCTAACTTTAATGTTATCTGGAAGGGATCGCTGTTTAGCGATAAGACCGCCTATTGTGCACATATTAGTAATTGCTTTTTTTTCTGTTGTTTTATTTTTAATATTTACTGTAGTGTACAATAAAAAATAATTAAAGTAAAAAAATGTAAAATGTGGCATTATTAGGAAATTTAGTTAGTTAGACGGACACTGGTTTATTTTTTTTTCGATACTGAGTTCATGCTGTTAAACAATTGATCTTTACAGCGACATCGGGGGGCGGACACTGGAGGCGAGGCGATGTATATATTGTGTGTGTTCCTAATTAAATATGATGAAATATGTTTTTGGACCTATACATAATTGAAGCCGACGTGGCGCAGTGTGACAGCGTCTGGCTGCATATGCGAAGGTTGTGAGGTCCATTTCCATTTGGGGGAATGATTATACTTACATTATTTTCATTTCTCCGCTCTGGTGGTTGACTTTCGACACTCGTGTCGGATTCAGGTGGAAAGTGGGGAACGGAGTGTCTTGACACTAGGTTCTCCCTTCTCCTTTAATGCGGGACAAATTGTGAAGCTTCAAAAAAGTAAAATTTAATAATTTTATACGTCATTAGTGCACGAGCGAATTCACGGGTTCGAGTAGTAAAATACTAAAAGACAAAGTAAAATAATAGCTAGAAATCCATATTATGTATAAATACGAGTTAATATCATCATCTTATAAAACAAAAGACATTAATATTCGCAAGGACTTCATCTTGTTGGGTAATATTGAATTATTAAATCTATAAACGCCTGCGACGAAAGCTTAAGCAAAATTAATAATCGCGAATTGCTAACACCGTTTCTATCAAAGTGGGAGTATTTGAATTGATGACATTTGTCCAGTGATACGGGATTGTGGCTGAAAGTGAAAGTCGTAGGTTCAAAATCTTCGTTTGGGGAGTTTTATATTTATAATGGAGGTTTCCAGGTGCGTTACTCAAATGGCCTATTTAAATAGCGGGAATTGTTATGTAAATAAATGACCAAGCTCAATTATTAATAAATGAATAAAAAAGAACTAAAAGAATGAATGAATATCAATTAATATATATATAGCTCAATATTATGACTTCTTAATACAAATACTAACACAATATTGTACATAAAACTTTCTTTTGCGTCTTACAATAGGAAAATGCAATATTTAGTTGCTCTAGTTCCTTTGAGCTTTTGAGGTTTTCTTTCGTGAAGTAAACTGCTTAGATTCGGTCGCGATGGGACACAGCATAACTACCGTTCGCTTCGAGAAATATGCTCGAAGCATTGTAAAAGACAAAGCGATATAAATGAATAATGTATATAGACAAGTTTATTTACTAGTGACCCGCTCGCGGCTTCGCCTGTGTAAACTACACGACTATAACTATAACGTTTTTGCACCCGCCCGCGTTTTCACTTGAATCATAAACGTTACTTGTATTTATATTTTAAACGGTTGTAACATGTTTTATTTATGAATCGATAGAAATAAAATAAACACCAATTGTTAACGCAAGTGAATCAAAATACAATAGTCAAAACTGCGCTTAAATTGGTTTAGCCATTTCTGAGATTAGCCTGCGCGAATGCATAGACAAACAGAAAAATAATAAAATATTATTTTGAATTCTATTGCGTTGATAAGTGCCCCAATAATATATTTTCTCATCAACATTGCATGTACAGACAGCGATCAGTTACATTTTTATTACATGTATAGATAAATGTTCTTGTTGTATTATTCTTCAGTGTGAATAAAATGTTGTCAAACTTAATTACCATAATTTGTCGACTGTAACTTACGGCTTAAATATTTTACTTAGAAGAGCTTTTTTCAAAATGTTTCCTTATGTCCCTTCAATTATTATATTTTGACATCATACGTGAAGATGTGACATCATACGTGAAAGATGTGACATCATGCGTGAAAGATGAGACATCACGCGTGAAAGATGTGACATCATGCGTGAAGGATGAGACATCAAGTTATCTCAAAATGTTTTTTAAAGGGACATTGAGTTTTAAGGTTTTGCTAGACTTCAAATTGAAGGGAGGGTAAGTAATACGTTTTCTCAGTCCATTCCACAATGTGACGATAAAATTTGCAAATATTATTAGTTTAATCATAGGTACTAGTTGCCTTGGCAACGTGTATGTCATTTTGTATAAACGTGTATGCCATTTAGCATATATAGTGTATCTACACTGTCAATTATATAATTCAATTTTTATTATAAAATCTCTAAATGAAGGCTATTGTCGCAAAGTGCGATTGGCTGAGGGTTTGATTTCCACTCAAGATAGTTATTATATTTAAACTATTTTTATTTTTATCCGTTCTGGTAAAACAAAAAGCGACGCTAAGTTCCGCCATTCATCACACAATGTCTCGAATTCGAGTGGAAAGTGGAGAACGGAGTGTCTTGACACTAGGTTCTCTAAAACTATTCTAAAACCTGCTATGCTAAAAGTGAAGCTGTTTTGCCTAAAATAAAAACAGACCTTACATTCATTAAGTAAACCTAAAAATATATCTTCAACAAGGTTTTCACTTTACAGACGTATTTGGCGAATATTTTCAGAATTTTTAGTTTGTTAGACCAAAAATACGTGGAGTGGCAACTTCATTGGCTAATGAATTTGTAGGGTGCCCGGCAGAGAGAATAAAGGGAAACTTTTTTAGAAATTCCTTTAACAAAAAGCTTTCATATGACTTTTAATAACCGTCTACTCTAAAGCTTTGTAACGAATTCATTCAGAATTATTAATTTTCTATTTATATAATGGAAATATTAAATAGCAAGTAAAGAAAATAATATTTAAGAAAGAACGCGGCGTTTAATTTCACCACTTTACGCGCAATGGCTCAAATTTCAACAGAGAACAAGGCAAATTTCAAGGTCAACCAGTACCAATCATAAGAAATATAAGTTTACAAGGTTATCCTTGAACATTACCTGGCGTGGGATTAGAACTTGCAACTATAGATTTAAATCAAAATCGTTTCGACTTCTCTATAATGATGTTAATGTATATTATTATTAATTGATATATTATGGGCTTCAAAGCTTTTCGCGCATATCAAGGTTGTCAAGAGAACCTAGTGTCAAGACACTCCGTTCTCTACTTTCCGGACCAAATTCGAGTCTTACTAGAGCGGACACTTTACAGAGAAAAAAATATTTAAATGTAAACATTCTCCGAGCAGGAATCGAACCCACAGCCAATCGCGCCACGATGACAATGATGACGTATTCTTCATTATTAATAAATATTAAAGGATAAATTGTAGCGAATAATGCGAACCCCATTAGTGAATATATGCAGTATTCTTGAACGGTTTCAGAGGCATGATTTAAATCCCGCTGCGTTAAAATTTTATAAATGTTTTCTAAATATGTATTTTTCAATAAACTATTTATAGAAAAAAAAAATATATTTATAGCCGAATGATATTGAATTATAAAAAGTATGTAAATTATAAAAAGTTTTTTTTTATTTTCATACATAATTGTACACGGGTGATAGTTGGCGGAGCTATATACTGTAATATATCTGTCCTAATATTTAAAGCATTGGAAAAAAAATCATACCGGCTGTATTATTAAAATGATACTAACTACAAGGTATGAGAGAGGTGTACCCGTAACTCAGTGAAATCAGTAAGTTTCATTCGCTATTTTTCTACCATAAAAACTTGTAACCCTAAAAAAGTTTTTATGGGACCAATTTCGGGGTCCCCATTAAAAAATGAATTATCAAAATGAATCTACTTTGTAAAGTTATGCGTGTTCGTACTCCTAATTATCCATTTTGCTCTCAATTTGAGGCAGGTTTTTTTATATTGGTTCTGTACGAACGAGTATCGAACCCACAAACAACGTCAACAGCCGCCCAACTACGCCACGACGGCTACTAGCTATTAATAAATCCCAGTATTAATATTATAATTCATCATATCGAGTTTAATAAACGACTATAGTTGAAACAATGAAAGTTCCAAAACCGCTTAATCTAATAAGTTTTACACCAAACTCATAATAAAAGTGAAATATTTGGTGATTTACAAAATGGCGATACAAATGACTAAAACAATCTATGTGATAGATCGTGTCTCATCTGGCGTAACGACTTTACTTAGAAACAATGAAGTAAAGGGTTTTACCTATTTAGGGTATGTCAATTACATTTGTATTAATATTTTATTTTTTATCACTCTGGTGAACTAAACAAAACGTGGCGTTGATTTCCGCCACTCAACACGCAATGGCCCGAATTCGGGTGGACAGTGAAGAACGGAGTATCTTGACACTAGATCTTTCTAAATACGTGGCTAAGCGGGAAAAAGCGTGAAGCTGAAAAAAAAGGCATGGCAATTACATTTCAATAAATATTAGAAATTTAATTTGATGCGAACTGGTGAATTAGGAAAAACACGGTGTTGAGTTCCGCCACTCAACACACAATGTCTTGTAGTTATATTGAAAGTGGAGAATGGAGTGTCTTGACACTAGGTCTCTCTAACTACCCTCTGAAACGTGAAGCTGAAATTTACAGAGCGTTGGTAACAAGTTTGAAACCAGCTTATTTTATAAAATTGTATGGCATTTTGCTGATGATTTTATCTTTTCCTATTCTGGTAAGAGAAAATGCGGCGTTTAGTTGTTAGTCACTTTAGTATCTTTAAAATAGTCTACGGAGTGTTTGGACTTGAAAAAAATAGACTCCATAGTATATCCCATGTCTGATACTTGATTTCAGTGCTGAGTAAATTATAAAATTTTCAAAAAGGAATGAAAAACATTAGATATAAAATTATTTTCTTGGGTCTCGTGGTGCAATGGGACAGCGTCCGGCTATAATCGCGATTGGTTTCGATCCCCACCCCGAGGATGCAATTAAAATTATTTTCATCAATGTCAGTGGGAGAAAAGCGTAAGCGGCAAGTGGGTCGAAATGGCGTTTCAAAATTTTCTTACATACATTGATAGATATGTAGATGAATGTGAAGACCTAGGAAGAGAGAAGTAAGTGAAAGATGTTTTCTTCATCTTCATGCTTTTTGTAAAACGTATAAATTCGAGATTCGAACCCGCGCCTCTTGGAAACCGTCCAAGCGCTCTGACCGCTAAGCCATGCGTTCTTATAGCGTATAAGATTATTAGCGTGCAAGATATTACAACTTATTTTTGTTGTTAGCATCTCTGTAGAGGAATTTTTACAAATTTCTGCTACTCAAAGATTATTCTAATAACAATCGTTTAGCAAGAGAGAATGCTATTCATTAAAAAAAAAACATTTTAAAGTGTTAATCACACACTTAGGAAATTGAACAACCAAAAATAAATTCTTCATGCTTTTCCCGAGAACAAAGTGCCAAGACACTTCGTTCTCCTCTTTCTGCCCCAATCCGAGGCATTGCGTGTTGAGTGGCGGAACTCACTGCCGTGATTTCTCTCATTTACCAGAGCGAAGAAAATAAAAATAATAAAGCAATGATCATTTCACCGAACCGGAATCGAATACAATATCAATATTGAAGTTAGAATATTTTTACATTAAAAGTCGGGTAGTATAGCGTGTATTAAGTATACATTAGGGAATTACAATTTAATAAAGCACTAGCAATTTGTTACAGTTACAGCATTACGCAGACTTACAATAATGGTGGTCTATACATAGATTTACTTGAGTACCTGTTGGAGATTTAATCTGGTCTGTAATATCAATCTTTTTACCCATTAAGTGTCACATAAACCTTGTGAACACTGTAACAAGCGCTAGTTTTATCGCTTTCACTTTATATAACTAACGAGTTGATATACGCATTACTTGGGTTGGGTAGACTGTAGAATGTAAGGTCCACATGTTTCTCGTACCCGTAGGAATTTTGAAGAAACCTAAGGAAACTACAAGTCAGATTACAGCTTTCCATCATTAATTTCGGATGGGCGCCAGTCAGTTAGTAACGCCAATGTATATATATATATATATAAATAAACACATGTAAATATATTTATTGCTATGCTGTCGTATAAACTTCCTATTGTAGCTTTCACCTGTATGAAGAAATTGTACCTGCAAGAAAATCATTATTTTAACCCACTTTTATATTTTATATAGTGTATATACCTATGTAAGTGTGTTATTTGCACAATAACTTACAGTTATTTATTTATACATATATTGTGGTGCCAAAATATTTCTACTATTAAACATTTTCTTGAGTATGATTCGATTATTGTCAAGACACTTCTGTTGGCCAGAGCGGGGAAACGAAAATAATTAAATTATAATTATTTCACCGTGTGGGAATCGAAACCACAACCAATCGATATACAGCCAGGCATATACACTGCGCCGCGATGGCCTCATTATTATCTCAATAAAATAAATTCAATTTAAAATTTAATTAGATATCACATATTATATTAAAAAAAAACAGAATTCACATAATAGTCTATTAATACATATAAATAAAGTAATTAAAATATATAGCAAATATTATGGTCGTATTTCGCGAAATCATATTAAGATCTCACATCGAGATCAGCCCAGCTTAAGCGTCTTATCTAATCGGACTTAACGTTTCATTGACAGCGGACTATAAGCTGTATAATGAATGAGTGACACAGCATCCTGTGATAATATAAAATAAAATTAAATGGAAAATAACTATATTTTAAAAACAAGTAGCTGCTAGAAACTTCGTTTGATTGGATTTAATGACCATTCCCATCAAAATACCCAGTACGCTAAAAAACTTTAGTAAGGGCGCAATTTTTTCGGGGTGGAGCTACCTGAGGTTTTAGTGGGTATACGGACGGCCTACATATGCCAGTCGGGAGTCCCATATAACCGCGTCCGAGTCCTCAATCGGGCGGGTATCCGTAACAGGGTTTTCTCATGTACAAAAAAGGTGAAGGCTCTACTAAAGCTGAAAAGCTATTAAAAAGACTTAATTCAAGATCAGTGCAAATATTTTGTTTTCATTATTTTATTATAGTATAGATACAAGCCATCGTGGTGTAGTGGGCGCGTCTGACTGTAAACACGATTAATTGTGAGTTCGATTCCCATTCGAAAAATGATTATATTCAAATTATTTATGTTTCTCCGCTCTGCTAAGGACAAAGTATAGCGATGAGTTCCGCCATTTAACCCACAATGTCTTCAATGAAAAGAAGAACCGGGCGTTATGAATGCGAGAAAATTCGGGACAATTGTGAAGTTGAAAAACAAATTAAATAGGAGCATATATCTGTGTATATAGACTATTTGAAGGCTAGACTTTGTTTTATTTCTCACGATTTCTGTTTTTTAATTATAAAAACGGACTACCATTATACTTGGTCACACATGTTACATCAAGATCAAACAAAGGTTATACAGTGATTCCTTTATATTGATAAGTAAGGTAAAATATTAAAACTGCGTTTAAATAAATTCTCCTACAAAGCCTACAAACATAACCTTAAGTAAAAGCTACCCACAGAAGCCACAGTCACTACAAAAAAGGTTATAAAATCTCACAATCATAAAGTCTTTTTTCTATACCTATATATAAAAAAAACTCTTGCGTTGACTGACTGACAGACAACGCTCATTCGAAACTACTGGCTGAAGATAGCAGAAATTTAGCACGTAGGTTATTCGGAAGACTTGAGTGTGTACTAAGGGCGAATTTCCTAAAATTTCCACGGGAATTGGAAAAAAATAGGTGTTTCTTATTATAGTCCGCGCAAACGAAGTCGCAGGCTACAATTAGTTAAATAATATAGTAAGCCAAAACAAAAATAAAAATACATGAAATTATTTAATTAATTATAATTAGTTTTAATGAAACATCAAGAATAATAATTTTATAAATAAATATAAAAAAAATTCATTTCGCAAATGGCAAAATAAAGTTAATAAAATATAGAATGCAAGCATAATGGCATCAACTTCACACACAGTTGTTCTGAATAATAAATACTCTTAGGACCGGTCTTGTATGTATCTCTTATTAGACACTTCGACACACCTTTAAAACAATCTACTTAAAGGCTATAATCGCGTATGGCACATGTTAATTATAATTTTGCATATATTTCCAACGGGAAATGTTCTTACATTTTCATTAAACTCTAATTCTTTAATGATAAAGCTTAAAATTGAATGTATGAAAAGAAAATTATTTGCCCAAATAGCCGGCCAAGTACAAGAGTAATACTCTTTTTGAATATTTAAAGGGATACGAAAGCTTATTTCCGGTAACAAGGTGTTAGGCGGTAAGTTGATCCTGTGGTTAAACATGCCATGTGATTTTGAACTTAATTAATATTAGACACTGTTTATTATTTTTGTGAAAGAACATCAAGGTTCAAATCTCGGGTAGAGTAAATTAACCGTTGCGTTGGCAGTCGCGTTATACCTGTTATAAAGTCAGATTATAAAATAATGAATGTTGAAAAATATATATTTAGAAAACGTATAAAAATTTGAACGCAGCGGGATTTGAACCCGCGCCTCTTGAACGGTGTTTTGTAAATATATCTGTTTCAATTTCCTTAGTGTGCGAATAACACTTTAAAATATGTTAAAAATATATATATATAAAACTATTACTTATAAATTCATTGATTGTTTAAGATTGGTTAACTACGTTAGAACGCATGGCTTAGTGGTTAGAGCGATTCAGTTTTCAAGAGGCACGGGTTCAAATTCCGCTGTTTTTAAATTTTTATACAGAAAGCATGGATTAGCGGTCAGAGCGCATGGATTAGCGTATAGCCGGTCTCCAAAAGGCGCGGGTTCCAATCTCGCTGAATTCAATTATTTTAAACGTTTCCTAAAAATTTTGTGTGTTCAGCTCCTACGATTTTATTGGCTTCACGCTTTACTGTCCATGCTGGTAGTATGAATAGAGAGAATGAGCATTATGAATAATAATAAAAAAAAATTCGTTTATCATTTTCCTTTCATCTAGGGATATTGCGTGTTGGTTAAGAGAAACTACACTTTATCCAGCCCCCTGTATAGTAATGGAATTTAAATGTCCATGTAAGGCCAAGGCCCGACGTATCGAACACTGTACAGTAGTCCGTCAGAAGTAGATTGAGGTGACATTCGTCAGTCAGTTGATACAATTATTATATCAAACTACCGCTAACGATTTCTTAGTTGCCTCGCGTACTTCTTCATTCTTCTTCTTTCATGATTTTTGCAGAATGAGCTGACTGTATCATGCTCTCTGATATATATAGCATAACTACGTATAAAAGTTTTTAAATTATTATGATATATACATAAATAATGCAGAGATTATCGTCGCGCAGTGTGACAGCGTCTGATGCTTGTGTGTTCGATTCCAACTAGGGGTAATGATTTTAACATTTAAATTATATTATTTTTTTCGCTCTGGTGAAAAGACAAAGCGCGGCGTTTAGCTCTGCTACTCAACACGGGCGGAAATTGGAGAACGGTGTGTCTCGGCACTAGGTTCTATCTGCCTATCGTGTTAGCCTGTTGCGGAAAAACCTAAGCGTGAAGCTGAAAAAAAAACAAACAGACAGTTGCGAACAAGTTTCTTACTTATTTTGCTGTTAACAAAGTTGAAAGGGAAGTCAATAAGAGTTTTGCGCTCGCTTCATTTCGTTCTTTGTAAATTTATCACATACGAGTACTCGTACTCACGCGGCAAATACGCGGTTGATGAGTATTCAGATTTGTTCGAGCATTGCCACTGAAACTACGAGTTGCAAATTAGTTTCCATAGAAATGAATTCTATTGTAATGTAATAATACATATAATTAAGTAACCTGTTATACAATTTTTCTCATTTACCAGATTGAACCTATAATCTATTCGTAGGTCGATTTTCACCGTCTAAAGACATCATACTAGGCAGCAAAATGTATTTTAAGTAAAAAAAATATTTTTAAATTTGGGTGATTTTGGACGGAAAGTGGAGAAGACTGTGTCTTGACACTAGGTTATCTCTATCACTACCCTGATATATAGGAAAGAGCGTGAATGCGTAAAGCTTTTCGCACATAATACTCGTAGGTTGGAAGTAGGTTATATATTATAGATTTTTTTCGTTCACTGACACGTTGTTCCTTGTCTTTTATTACTTTTTTCTGAATTAGTAATTTTTTTTTCTGTTACTTGACTTATAGACGTAGCTTCTGTGGCTTAGACGTTGAAGTTGACTTGATATGGAAACAAAAATGCTTGTATTAAATTAGTATAGAAAGAGAGTGATTTAAGCAGTAAAGGCAGTAAATATTCGAACTTCTTATTAAACTAACAGAACTTAAAGGAATCATTGTCAAAAATAAATAAAAATTAAAAAACAAAACAGATTCGCTCAATATCTTACATTGGTCCTTCAGATATGACTATAGAAACAGAATGTTTCAAAAAAATAAATAACTTAACTTAACTTCTTCTTTTAACCCACACTAAGGAAATTGAAAAAGACATATTTAGAAATTTTGTTTTCTAAATATGTCTTTTTTTTTACTTCTTTCAAACAAATAAATAACTAAACTTCTCGATCTAAGTAAATTTTTTATTTTTTACACATCATTGGTTTATTTTTATCGTTTGACCAAATTCTCTACAAAACACGTGGCATATTAATGTAACATTAAATATAAAACGTTTTTCCTTATAAAAAATATAATTGTTTTTTATTTTTTATTTCTACAGCAATATTATGAAATTTATTGCCAGCGTCTGTTCGTTTCCTAAGTCGTATAATTTGGAGATCTTCTAAGCAAACGTGTGTTATTCTAGCCCTCATCAATGCTTAACACTAGGCACGGTGTGGTCAAAGCCTTTCAAAGCCTTTAAAAAAATTTAGGATTGTACAAACTTTAGATACTATCGCTGTTGCGGATACCAATCCTGACATATTTAAAGTTTAATTGCTATCAACAATATAGTCTCGTAGTTGTTTCTCGAGAGTACGCTTAAGACTTTGAGCTAGTTACTTCTTGGTCTTTGCCTCTCCTATCCACAGTTTCTAAGATGGATCTTGTAAGATTAGTTCAAGACTTGATTTTTCTGGAATATAAAAAATATTTTTTAATTAAAATTACTTTTTGTGCGTTTTATGAACAATATTTTATTATTAGACTATCGATCCGTCGCGGTTTCGCCTGCGTAAACTACACGACTATAAGTAACTATTTCCTTTCATTACCCGCGTTCCCGCGTTAATCACAAAATTTACCTAAATTTATAATTTAAGCTGTTGATTTAACTTGCTGAATGGTAACTGAATACAATAGTCAAAACTGCATTTAAATTGGTTTAGCCATTTCTGAGGGCGTGCGAGTAGCGTGCAGGAACGCATAGACAAAAAAACAGAAAAAAATAAATAGACATTATTTTGGGTTCTATTATATTGATAAATAATATATTTTTATATATCTTCCATGTACTCACAGCGATCACTTACATTTTAATAACATTTAAAACGTAATAACTGATTTATTGAATATCTTAAAAAAACATGTACATATTGTACATAAATATGTATATATATATAATTGAAAACTGTATTTTTTTAGCATTAACCTAGGCGGCAAGGACCTATTGCAGACAGTAGACTATAGGACAGTGGTATCCAATTATATAACACATTGCGTGTTGAAACGGAAATGCATGTATATTTTATTAACGATATCGAAGCTATTTAGTAAGAAGAAAAAGCACATTCTATCACATTCGAACATATACAATGTCATATTAATATTTGGTTCTTGTTTTTTTTTCTAGTCATTTATTTATATACTAGATAGCTAATATCTAGATTTGTCCTTTGATTCTTATCCATGTTTGTATTTTTGAACTCTGCCCGTACGAGTTGCTGTACCGTCGTTTATTGTAGAATTTTGTACCGCAAGCTGTCGCCTGTCACACTAACATCCTCCGACACTTACGAATACTTAGATTTCAAAAGCGACTTGGGAAAATGCAGCGCAGTTGTACGAATATGTCAAGGATATTCTCTGGGACGAAATTTTTTGAATGATTTAAGTGCCTTTTACCCAAATCTTACCTATTTGAGAAAGTTATATTACCCACAGTATTACAACCTGAGTTCTAATACAATAGTCCTACTATAACTTATTATTAGAACCTAACTTCTTATCAACTTTTGGGTCACCACAATCTCAGCCTAGAATTAAAATTGTTGAGGTGGGGGCCATTGTGGCGCTGTGGGAACGCGTCTGACCGTATACACGATTGGTTGTGGGTTCGATTCTCTCTCGGGGGAGTAAGTAGTTATTATACTTGAATGATTTTAATTTTTTCGCACTGGTATCAATGAAAAAGCGCTGCGTTTAGTTCCGTTTTTCAACACACAATGTGTCTGAAATGTAAAAGGCGTACGAGATGATCCACTTTAGTGAGAATGCGCTCAGTTTACACAGTTTGCGCTGTTGGCATACATGAAAGGTTTATTTTAGTAGGTAGTATTATTTAATAATAATAATTTGCATTTTTTAAAACTATTCATCATTTTTGGCAATCCCTAGTATATATGCGAGTTGATCCGGAAGATTGCCCTACCTACAAAACTACTGTCTTTTTAAAATAAGACAATATTTTAGTATAAGGTAAACTGTTTTCATTAATGACTTATTAATATATATTAATAAGTCATTAATACAAAACAGTTATTTATCAGAGTCAGTTATTTATCCTTATTCATGTAAGTTTAAGAATAGCCCTAAAATAAAGTTTTTTAGATGATTTATTATCAACGACAAGCTCTTATAATATTCGTATAGTAATTTAACAAGAAAATTAATTAAAAAAATTGTAAAATAATCTTTTTAAATTATCTAATCGAATCTTTTATCAAAAAAAAATAAAATAAAATTCAATTTTCTAAATATATAAAGTTATATAATAAGCATTAAACTTTTATACCTCCAACCTCACCATCCGCCTGCCGAAGGATGACACAATATCGCCGCCTTCCGCCCTGATTTGGCCAGAGGCTGGTCAGCTTGGGGAAGCTGATCGCCTAGTCACCTGGTCCGTGTAAGTGCGCGCTAGTCGCTCCCGCGTGCTACTCATAACACGCCGTTGAGGGTGCCCACCACCCTTGACTCCCCGACGTGGCTTGCTGGCTCCCGTCGCCGGGGTTCACGGAAGTCTGAGGTTCCCGTGGCCTCGGCTACTGGCGGTCGAGGTATCTGACAGTCCGGAGTCCCACATAACCACGTCCGACTCCCCAATCGGGCTGGTATCTGTAAAGAATTTCCTCACGTAAAAAAAAAGGTACATGCTCCATGGATCATCTCGTATACCTACTATAGGATCCTCTTACCCTCACACGTACATTTTATTGTTTGTTCGATATCTAAACCTATAAAAATCCAAATATGCAAGTCATTGTAATTGCTATCAACAGCAAATGTCTACCTGTGCCCGCGGACTACTGTAAAGTGTTCGAAACGTAGGGTTCTAAAATGTATTTTGGAATACTCCGGTTAATCCGGTTAAAAACAGTTTCATTTCAAAATATGTAATAATCGTGAGAACCAAAGAACTTACTACAGCAAAAGTGTCACTTAAAGCTTAAAACCAGCCTTACCTTAGTTCGCAGTCACAAAATATTGTTTTTCTTCCACAAAAATATATTGTCTTCTCAATCCACCGTTACGATTTGTTTGAGGTGGGCCCTCGGCGTTTAGGAGGTGTTCAGAACCACGTATCACAGAAAAAACATGGCTAGCTAGCAGCATAAGTAGTTTCGCTGCAATTGTAAATCATCTTACCTCGAAGGATCGTTTCATATACTTTTCCCCTATTTTTTTTTATTGAGTGTGTGTGTAAGTTATTTACCCTACTGTACCATTTAAAAAAATGTATTTTGTCTTGATGTTTTATAGATTCTTTTTCAATAAATGAAGAAAAGCAAAAGATAATATTTTAATTTTATTTAAAGTTTTAGTTTTACTTAAAAGATTTTTAAGTTCTTTGTTGTTCATCAGATTTATTTAAAATGACCTATACAGCTGTAATTGTCTTCAAGCTTATTATAATTGATATATTATTGTTATTATACAAGTATTACACGGTATTGATGGCTGTTGTACTTGGCAATATGCTAACTATTAATTATTGCTACAGAAATTACAACAGGCGTTTGCCAAGCTATTTAAATATCATATAAATATGAAACTATATTAAAGCATTTTGCCTCGTGCGGGATAGATTGTAAGATCTTTGCAATAAAAGTCTTTTGTTTTTCATAAAATCCCTTATGGGAATAGAACTCACTATCTAAAGCTAAATGCTAATTTATACAGACTCCATAACCAATAAATACACAGTTCAGTTTTATATGTTATAAGTCAAACAAAAAGAAATGAATATCTATACATATAATAAAAATGTAACTGATCGTTATAAGTACATGGAAGATATATATACAAAATATATTACTAGGGGCCTTTATCAATAATAGAATCCCAAGAATGCTTTATAATTTTTTTTCTGTTTGTCTGTGCGTTTGCGTTATGATAAACTCAGAAACTTAACCGGCTTAAATGCAGTTTTGACTATTGTGTTCTCGTAAACTATATATATATATATTTTTTTTTACGTGAGGAAATCCTTTACGGATACCAGCCCGATTGGGGAGTCGGACGTGGTTATGTGGGACTCCGGACTGTCAGATAGGCCTTCTAAAACCTGACGGTGCTCCTTATCGACTGCCACTAGCCGAGGCCACGGGTACCCCAATCTTTCGTGAATCCCGGCGGCGGGAGCCAGCAAGGCTCGTTGCGGAGTCAAGGGTGGTGGGCTCCCAAGAGTATCACGCGGGAGCGACCAGCGCGCACCTACACGGGCCAGGTGACTAGGCGATCAGCTTCCCCAAGCTGACCACCCACTGGCCGAGTGTTTTCGTAAACTATTCTTAACTCGCGACATTGTGTTTTAAGTGGCGGAACGACTTACGCGCTTTATCATCGGAATAAGAAAATGAAAACAATTGTAATACAATCATTCTTCCGAATGAAACTTGAACCCACAACTAATTGGTTTATAGTCTGACACCCCCACTGCGCCACGATGGCTTAATTATTTAAAATGTATTGTATATTATTCCGATCTTATTAATAGTATGGCTGCCAAATTACAATTGAATCCCTTTCTAAGTGAGTGGAAAGTATGGAAAGGAGAAAGACCCTGCATCTATATATACTTTTTACCAAAATCTCAACGATATAAAGTATATAGTTTGAATACACTAAATAAACTGAAGTAAAAATACTATGAATTTTGCTCATTAGCAAATTTTAGTTCAGAAAGTTTTTGGGAAACCTCATTTCACTTTAAAGTTCCGTCAGATTTGTTAACACCTAATTGCGACGTTTTTAGTCGGCATAGTAAGTCCTCCGTGCATGTAACACTCGTCTACACTCAAGTTGACATTGCAAAAGCACTCTCAGAATTATACAGAGTGTTCTTTTATAATGTATTTTATTTTGCTTATGTAAGTGCAGTAGTAACGCTTATGTTTTAAATGGCAAGAAGTGTTTTGTTTGAAGTTACATACTCATATGTACTGAGTAGACATCTAATTATATACACTATGAAATAGCCATATCCATGCAAATATGCAGATAAAATGCGCTATAAGGGTGAAATTTGCACTGGTATCAATCCGCGGAGCTTAAATTCGCCTTCAACAAGTCTGAAAAAAAATTCATTATAATTAATAGCGTGTTGAATGGCGGTATTTAACACCGCGGCATGTCTAGTAGGTCAGAGAAATGAAATATAATAATTTCCCTGAGTAGGAAATGAACCCACAATCATGATGTTTACACGGACACTATGCCTGTGGTTGTGGTCTCGGATGAGTTTAGTTCTTTTTTACTATTTTTGTTTAGTAAAATATTAATCCACAATAAAATGCATCGTGGCGCAGTAGGGACGTTTGATTGCTATGACCAAACACTATTGGTTATAGGTTCGATTCTCACTATGAGACGGATCGCTCTAGTACCGAACCGCCGCGCTGAATTCAGCCATTCAATACGATATAGTGACAAATATGACGCTTATATACTTAAATGGTTTATTAATGATTAAATTCTCAAAGTTAAAGTTAAATTACCAACAATTTAATTATAGATCTACGGTTACGACAAATTAATGGGCTATCTAATAATTAAAGAGCCCAGAACTGTACGTCGAGTAACGTGTAATTTGAGGACACTCCGTTCTCCACTTTCCGCCCCGATTCGAGATATTGCGTGTAGAGTAGCGGAATTGAGTGACGCGATTGGTCTTGTCACCAGAGGTGGAGAAATAAAAATTATTTTGTTATAATCGTTTCCCCAAGCGCGAATCGAACATACAACCATCGCGTATACAGTTAAATGCAGTGCAAACTGTGCCAAAATGGCCTCCTGATGAGATATATATATATATATATATATATATATATATATTTTATAATTAATTAATCATCACAAAAGCCATACGGCATATTAAAAGGTTTTACTTTGTGCTCAATAATAAAAATATTATCATTACAAGCAACTTAAAGGTAAAAAAAAATTAAAAAAAGGTAAAAGTTTGTGCGTCTTGTCTGGAAATGAGAATATTTTAAATTATTTTAATTTCTCCACTCTGGTAGAACGAAGTGCAGTGTTGAGTAAACCTGCCTGCCACCTGCCAATAAACACGCAATGTCTCGAATTCGGGTGGAAAAAGGAAATGTCTGGACACTAATTTCTTTCTGCTTAGGTAAGGCAGATAAGGCTTTGCTAGATAAGGCGTGATAGGCGTCTATATATAGAGGTATATAAATAATATAGAGGTAGAAATAATCTATATTTTAAAAAACAATATTTATAAATAACAACAATATATAATAAGTAACTCACATTAGCTAAGATTTTCAAAACAAATAAAAATACAATATATATGATTTTTCAAGGCCCTGCAAGCAGAAAGCAAGCTAAATTTTCAGCTAACGAACGATAGGCAACGAAATTGAGCTAACCAAGTTAACTCCTCATATACAGTAGAGTACCGATCTAGTACAAAACTAACATCATTACTTCAAACCAAGGCTCTATAAAGCGATATTAACTAGCTTCCACATTAAACTTCTAAGAGAGCTTCAGAAGTTCAGACATAGCTTTAGAGGCCACTGTTTATTTCACAAGTTCACGTGTGTTACAAATTTCAATAATAATGCAAACAATGCCTTGTATAAGTATATTACGCGGCATATCCTTTTAGATTGCCGATTGACGTAATTTTACATATTACTAGTGATCGCGGCTCCCGGCTTTGCCTGCGTGAACTATAGCGTATTTCGTATTTTCGGCGGCCTTTTCGTAAAACAATGAAATTCTTGGATTTAATAAAAAAAATAGAATAAAAAACTTACCGTGGCCGCTTAGTTTGGCCGTGATGACGTTACAGACAGATAGAGTTACTTTGCATTTATTATATTAGTATGGATAAAGACCTAGTTTATATGTATCCTTTGTTATATTAAAAAAAATAAGTATGCCTTGCGCCATGATTCGGCCAGAGGGTGGTCAGCTTGGGGAAGCTGATCGCCTAGTCACCTGGTTCGAGTAGGTGAGCGCTGGTCGGTTGGTCGGTCGGCGCTCTTGGCAGGCTGTCGAGGGTGCCCACCACCCTTGAATCCGCGACGTGCCTTACTGGCTCCCCCCGCCGGGGTTCACGGAAGATTGGGGTCCCGTTGCCTCGGTTCGAGGAGGAGCATCGTGAGGTTTTAGTGGATATACGGGCGGCCAAAGGAAACGATGGTTGGATGACGTGAAACAGATATGAAAGCCAATTGACCGACTGACTGACTGAAGTTGAGGATGTAAGAGGTAGGCAATGAGAGTCAGGACTATTGATGCCAAGTATACAATATTATATGAATATACAAGTATACAATATATATATATGAATTGTCACAATACAAGTACATGTTAGTTTAGTATAAATATATTATATACACTAGTTATTTCCTGTGGGTTCGTCCGCGTAGTAATAAGCACTTCTGGAAATTTATATTTGACTATAATATTTTTAATATATATATTTTTTATTTTTATTCCATAGACAAGGCAAACGAGCGTTCGGGTCACCTGATGGTAAGTAATCACCGCCGTCCACGACCCCGTGTAACACCAGAGGAGCTACAGGGATGTTGCCGGCCTTTAAGATGGAAATAGACGCGCTTTTGAAGGTACCCATGTCGAATCGACCAGGACACACTGTCGCTGGTAGGCCATTCATGGGTTGAGTGGCATGTGGAAGGAAGTTCCTATGAAATTGCACAGTAGTAGAGTACCACGTATCTAGACGGAGAAGAAGATATTTCAGTCGGTTACGTACTGGAAAATTCTGCGGCAGGAAAGAAGTCAAACTGTTCCTCCTCTACCTCTAAAATGGCAATTTCAAGTTTGCAGCATTCTGCTGACATTATAAATGACTTACATACAAACTTGCAATAGCCTTTAGACCTCTTTAGTCCGGTCCTGTCGCCAAATCCGTTCATAGCGGACGTTTTCTAACTATAAACCGCCTTGTCAAATTCGTTTTATTTATATATATGTGAAGCTTTTAAGATTGTATTTAAGTATTATAATAATATTATATTATGATTGTAATTTATTGCAATAGAAATTATCATCTCATAAGAATACTTCATGTAATTTTAATTTTAAACTTAAACTTTTCATTAAAATTAGTATGAAAATTTATATAATGAAAGGGCTTTTTGCGCTCTATTTCTAGTTAGACTTTAAACTATGATAAAAGTTAAATTAAGCTAAGAATGCTGACGGCGATTAGTGCGGCACCTCGTTAAAGAAAACTGATTTTGTTAACGACGCGACGTACTTTTTCACTTACAATGTTAATTTTAAGAGCTTTCAGCTAGACTTTATAAGATTTTTTAAATTTGATATTGTAATAAACAAGAAGACTTTCTTAAAGTTTTTAATAATATATTTTTATTTATTTTATACATTCTTTATTGCACACAATTAACAACAAAATTAAATAAAATGTACAAAAGGCGGGCTCAACGCTAAAAAGCATTCTCTACCAACCGACCCGTCATGTGGGATATAAAAGTGCGCAACAGCCAAAGGTATAATTTTAATAAGAATCAATACTTATTTACACACATACATACCTGAAAAATATATAAAATAGTATGTTTCTAGATTGGTTTTGCTTTTGTTGGTCCTAGTAACTTTCAAATTAAACTAAAAACTAACTATTTTGAAAGATTATCGGTCTATCAAGATATCAACTCCTACGACCGTATTAAATACTAGCGACCCGCTCACGGCTTCACCTGCACCTACACGAATCAACTATGTCTTTTTTTTACACTTAAATCATAAACTTTGCCTCAATTTATAATTTAAATTGTTCTAACTTTTTTATTTGTTAATCCATTTCAATTAAATAAGAAGAATTAAATATGAAGTTTATTTTGTCAAAACTATATTAAAAACAGATAAATAAAAACGAATAAACATTGTTCTGGGTTATATTAGATTGATAAATAATATTATTATATATATAATATTTTTTCTTCATATATCTTCCATGTACAGGACAGCAATCAGTTATATTTTTATCATATGTATAGATATTATTGTGATTAGTTTTTTTTTTAATTCACATAATAAATTGTCAAGGTTTTAAATAATTCCATAGCTATTCAAACAATTTAGTAATTATGGTATTTTCACACGATCAGCTGAGAAAGCAATTTGGCTCGGTTATGGCGTGTAATGGGGAATTAAACATGGGGTGAATGGGGCTAACGACCGTTAAAATGTCGTAAGAGCTTGTTACATTGTATATATACAATTTACATGAACGAAATTCTCTATTTAGAATAACTCCTTTGAGGCCAAGGAAATGATTTGTTGGCGAGATAAAAGCGGAAGTATCCTTGAATTATTAGACGCAAGTTTGATTTTTGTTTGACGCAAATTTGTTAGATTTTTTAAATTTTACGTATTTCTTACATTTCACTTTTTACGGACATAAGTTAGTGATAATTCACTCTACTTATTCCTTTCATGATATTCTTAGCTCGGTGGTAACATCTTAATGAAGAATGATGCCGAAATAAACGAAGTTTTACACCTATATTGTAACCTAGTGTCAAAACACTCCCATATTCACTTTCCATCAGAATTCGAAATTATGTGTTTTAAGCGTGTGACTTATGACGGAAGTCATCATCGCACTTTGTCTTAACAGGCTAGGCAAGTGACAAAAATTTAAATATATTCATTACCTCGAGTGAGGAATTGAACCTACAACCAATTGCCAGTCAATCGCTGGTCTACTGTGCCACAATACCATGCTTAAAATTAAAAGATGTAAATGAAAAACTGTCCTTCAAAGTCATTCTAAATACCAAGTTGTCATTTAATTAAAAAAATTCATTTATACACTTTAAAGGTTAACATAGAAAGGGTTCTATAGCGAATCTACGCTACAGGAGTTGAAAATACTTATATTTATACTCTGTGGATTATACTCTGTTAGCTGCTACCAAGTCTAAAATTTTAAAAAAGCTTTTCGAATGTAAACTTTTTTGGCATTTTAAATATTTGCTAGCTCATTCATTATTGAACTGTGAACTAGTATGAAAAATTGAAAAACAAAAGCTAATTGGAAAATATAATGTTATATTTTGTTAACATTTTTTAAAGTGTTAATCCCACACTAAGGAAATTGAAAAAGACATATTTAGAAAACGTATAAAAATTTGAACGAAGCGGGATTTGAACCCGCGCCTCTTGAAAACCGTTCAAGCGCTCTGAAAAAAAAAAGCCATGCGTCCCACCTCCAGCTACGTTGAAATTCTTATACGCTTATTACAACTTATATTTGTTGTTTTTTATACGTTTTCTAAATATGTCTTTTTTAAATTAAAAAAATACTTTATAAAGGCGCTTGAAACCTGCAAGTTAAGTACCAATCACTTCACCAGTGTCAAATTGTGGGTTATAAACCCATTTCCTATTCCTCCCTAACCAATTCCTATTGAATTCAAAAATTTAATGTGAATGTATTTACTAGTTTTGTATATTTAGTGAGGTCATTATACCGCAGTGGGGCAGCTTCGTGCTATAAGGGCGATGGTTTCGGGTTCAATCACCACTCGTTGAATGTTTATTTTAAATTATTTTCATTTAGTAGGCCAAAGTACTAAGTGCAGTACTAAGTTCCGCCACTTAACATGTAATGTATCGATTTAAGATGGAACGCTTTCCATCCCAGGAACGAATGAACTTTCCAGCGAACTGTTTTAACACTCAGTTCTCGCCTACCTTGGTCTGCAGGAAAACCGTGAAGTTTTTAGTAATATATTTTATAGGTTTATATTTTAATAGCCTTGAACGGGGTTTTATTATAGAAATATTTTTAATTGTTTTTAAACATTTTTTAAAGTGAACACACTTAGGAAATTGGTTCATATCCCGCTGCTTTCAAATTTTTCTGTGTTTCAGTTTTCAGTCAACTGTCAACAAACTCACTATTAGGAATTGTTTCAGATTGCCCGTCCACATTCGGTCTGAGTTTAGGACTAAGTCCAATTTGCAATAACATTTGTATTGGTAATATATGTTTATTTCAAGGTTTACCCCAGAGAACAAAACAGGCTTTCTACTGTGGTATTATTAAAATTGAGATATAAATTAGAATATATATAGATGTGTGTATACAAGAAAAAGCTTGCAACGTTTTAAGTCTTATTTGTAACTTTTTATATTATCCAATTAACTTTAAAATTATTATTTATATTTAATTTTAAGCTTCATACTTTTTCCTGCATAGCAAGTTATCAGAGAGAACCTAGTGTTAAGATACACCGTTCTCCACTTTCCTTCTGAATTATTGAGATGTTGGGTAATGAGTGGCGTTACTTACTGCCGCGTTTTGTTTTCTTCACTAGAGTGGAGAAATGATAATTGAATTATAATCATTATATAGAGTGGGAATCGAGTCCACAACTAATCGCTATTACAGTCAGGCGCTGTCTTACTGCGCCACAGCCTTAAGGCTTTATTATTTAAATTATTATAAAAAACTTAAATAAATGAATAATTCGTTTTTTGATTGACCTATTGCTGGTGGTGTAAATCAAAAAATGAACCTAAAATACATACATATACACATTTTTGTGGTTTTAGGCATCTCTTTCATCATACGTGTGTATGATGGAGCTTGAATCGGGCAAGTTTATAACTTCGTTGTCGACTTCCGGCATTCCGGTATTAGGTGATGAAGATAACGGCACACGTTGTCTGACTTGACCGAGGTTTTTAATATATATATATATATATTTTAATATTAGACTTTTTTAATATGAGCTTACAGAAACTTACATAATATTAAAAAAAGTTAAGGTCTAAGTAAAGTCTGTAACTGTTATACGCCTATATCTATACATATAATAAATATGTAATTGATCACTGTCTGCACATGGAAGAAATATGACAAAAAAAACAAAGAATTTAAGCATTTATCAATATATAAAAGAAACCAAAACAATGTAATTTTTTATGTTATTTTCTGTTTGTCTGTGCGTTTGTGCACGCTAATCTCATAAACAGCTAAACCGATTTAAACTTCCCTTTATATTTGGAGTTAACTTAACTTCAATTGCTTTACCTATTGCTTTACAACCATTTATCGAATTGGCGAAAAATCTAAATAATTCAGTTTACGCAAGCGAAGCCACGAGCGGGTCGCTAGTATTAAAATATATTTATTAAATAATGAATACCCTCTATTATCGTGTTCGAGAAACTGAAACTTTTTTAAGTCGAAAGAAATGTAATATTTAATAGAATCATAAAAAAAGTTCGGGCCATAACAAGTCCATAATAAATAAAATAAATAATTATAAATAAATAGAGGAAACTATAATATTTTTAAATTTTGAATACATAACAACAATTTTATCACAACTGGTTCAATGGTTTGGCCGTGACGACGTCAAACAGACAGACAAACAGCTTTGCTTTCGAATTTATAATATTTACATTATATATTATAGAATGGGTTTAAATGTAGTTTATTATATAAACCCCTTAGGTCACTTAGCCTAATGTTTGTATATCCAATCTGGCAACAAACGACTCTATTTGTCCGTTCCCCTAGTACCGTCGGAAGATTGCTTTGTAATGAGCTCGCGTGTCGCTTTCCATAGCTTCTTTTAACCTAAGAGCTGAAACAATTGAAAAATGATAGTTTTATTTAAATGTTTATCTATATATTTAATAAAAATGTAACTGATCCCAGTCTCTACATAGAAGATATATGAAAAATAATATTATAAAGAGGCATTTATCAATATAATAGAACCCAAAAAATATATATTTGTATTTCTTTTCTGTTTGTCTGTTTGTTTGTGCACGCTAATCTCAGAAACCGCTTAACTGAGAACGCAGCCCGCGTTCTCACTTCGATAAAAACGTGTACTTTACGCAGGCGAGGCCACGAGCGGGTCGCTAGTTTATTTATATATGCGGTAGATACAAATGTAGCGCAAAGGGTAAACACGACTGGTTGTGGGTTTGATTCCCACACAGGGGAGTGATTATGTTTAAAATATTTTCGCTTCTTCGCTGGTACCTAAGTAAAAGCGCAGCATTGAGCCTCTTAACACTTAATGCCTCCATTTCGGATCGAAAGTGGAAAACACAGTCTTGATAATATTTTGTTCTCTGACTACCTTGCTATGCGGAGAAAACCATTCCGTAATTTTCATATTATCAATATTACATCAGTCTGGACCAACAATATGTATTTCTAAATTTATAAAGAATGATGATTTAAAACACATTACCTATATTTTACATAAGTTAGTCAAAAACATAATCTCTAAGGCTATATCGTATAATATTTTTATACTCAAGCCGAGAGCTTCATAATAATTGAAAAGAAATCAGTTTTTTATCTAACGCTTTAAGTCGCTTTGCTCGACCTAGTTGGCAATTTAAACGGCTTTCTAAGTCCAGTACAGCTTAGTCGCCTAGAACAAAATAATGTGATGTTCTATTTTTATTTGTAAGTAAAGCAAACAAAATTACTATGTATTATGTAAGGGATAATGGTATGACATTTATGAATATAATATAACCCAAAAACAATAACTTTTAATTTTCTTTTCTGTTTGTCTGTTTGTTTGTGCACGGTTATCTCAGAAATGGTTTAGCCGATTTAAGTGCAATTTTGATTATTTAATTGTGGTAAATTTCTCTTAACATATTTATTTAATTTCAAACGGTTCATAATCAGAAAAAGTTAAAAACATTTAAATTATAAAAGTGAGCAAAGTTTGTGATTTAAGTGAGAATGCGTGCGGGCGATAAAATTAAATAGTTTAATCATGCTTGCGCAAGCGAAGCTGCGAGCTGGTCGCTAGTTTCTAATATTTTGCAATATTTTATGATACATATGTTGTTCGTTACAATAAAAAGAACAGCTTCACGCATATTTTCCTTAAACTTTCTTCTGAGAAAAAAATCTTGTTTTATTTAGGTTTTCGGTCGTTTCAGGATTTTAGTATGTTTTATTAACTACGTGTGAACAAAACTTTAGCAGATCCAAAGATAGAAGATTATATTAAAATATATATATAAAAATTTAAAAGCAGAGGTGCTCGAACCAACGCCTCTTGGAAACCAAGAAAAAAACCAGTCCAAGCGCTCTAACCGCTAAGCCTTATACGCTTATTATATCTTATTTTTGCATGGCTTGGTAATTTCGTTTTCAAAAAATCGTTTAGACGCTATACGTTTGTTATAAAACGTTTGTTTTAAACCTTTATTTAACTTAAATAATTTTATAATTCTTTTGAAATTATTGTACATACATCTGCTTTATATTACTTTTATTGTCAAATAAATACTTATTCAGATTGGAAGGAAATTTGTGATTAATCGACGTAATTTGAGGGAGTCGTAGATTTTTTTTCTATAAGAACTACATTGAACTTCAGAATAAATTTATAATGTATGTTGGCTCCATACTCTAAGCTCTATTTACATGCAAATCATGTATAAAAAAAACATTTATTTCTATTCAGTATTTATCGGTTTATATAATTACTTAACTGTTTCAGTTTTTTAGATTTTCTACGTAAACTACATCATATAAAGTAACAGACAGACATACAAACAAAAATTGTACTGATTGGATTTTTCGCTTCTATTATCGATACATTAACGGACCCAATTGAAATTTTTCTAAAATCTTTCATGTACGGAATTGACTTTTCTACTCTTTTATTATATATAAGATTATTAGATTTTGGTGTGAAGTTCTGGTAGACTATGAAGTTGCAAAACGTATTACTATTATTGCAAATATCACTTCAAAATGAACTTCTATACTATATAATAATCTAAAATCTCAACTTGACTTCCATATTGGACATTTAAATGACAAAATGAGAGAACTTTTTTCTCGTTTTCCGTTTTCCATCCGAATTCGAGACATTGGTTGTTGAATGGTGGAACGCCGCGATTTAATTTAAAATAACATATATGTAAATATGTACCAAAAAAAATTAAATATGTAGCTTGAACGCCCCAAAATTCAAAATGTAAGCCTTAATTTCCTTGAAAATGAATAGCCTGTACAGTGAGTTACACATTATTCTATATATAAATTGAGCCTTACTACCTAACAATACGGTTGAAAATCCAAAAGCATAACTTATCAATTTAGCTCTTCCTATATTACAATATAACAACGCCACAGACACAGGTCAGCTGACAATAAGAAATGTAGGTATCGCATATTCTTGACCCTCGTCATTGAGAACACTATTCGTCATCAATTTCGCGACGCCATTTGTCTTTTCTGCCCGCATGAATCAGCGGAAAGGAGATTTTTCCTCGGCAACTATGACATTTTTGGGATATCCGAAACATTAATATGAGACCAGCGAGATTCGCTGTCATATTTTTTTTTTGGAATTCATGGCTTTTGTTATATGATAGGAGTATTTTTAGCTTAAATTAGGGTGATGCGATGTCGGTCATCATCATGGCGCAGTGTTAGTGTATACAATGTGTGTGGGTTCGATTTTCACTGTGTTTTTCAATTTTTATTCTATTTTTGGCTATTGTAACATTTAAATGTATAATAATAAGAATAAGATTTATTGATTTTATAAAAAAAAACACAATGTGCGATTTAAACATAAACTCAATTTATTACTTATTTAGAAAACAGGAAAAGACAATAAGCAATAACTAAAAGTTAAAACAAAAAACTAGGATCCACATACCATATAAGAATATCCACTTAATAAACCCGATTATCCAGTCTACAAATAAATTAAATAACTGCCCTGACAACGACAAGGTGCGAGAGTGAGTCTTGAGTTTCAAAAATTATAGTGTAAGGAGAAATTTTCACCATTTCCTGCAAAAGTTCTCAAAATTCGCAGATTATTCCGCAGGTACTACAACCCCATTATGGGACTTTTTGTACTTTAATTAATTTAAAACATAAAAATAAATATGCTATTATACATTTTTTGGAACTATCTTCCCGGCCCCACCTATTCTCTCTGTACGATGACGCGACCTAGATACAATTGCAATTACATTCTTGTCTCAAAATACCCACATCAATATTTTATAAAATATTAATAAATAATATGACATATTTAGAAAACGTATAAAAATTTGAACGCAGCGAGAATCGAGCCCGCGCCTTTTAAAAACCGTTCAAGCGCTCTGACCGCTAAGTCATGCGTTCTACATCCAGCTACGTTGAAATTCTTATATGCTTATTACAATTTATATTTGTTGTTAGCATCTCTGTAGAGAGATTATTACAAATTACAGCTACCCAAAGATTATTCTACGAACAATCGTTTGGCAAGAGAGAATGCTATTTATTTAATATATATATTTTTAACATTTTTCAAAGTGTTCAATAAGTGTTTTCTAAATATGTCTTTTTCAATTTCCTTAGTGTGCGGATAACACTTTAAAAAATGTTAAAAAAATATAATAAATAATATTTTAATACAATATGTAAGTCATATTAAACGTGTAATTTTGTTACCTTATCTTCATATATGAATGACATACGAGAAAAAAAAGGAGAACAGAGAGTTACATGACTCTTCTCAATTCACAAGTGCATACAGCCTTTACAGAAAAATAATCGTAATTCTCTTCTTTACATTAAAATCCATTTAATTTCAAAGAAAGTTATGAAAAATGAGGTACTAAAAGAAACTGTAGGCTAGGATTTGTATTGTCAAGGACTCTTGTATAACACGGAACACGGTCTCGAAAGCCTTGGCTTAGTTGGAGCCTATTTCAGAGCTCTTGCATCAATGTACCACATACACTGATTTAATTAAACCTTTCCGTTCAAAATACTTGTCTTGGAATCTGAATGTGAGTATATTTGTATAAATCAAGGCGAGTGTCCAATCGGTATAGTTGCGGGTTCACGATACATGTATGGGTTCATGTGACAAATCCATTTTGGGTTCATGCCCATGAGCTAGTAGTACCTACCTATAGGTACGTATGAACCGTATATTGTTTATTAATTTAAAAAAAAAAAGAGTGAGTGGGTTCACGATACATGTATGGGTACATGTTATGTGTACATCCTTTATTCGGTTATTTTTAAAAAAGGAGTGAGTGGAGAGCCAATTAATAAATGAAGATGTTGAAAATTTACAGACTTTTTAATACTTGTTGTGTAAAACACATTTACTGGAAAAAGATTAATTTGTCAGCAACATTTTGCCTTGCAGTTCAGTTTCTGTTGAAAGCATTTCTGTACATTAACTTGGATATAAGTTAATGTATTACATTAAAAAACTTTATAGTACACTGGATTGGATGGATTATATACATGACATGCCTCTTGGTATAGTAGTAATTGAATGTGATAATAAGAAAGAGACTCTGGGTTCATATTCCATACGTGTTAAAAAATTATGTGATCAATATAAGTATTTTTTAGTGTTACGCTTTTTTCCGCATAGCAGAGTGAGGCACAGAGAAACTAGAAGATGGAAAGAGCTTTGCTTTATCGTCCATTTTTAATCAACTACTTAACACGCAATCTCGATTTCAGGGGGAAGGTGGAGAACGAAGTTTGAAATGTTATATGCAACTTGCCCTACTATATTTCAAAAGGTGTGAGGCTGTTTTTTTTATTTGCTTCTTTTTTAAAAATATACCTGTCTATTTCTTAGAGCATTGACATTTGTACGTCAGAATAGATTATCCATATACACTTTCTGATCTAGAGTAGGAAACTATTCACAATATTATTATTTAATCATTTCAACATTTAAGGCTTTTGTGGTACAGGTGATTGTGACTTTGATGTTTTCAATCATTATATGAGAGAATGATGTTTAAATTAAATTTTTATTTCTCCGCAGTAAAAATAAATTGAGGCGTAGAGTTCTGCCACTCAACCCGTAACTTCAAGAGTATAAGTAAAAAACGGAAAACGAAATTATTTGATATTAGGTCTTAACCTATCCCGTATCGCGCCAAAAAAATAAATTGTAAATGCTACAATTTAATTTCGTGTATTTTTTCTTTAAAATAAAGCATACTAGCCATTTCCACAATAGATTTTCTCGTTTCATTGTAAATTTTAAAGTAAAAACTCGTCACGCTTCAATAGAAACAAATAGGTTTTGCAGCTACTGCCACGAGTACATTGCGAGTATATCACAAAAGTCTATTTGCTAAACGTCCATTCGGCCAAAATATCTTAGCCGTATAGCGTATCGCCTCAATAAATTCCGTGGCATATTCCAGTCGGCTAGAACGTCGTAAGTTGTATTCGAATAAAAGTATTGTAACTGTTACAAAATATTCATATCTATAGAAATCTTGAAACACCGCTGATTGTATAGAAAGTTTGTTACAACTAAACGATTTTTTGAATTGTATTCAATGTACAGTTTTATTCGTAAATGTTTCGACTACACAGATTTAAGAGGAGCTTATCATTTTCTTGTGAGCTTAATGGCTTAGTCGAGATATATTTTTAAAATGCATATGCATAATGCATGAACAGCGTAGACTTAAAATATGAAAACCAACACAATTAAAAAAAACAGCTAAAATTTATATGAAGAACAATATTGTCTTTCTGCAGCCTTCTTTTGTTCTTTATGAAAATGCATTAGAATCACATTAAGTCTATAAAATATCTTGCACTCGCACTATCTTGTATGTTGCTACATATGTTATTTTACATAGAATTGTATGCTTACAATTCTATGTAAAATAACATACGCGTTACTAAGGCAATGCATATTTTACGGGATAACAGGGCTACGATTATTTCTATCATGCTTCATCATCATCAGCCGGATTTAATCCAATACTGGCCATAGGCCTTCTTCATAGAACCCCATTTTAAGCGGTCACTGGCCTCTCTGATCCCAATTCGCTCGTTCCCTCAATATTATATAATTATCGATTTAAATTGTAATCGGGAAACTTTTTTTTTTTATATATTCCTGCAGTTGTCAAGTAGAGTATGCTTTAAATTCGCCACTTAACACGTAATAACTAAGTAGTAATAACCAAATCTGTCGTTCGATTTCGATTTTTATATACAGGAATAATATTAGATCTAGAACATCACAAGAGTAGCTCAAATAACAACGAACGAAAAGAGTTCTAATCTGAAAATTCTCGTTGAAATTCTTACCTCCAAAAGTATTTTTAAACAATCCTACCATATTGACGCTGAAGCAAATATTTACTGACGACGGTGAAAATTTAAACTTCTACAGAACTTTCGTAATTTATTTATAAAGCGTGTCTATTTTCGGATATCGTCGCGGTTGGCACTTGTCTTACTGAACGAAAGGTATTGATTTGAACTTCGGTTTTTAATGCAGACAAAATGTGGAGAGCGGACTAGCCCGTAATAATTTTATATTTATATTTATAAAGGAAAAACAAAAGGCACAATTTTTTCTTTTATTTTAAGCTTCTGTATATTTTGTTATGTGGTACATTTATAAGTTCATTAAATAAAAAACTATAAAACGTACCGGGATTCTAGCCCGGGCCCTTAGAAGCCGACCAAGAGCTTAAATTATCGTTCTTTATAGTAATGTTTTTCGAATAATAAGTATATGAATAAATCAAACAATCAATCTACAGTAGCTACTACTAGGTATAAGATGGCCGTCGTGGCGCAGTGGCACAGCGATTGCCACTCAGAGTAATAATTATATTTTAATTATTTTAATTTCTCCGCTCTAATGGCAAGACAAAGCGTTGTGTTCAGCTTCGCCATTCAACACGCAATGTCTTGATGATATGCGAAAAAAGGAAAACGGAGTGTCTTGCCACTAAGTTTTTTCTGACTACCGTGCTATACGGGAAAAAGCGTAAAGCTACATAGGTGTTTTTGTGTTTCCGGTATATACATCCATCTTTGGAATTGTTTTTAGCTTCACAGAGAGTAAATAGAGAGAACTTAGTGTCAAGACACTTTGTCCTCCACTTTCCATCCGAGTTCGTGTTGAATGGCAAAAGTCAAAACCAAATTTTGTTGTTACCAAAGCGAAGAAATGTAAATAACTTAAATAGAATAATGGGAATGGGAATCGAACCCACAACTAAAATTCAAATCGACTCGCACAAAATCAAAAAGAAGTGATTAGCACTGCGTCACAGCTATCAAAAGCCAATTATTATTTATGAAAATTTAGTTATCTATGGACTGACTGTTCTGACAGAGATAAATGTACTGGGCGTAATCAGGGAAGGGCTGTAAACATCCTTCTGCTTTTAATCAATATTTTTTTGATCTAACATAAGTTGTGTTTATAAACAAGGATTTATACTAATAATCCATTTAGATTTTAATTTCATTTAAAGCACTGACACTGAAAATTTATAATGACTTTACTGTACAGAATTTTTTTACTGCGGTTATTTTTAATTTCAAATGGAATTTATGCTATTTCTTTTATTAAAATTTTACTTCTATAAGTTACATAATTGTAGCATACTCGTATACGACTACAACGGTAACACCATTGGCTCAGTCTTACAGTACGTAAAAGTTGTAGATTCAAATCCCATTTAAATCCTCCCGCATAATAGAATACAGAGCGAAGTGTTTTTTGATATATGCGAGTAATCAATTGCCGAATCTATCTATCGATCTATATTCTATACTATTATATAACAGTAAAAAAATTGTGCCTGTACATTGAATATATTTAGGATAAAGTAATTGAGGGAGTTGAAAAAACAGTATACATAATGTGAATTTATGAGTTTTTAAATGTTTGTCTGTGAGTGTGTTTGTCTTTTTGGATACGCACATTGTTGACACTACCGGACGGATTTTCACATTTTTATTGTAGTATAGCTTTTAAATCTGGACAGGACTTGACAAAAAATGTTTCGAAGAGTGCAACCAGCTGTTGTGACCAACAGTAAGATATACACCCATAATAGATCACCTGAACTATAAGAAATAAGTAAATGCCATATACGCAATAGTTGTTTAGTATGGTTGGCAATTTTCGTTAACAAATAAAAATGATTGAACTTTGCGGCTTTTATGGCGGAGTGGAATAGCTGTTAATGCAAAGGATGTGGGTTTGATTCCTAGTGCAGCCAATTGTTTAACGCAAAAATGAGAGTTGTATTTCAAATTCGGGTTGAAAGAGGAGGACGGGGTGTCGCTAGGTACTTTTTGTCTGCAGTAGCATATTATTTTACTGTATTAATTTAAAGGTTTTTTAAATTTATTTTTTAAGTTTTTTAAATTATTAAGCTTGTAAGTTTTTTAAATTATTATGTTTTCATAATAATAATAAGTCTCTTTAAACACCTTAACAATGACTAATCATCACATATTAATATACAGATTAAATTACACACACATATTTTTTACTTACGCCAATAATTTTCACTTGCGTATTTCAGTCGCTCTTGTAACGTAAAGTTATTTAATTTAATTATGAAACGATTCGAATTAATACGGCCAGTGTAAACTCCCTAAAGCCCTGAGGAAGAGAACGGTGTGAAGGAACTCTAGAGAATTAAATTAAATTATCCAAACTGGAAGTTGGGTAGTATTTTTACGATTCTAGGGTTTTTCTATTTTCTTTTTTATTAATTTATTGGCACTAAGTACGGTGTGCTCATATAGCTCAGCTTTAAATATATATGTATATTAAAAGCTGATGATGAAATGGGATTTATTTTAGATAATGTCTTGGGTCTTGGGGCTGGGGCTATGTGGAGAGAATCCAGTGTTAAGTCACTCCATTCTCTACTTTTCGTTCTAGGTGAAACTGAAAGCAGGCTACCTTGGCTAGGAAAAATAGTCGGAATCATGAAATCTGCCAAGAGTTACGAAATACTGCGTTTGTTACGTATAACTTATAAATTATATTTTAATTCCGGAAATAGAGAAAAGAAGACTGAAATTATAAAAGGATATAATTATGAAATAATGTGTTATCTATTTATTCTACAAATTAGATAGAACCAATCCAAAAAATATATATGTTAAATTTAAAATAAAAAAAAAATTATGCAAAGGTGTTCTGGCGTTGACTCTTGGTTTTGATCTACTTAGTGATTGGCATTTTTCTCTTGGCCTCTCTTCATCAAGGCCATGCGTACACATTGCAATATTGAATTCAATTAATGTATAATTATTATATAAATTGTATAATTAATTATATAAACAAGCCTACTGAGTGAATTTTTATCATAACTTTCATTGTTACCACATCTGAGGAAGAATTTAACCAAGTTTCGTCGATATCCAAAAGTGAGAACAAGAGCGTATTAAATCTTCGTCTTAGAAAAGCAAATAAATTAAAATACAATGTAAATATATCTGATATATTTACTTACTAGATTATTAACACTTGCTAGCTGAGGTTGTAGGCTTACCTATTAAACTTTGTAAATAATACCCCGCGACACTATTTTGACCCACTCCTGTTAGCATATTAAATAATTTATTATTTTTTAACATTTTTTAAAGTGTTATTTACACACTAAGGAAATTAAAAAGGCATATTTAGAAAACGTATAAAAATTTGAACGCAGTGGGATTTGAACCCGCACCTTGAATGGTTTTCAAGAGGCGCGGGTCCAAATCCCGCTGCGTTCTAAACTTTAAGTTTTCTAAATATGCCTGTTTTAATTTTATTATTGTTTTTGTAATTTTGAATATTTTCGCGATCATTCAATATAAATTGTTTAGTATGGTATAGTGAAAATATTTTTTTTATTATAAAATGTAAACACTATTAGCAATAAAGTTGGCAACATTGTAATGGGTAGCCAAAAAATGGATAGAAGGGTATTAAGAATGAACGGAAGATACAAGGAGCACATTTTATTTTATCATTCATTACATGAATGAAGATTGTATTTTTAGTAATTTTTAAATATTTTATTTGTTCTTACAACCTATCATCTTATAAAACCCGCAACGAAACATCACTTATGAGGAAATATCGAAAATCATTTGACGTATAAAGGTGAAATTTGGCTTCCTGCCAGATAGTTAGGTAGTTTATAGTCATAAAACATCCACTAGGAACGGATTCTGTGACAGGGCCGAATTAAGGTCTAAGGGCTTTCGCAATTTTGAATGAAAATCTCCCATTTTTTGCTACAAACTTGAAATTTGACATCTTTTTCTTCTATTTTATACGTATAATATAAGGCGAACGAAGTCACGCAACAGCTAGTATAGTACATCAGTAAATATCAAACAGAATTATTCCTTTCATTATTATAAAGTAACTTTCTATTACGTTAAGTAAAGGCTTTTAAAGGCTACTTACTCAAATAATAATACCATATTATTTCCATGGTAATAAAATAACTCACCCATCTACAGTCGGAGCGACTTTTCAAGTGTAATCCGTGAAAAGATATCCTAAGGTATTTTGCGACACATTTTTTAACTTCATAATGCTTGTTTTTCGTTTAATTTCCTCTCGCTCCGAGGTCTTTTTAAATAAATCCTTGGTTATTTTTCGTAGCGTTCCATAATGAGTGAAATGACGAGCCTTTGTACAATTCTTGATAAGAATCCGGGGAATACACTATTCGTCTATATTAAGGCACTTTGTTCGTGTAATAAAATTGACATCTAAAAATAAGTTTTTTATTAAATACATGTTATTTTAAAATATTCAATAACACATTTGAGGCCGTCAAGGTGCAGTGAGACCGCGTCTGACTGTAAACGTGATTGGTTGTGGGTCGATCCCCACTCGGAGGTATTATTATATTTTAATTATTTTCGACTATATTTCGATATTAAACTCTTTCTTTATTCTATAGACAAGGCAAACGAGCGTTCGGGTCACCTGATGGTATAGGGTTACACTAGAAGAGCTACAGGAATGTTGCCGGCCTTTAAGGTGGGAATAGACGCGCTCTTTAAAGGTATCCATGTCGAATCGACCTGGAAACACTGCCGCTGGTAGGCCATTCCACAGTTGAGTGACACGTGGAAAGAAGTTCCTACAAAATCGCACAGTAGTAGAGTGCCACATATCCACATAGTGAGGATGGTAAAGACAAAGTCACTCAGCACGCAAAGTCTCAATTCTGGGTGGAAAATGGAGAACGGAGTGTCTGACACTAGGATCGCTCTTGCTACGCGAAGAAAAGCGTGAAGCTGTATTTTTTTATTGTTAATTAAATTGTAAAAAAAAACTTCAATTTCTGTATCTTGCAATGAGTTACGTAGAACTACAGTGTCAAAAACTACAGTGTCCTTATCTTCTAGCGACTTCATATAAAAAAACCCTTGATATTATAAAAGTACAGCCGTGTGATGTATATGATTTGCACAAGAGCGTTTCAAGCGATAAGCCGTGAGTTTTTCCCTATATGTAATATTTTATGCGTTTGCAGCATGAGGTTCTTTTGTAAGGTGCAAAAATAGAGAATGACAATAAAACACAACTTTCTAACTAAACCTTAAGTTGTAAATTTAGTACGGGAAATGGGAACTTGATTATTTTGGATCAAATTAATAAGCTGAAAGTGTCAGTTACGAAATATTTACGGTCATTAAATGGGGGAAGCTAACGCCGCATTTCCTTTTTAGTTTAATTCACGTTAGAATTGAACCTGATTGAGTAAAATTATACACTTGATACAAGTGTTATTCGCACACTAAGGAAATTGAAAAATACTTATTTAGAAAACGTATAAAAATATAAACCCGCGGTTTTCAAGAGGCGTGGGTTCAAATCCCGCTGCGTTCAAATTTTTATACGTTTTATAAAAATTATACACTTCTCAACTGTATCACAGTGGATTTCAGCTTTATCTACATTGTAGGGTAGTCAAAAAAACCTAGTGTCATTACACTTTGTTGTGCACTTTCCGCTTGTAAGGATCTTACGCGTGTTTTTCTTATCAGAGCGAGAAACAAAAATAATTTGAATATAATAATTCTTTAGACTCGGAATCGACCTCACAACCAATCGCGTTTCAAGTCAGAGGGTCCACTGCTCCACGATGGCCTCAATTGTGTGGCGACAATGGATTTCTATATTGTGCATTAACAAAACGAGTAAAATTATAATGAAAGAACGTCTATTGATTTAATTCAATTTAAAGTGCCTATAGACAAATTAGATGAACAATATAGCCACTTGAGTGCACTCATCGTGTACTTATAAAAGTTATATAGCATAAGCATCAATTAAGCTATTTTCATGATTGATTATGGTTGATGAATGTCAAATTGTGGCGACGAAAATATCTGTACGACTTTTTATATTTTGTTAGCGATAGTATTGGGTTCAAATTCCACACAATTTAATCTTTATACTGAAAAAAAGAACATTACATTTTTGAGACATTGCGTGTTTAGTGGCGGAGCTCAAAGTCACACTTTGTCGTAACAGAACGTACGAATGAAAAATGATTTTAATATTATATAATAATATATATGAAGACATCTATCTGATTTGTTTCTCCAAAGTAAGGCTTTTTCAGTGCTATTTGCCAGTGACACTTTAAATAGCACAAAAATGAAAAAAATACTAAAATATTAGCCTCAAATGGGAATGGAACTCCAATCATATCAATGTTCCATGCTTTAGCTTGATAATTATAATTATGAACTATTAAACCAAAGAGGTAAGTCATTTGATAATTTTAAATATCTATGAAAGGTTCTAAAAAGTAAAAAAGAAATATTTTGAAATAATAAAAGTGTATTATACGAAGAAAACTGTAAAAACTGTGAAAAGGAATCCTCTGTCCTTATTATAAATTTTCTGTATATATCTATTGTATATATACATTTCCAAATGAAAAAAAAACTGGTTTATCCTCAACCTACTTAGGCCGCGGAACTCTAAAACACCTTTTTATACACATTAAATGGTCCCAAGTACTAGATTGATATGGTACTTAGTGAAGAGAGTGAGCGGTTTGAAAAATTATTTCCACTGAATAGTTTTCAGGGAGCTCCGGAGTATTTTCCAGAACACCCGTACCCAAACGAAATTTAAAGAGTATGTTCTAGTGTTGCTGTAGTGCAGTGGAGCAGTTTCTGATTCGCACTCGATGGTTGTGGGTTCTATTTCCACTCCAGGAAATGATAATAAGACGTAGGAATTAAGTAAATTGTCTCTTCCTCCTTTCCGACATTTCCAAAGAAAACTACATGCTAAGTGCCAGCTTTTTACGTCCAGCTTCAGCTGTACATCATATACGTACGAACGTATGTTCTAGTGTTGCTGTAGTGCAGTGGGGCACTGTAGTTTATGACTAGCACTCGATGGTTGTGGGTTCAATCCTAATTCGGGGGCATTTTCATATATAAGTTATTTACCTTTTCACAGTCTCCCCAGACAAATTACAATGCTGAGTTTCGGCATTATAATGTACTATGACTTTAAAATATAAAATAAGTGTAGAATTTTATATTTTAAGCAATGCAAATAAATAAAAAAAATAAAGTTTAAACAAGCAAGTCATTTTTGGATTTCTTAGCGGTTAAGCGATGCTCACTCAGTGGAAAATTAAATTGTAGGATTAGGATCCCTTTAACGTAAAATTTAAAAACTTTAAAAAATTTTACAATTCCTATATTTTATTTGAGAGATAAATATGTATAATAATGTGAATATTTTTCAGCTTCACGTCATCCTGCAAAACAGGGTAGGGAGAGAAAACTTAGTGTCAAAACACTCCATTATCCACCTTTTGTCAAAATTCAAGAAATTGCGTGTTGAGTGACTGAACACGTTAGTTGTGGGTTCAATTTCTACTCAGGGAAGCTCAGTGGTGGTTGGATTCTTGACGGATAGTGAATTAAATTTATAGAAACTAAATAGTCTTGTTTTTTTACAATTTAATATTTTTTGAGCCCATCTTGGCGCAAAGCGTCTGAAGGGCGATAGGTCGTGGGTTCGATTCCCACTCGGTGGAGTGATGCGCGACGTTGAGCTTCACCACTCAACACCCAATGTTTCGAATACGGGCGGAAAGTGTAGAACGATTTGCCTTGACATTAAGGAAAATAATATATTTTCTTTTTACTATTTTAAATATTTATATATTTTTTTACCTTCGCTTACATTTTTTAGCTTCTTGTGTATCTATTGATATTCTGTGGATGTCTTGGTCTTGTAAATTGTTTGAAGTTCAAAGAATGAAGCATGTAATTTCTTATTTTGACTAAAATTAATTAACTTTGACTTTAGACAGAGAGAACCTTGTGTGTGTAATAATTAGTGATATCATATAAAACATACGTTTTAAAATATATTTGAAGCCATTGTGGCCATTTTTTATCTGAAATATTAATATTTCCGTAATTTACAATGTTGTATTACACGTAAAATTTCATGTCAGTCATGAGTCTAGGTTCTCTTTTATATGCAGAATGAAGTATGATGCTAAAAAATATATAAAGGAATCACACTTTTGGAAGATATTTGCAAATGGCGGCCAATGTCAAATCTGTGTTGACATTTGTGAACTAGGCAGATGTAGAATACAAGTGAACAAGCCACGGAGCGATACACTCCACTAGAACGCGGAATAATCGTTTCTATTTTTTTGCGTAACGCCGCAGTGCGAAGTCTGTCGCCGATTTACAAACACTGCGCCACTTGGCCACCGACCTTGAAGAGTATAGGACCACACAAGCTGCCAAGAGTGGCCGGCCCCGTAGTGCCCATTCTGCCGAGAATATCGTCGATATTGTCGAGGATTTCGAGCTGTCGCCAGAAGCATCGACCAGAAACCGTACCTCGCAATTAGCCATCAGCTGGTCGTGCTTAAGGCGAATTTTGGTTAAAGACCATACAAATCCAGTCCGTGCATCAGCTGCTGCTTGTCGACCGCCAAACGCGTGAAACCTACGCCCAAGCCATCATCGGATGATTTCTTTTGGCCCACCTTGTATATATAGATACACCGCATAGGTTGAGAGATCTTAGTGACATTTTTCTCCATTTTCCGCTTTCCAACTATTTAAGGACAATATATGGCGGTGATGCTCAATGCTGCAGCTTATCTTCCCAGACTATAGAAATTTGATTACAAAATTATTATATTTTGTATTTTAATATATTGCATTTTGGTATGTGGTAGTGCTTATTATGTTTCAATCGGTTCATAAATATTTTTTTATTTAAATTTACAACAATTTAAATGATAAATTTAAGCGGAATTTGTTATATAAATGAGAAAAAGAGGGCGGGCGAAACAGCGAAATAAATAGTTTAGTCGTGTAGTATACACGCTCAGGATCGCTAGTATTCTTATATAACAGAAAATTTAAATAAAGCTTGCTACAATACATGAAGTAAAAATGTTCTCTATAAAAAATCCTAGTTTTCAAATTAAAACGACCAAATCTCTGCCCAATGTATGTAATTTGTAACAAAACTTTTCAAAAACGTTTATTTAGTTGCATTTACGTGGCGTTCTACTCACATTTGCGGCACTACATTTTAAACTTTTTCGTGTGGACTTCTACAGAGTAGCTTTTTGGCCTTTTCCCTGAGAAAGTGTTTTTGTTTCATTAAAAAATTGTAAGAAGTAGATAATTAGTACTGTAATATCATAAATACATTTGTTATACTGTATTTGAATTTTTTTTTTCAGCTTCACGCTTTATTTCCATAGCATGCATGCATTACTTATTATTTTTTTAAAAAATCAATAAAGGTATTATATTTTATGATATTTTCTTCGCGTAGTCAGAGAGAACCTAGTGTCGAGGCACTCCGTTCTCCACCTGAATCTTTGCATGTGAAGGTACCGGGATCTCTACGATGCTCCTTTTTTGTTACCAGCGCGAACAAATGAAAATTGAGTAATTATTATTATTCCCCGAAGTGAGTATCGAACCCACAATTGTCGTTTATACAGACGCTGTCACATTGCGCCACGATGGCCTTGGACCAATTTACATTAGTTGTTGAATAATATAAACTGTTTGCGTATGCGTTGCCTTAGTAACGTATATGTCAGAATTTGGTTGTAAAAAAAAAATGTTTAATAAATTTTTTGTTAAAATGAGTAAGCTTTTTGTGTTTTTTTTTTGGTTTGTCGTATAATGATTATTTATTGAGTAAATAAGCTTTGACCAACGAATATACGGGCTTCAGATGTTATACTAAGTTACTGTGTATGTATTATATTAAATACAAACATCAATAGATAATTAATTATTCTGATAGAATATAAAAAAATAAGTACAGTAACAGGTTCAAATTCACGTTACCTATTACTTGAAACTATTATCTCAACACCAAGATAAAATGCGATGTTAAAACCGCTACTTTTCAAGCAATGTATCCAATTCATGTAGATAGTAGAGAACGGAGTATCTCGTCACTAGGTTATGCTGAAAAAAACGTAAAGCTCAGCACAAACACAAGGCACATCGTTTACTTCCCTCGAACAACACGCAATATCTGGAAAGCAGACTCAAAATGGAGATCGAATTGGCGTAATACTAATTAATCTTTGCCTACTCTACTGTATAAGAAAAAAAAACTCGCTATAAAAATGCAAAATCAAAAAGCTCATCTCCACTATGCGACAAACACCTCAAAATATAAAAAAACATCTCAAAATATAGATAGAAAACCTCAAAACATGGCAAAAAGACTTAAAAAAGAGGTCTTCAGACATTTGCAGCTACTTTGACCGTGACCTAATTTATCACACACGACGCGATGTCAGTACAAAGAAAAATGCACCGCAACGCAAATATCTCAGGTAACAATAGATAACATGTTATGTATATACATACATAGGTGTATTCTATGAATATGTAATAAAAAAGTCGGTTTGTAAGTTTGTTAGCATTTTTTGCATGTTATTTTCTCCATCCATTGTGGTGTAGTGGGGCAGTGACTGGAACGCAATGGTCGTGGGCTCGATTCACGATCGGGAAACGTTGTTACACACATCATTTTTTTTTGTACATTTGAATGATAGAATTTAAGGTATCTATTAGATTATACTGCTTGAAGCTTTACTTCAACATTGCTTTGATTTTAGATTAGAATAAGTAAACGCGAATACACGACCGGATGCCGTTGGATGCGTGAAGTGCTGGATCAATCGTCGTGGAGGTCTTAGAGGGAAGCATATATCCAGCAGTGGGCGTCAAAGTTTAAACGGGGAATGGCAATTTTTATGTTATTCTATATTCTACATATATTGGTGGAGCCTTAATAAGCAAAATTTTTACCGATTAAGTAGCCATGGAGAACCTATTGGTAAGATATTTCGCGGAACTCAACACCGCTCTTTGGCTCACCAGAGCGGAGATATGAAAATAATGTAATATGATCAAATTATGATAATTTCACCGAGCGATTGACTGACGACGCTGTCCGACTGCACACGATGGCATCAAAAATAGGTTTTTGTTACATTAATGTTAATAAATTAGTTATAGTAAAAAATACAAAATAACTTGTATTAGATGAAAATAAAATAATTTATATTCAAAAATTGTAAATGAAAAAAGGAACAAAAATCTTGTTTCCCGTACCGGGAATCGAACCCGAGCCTCCTGGGTGAAAGCCAGGTATCCTAGCCACTAGACCATACGGGATATGACAATCTTTTACAATAAGGCAATTAATTACTTTTGTATCAATACAAGCGAAAGCGATTGTTGAAACAAAAAATACAGCTTTAATTTTATACGTATAATGTAATATCGGCTCAGCGGACTATAAACAAAGAAGCAGCTTCACGCTTTTTCCTTCATAGCAGGGTAGTTACAGAGAACCTTGTGTGTTCTTGTTTTAAAACTTTATTTTGAAAAGAACATCTGTTTAGTTTCTTGCCGGCTCTTCTGAACACAACTGACTTCCGAGCCGGTGGTAGCTGCCGCTAGGACTGACAATACTGACATTTTATGTTAATTGACGCTTCGAAAGTGATTTTAATAGACTATTTGAATAAAGAATGTTTTGATTTAAATACGTCGTTCTTTCCAAACGAATTGTACGAATTCTAGACATATCGTGTGGTAGTGGCGCAACTCAACGCCGTGCAAAGCGGTGAATTAAAAAAAAATTAAAATATAATCATTTTCCTAGAGTGAGAATCGAATTCACAACCATTGATTTTACAGCCCCGCCTTGTCAAACTGAGTCACGATGACCTCCAAATAGACCAAATGTACCTATAACTAAGCATATTTTGAAAAACATATATTTAGATAACGTATAAAACTTTGAACGCAGCGGATTTTGAACCCGCGCCTCTTGAAAACCGTCCAAGGCGCAGGTTCAGATCCCGCTGCGTTCAAATTTTTATATATTATCTAAATATATGTTTTTTAATTTCTTAAGTATGTAAAAAACACTTTAAAAATCATATTTTCATTAACCAACATTAACTATAGAAATACTATATGCACGAAATTTTTTCTTCATTAAGCGTTACTTCATCAAAACAAATACCTACCCGAAATAGGCTGACCATTGACATAGGTCGTAATATCCAGAGGTTTCTCATTCTGTTTTCTCACGTTACGAAAATTTATTGACATTACTTCGTAGCTTAGCTTTTTTCTTTACTTACGGAATGAAATATATTTCTGAGTGTTAATCCAGTGCTAAGTCCTTTCGATTAATCATTCGAGAGAGGAAACGCTACGGTTGACTTATATTTAGTCCGTTTTGTGAATACAATCTGCCCTTGTCTGTGTAAGGGCACAGATACATATATAGTGGATAGCGATAGAGGATAGGCGAAACTCAACGCCGCATTGCATTCAAAAAGAACTTGAGATGTCTCGCAGAAGCGAGCTATTTGTGCAATCTGCAACTTAGGCCCTAAAGATTCCATAAGGAAATAAATATATTGACTGTTGCGTCTCAATACATATTTGAAAATTTTATGTATGTAAAGAAAAATACTAATGGTTTTACTAAAATCGGTGATGTATATAATATTAATACTAGGTATAGGTTTAAACTTACCGCTCCTGTAACTCAATCTACAATAGGATCCCAGAAAACGTCCGAGAATGTTTAATATCACAATTTTTAAAAGTTGAGAAGTTTGTGTGTTAAAGGTTATTACCTAATTATCGATTTTATAATTGAAAACTCGCCTTGGGAATGAAATTCTCGCTCCAGCCTATTTCAAAGGTATCATTGTCACTAATAGATATGAAAATAATTGATTTAAATAAAAAAGTAGTCCCGCTGAGTTTCTTACGCCAATACTTGTCAGGTCCGAGTCATTAACTTTAGTGAACCGGTAAATTAAATTATTTGACGTTTAAAAATGAAGCATATATCTTCTTATTTTGAATAAAATTATTTGACTTTGTCCGAAAATTAACTTGAAAGTTCTTTTATATGGATGGAAACAGTGCTACCGAGTGGAGATCGAATCCCCAACTATCGCGAGTACAGTAGACTCTTTTCAGCCATATAAAATTGTAATTAACATTTTAAAGTTTTATTTTTACACTTAAGCAAAACATTTTTAGAAAACGTACATACTTTCAGAATGTATAGCTTAGCGGTCAGAGCGCTTGCACGGTTCCCAAGGGGCGTGGGTTCGAGTCCCGCTACGATAAATTTTTAATATGTTTTTGAAAAATATTTAGCCGATTGGGTTATCCAAGAATATAAATAATGATAATATTTTAGTTATATTTATTTTATAAGAGTTTTCGAAAGTCTTCCGAGTATGATTCTTGCGCAAAAAATTCTATTATCAGATAAAAAAAAACTACTAAAACTTTCGAAACGAACGTTTGAACGTAAAGGGCTATTATAACAAGTGATTTCATAAAAAGATAACACACCTTGGGCATAACACGGTTGCCTTCAAGCTGTTTCTAGTAAAAAAAACATTTGTACAAAAAACTAGATTGTTTAACCGGATATTTCAACAGTTTTTCTAATAAAATATATATATATTTTTGAAATTATTGTATACAACATTGAGTTGTATTTACAAGGTTTGACATTAAAATCACAATTCAAACACGACAAACACGGATATTAGATTGTCAGTAAAGTACTTAAGTACAAATAGATTAAGTACCTCTTCTTAATGTAAAGGCAGTTCGAATTCACAAGATAAATTTCAACCTAAAATCTCAACGCAGAGACAGCGCGGCGCTGAACTCCGGCGCTGAACTCCGGCACTAAACCAGCAATGTCTCGAATAGGGACGGAGAGAAGAGAACGGAATGATTGTAATTTGATAGTAGAATATCTTTATGATACTATCATCTATGTACAATTCATTCATTTATTCATTCAATGTGAGAAAATCATAAAAGTAACCTCGATTTTGAAGCAATATTGAAACAACAAAAAAGACATTTACAATAAGCTATTGTGTTTCGCGTAATGAAATCGAAATAATATCGATGTTCTGAGAAATTCATCATTTTACTAGCGAAACGCTCGCGGCTTTGCCTGCGTAAACTACATGAATAAGCTACTTCGTTTTATCGATCACCCGCGTTCTCAAGTAAATCACATACATTGAATTCAATTTATAATTTTAACTTTTTGTGTATGAATGGATTGAAATAAAATAAACACTTCAGAGAAGTTTACACACATACAATAGTCAAAACTGTATTCAAAACGGTTTAAGCCGTTTCTGAGATTAGCGTGCACAAATACACAGACAAAAATATTGTTCTATTACATTGTCAAATGTCATGGAATAATATAGTTTATATCTTCCATAGACAGACAGCGATCTGTTAAATTTTTATTATTTGCATAGATATGCTCGGTCTATATATTTATAGACGTAAACGATTTTAAATGACTTTCCATTGACACATATAACATCGAAAGTGGAACATTTTGTGAAGACTTCACAAATGTACACAACTTACATATTAAATGGCCTACATTTTAAACGAAATCGACATGTTCAAGAAGCTATGAAATACCTGAAATATAATTATAGTAAAATATAAAAATAACTGTATATTAAACAAGATTAGCAATGGTAGTTTTTTACAATTGAGCGAAACACCGCTTCTTATATTATGGTTGGAAAACGTCTCTATAGTAATGGGTTCGATTTCAACTCGGGCAATGTTAATATATTAAAAATATATTTTTTTTCTACTGTATATTGATTTTGTGTGCATTGGTTTGTACTAAATGATAAGTCACCCCTAACACATGTATACAGCAGCATACTGTCAGTTACATGAATATAAAAACTATACTTTTAATACTCTGAACTTTAACATACTAACTCCCAAGTATAGACTAAGAGCGATATTAAGTTCGGCCCTGAACACATAATGTCTTGAATTCGAGCAGAAAGCGGAGAGCAGAGTGTTTTGATAAACTTCACTCTCTCTATCCCACAGGAAAATGCTTTTAATTTAAATAAAATATGTGTAACTGTTTTATTCTGCCATTATACAAAACAAAACAAGCGATAAGTTATTTGTAAATAACGAGAAAGGATTCGAACTAGCTACTCCCGTGTATAATTATATAAGAAATCAGCGCCATTAATTAAAAACTTGGCTCCAAGTCAGTGGCCATGACATTATTAGTGGCATTCTTATAATAGCAGCCAAAAATACTTGGCGGAATATAAGAAAGAGAACAATGTTATATAATATGCATATAGAGACACCGTCTAGATATATATAGATATATGTATGTACGGTATAATAACTTTTTACGTAGTTTTTAATATTTTCAACCAATTCCTACATTATTTCCGCTTGAATTCTAGACATGACATGTTCAGAAGCAAAGCTCCGTGATTAATCAAAATATAAGACAATATGCGGCGTTCTACGCTGCTTTTCATTTATTTTTTTCAAATACAAAAGACAGAAATGGATAATGAATTGTTTTTTTACAGCATTCTTTCGACTTTTCAACAAAAAAATATTCATAAAGATTAATTCATATAAATTAACATGTTATGCCGCATACCGGGATAGTCAAATGGAATCTAGTGTCAAGACACTCCGTTTTTCACTTACAGCCCGAATTCGATACATTGCGTGAGTATATAAATAAGCAACACGCGGCGTTTTAAGGTGTTTTTTATATTGTTATTTTCAAATTTAAAAGATTTTTCTTTTATTCATAATTACACAAAAAAAAATTATTCTATAAAAAAACTAGTTTCGTCTATACGAAACTAGTTTTTTTATAGAATAATCTGTCTATACAGACAGAAAAACTTATTTTACGGTAACATATTATGATAACGTTTTTTCAATCGTCTCTATATAATATTCCACGTCTATACAAATACATATGGCTACGCGCGGGGGTGAACCTTTTATATCGCACATTTAGTTCTGCCAGCGACATTTTCATCAAAGAAAGTAAATCTCTATACTATGAATATTGTGGTATTGTGCAAATCCCGAGCTTGCGGAGCGAACACTTATGACGAAGTAACGCATGTGCTCCGTTTTAATGTTTTCTTTTCACTCAGTTGGTAAATACTTGTAGAAGCATGGGTTATAGTTTGGTTGTTAAATGGAAAAGTTTGAGCTCTTAGTTAGGTGTTGGTTCATATTCTACTTATGGGCATTTTTATAGAGTGAATTATTTTAATTTAGATTATGAATTTCGCTGATTACTGTGTATACGTGCCTTTTGTTGGCAATTGCTGAATTATTACAGTTATTTTTTATTCTGCTACTTAGCTAGGGATATGTTTATTTGTACTAAATATTTTTTTAAGACATTTCAAAATATTTTAGTTGCCTTTTTCACGCTACTTTCCGCATATCAGGTCAGTCAGAGAGAACTCTAGAAATAGTTTTACAATAAAAAAATTTAGACAAAAAAGTGGTCTGCAATTTAGTCCTGGATTACCTCTGCTCAAATAATATATTACCAGATAAGCAGTCGGGTTTTCGTAAGCGGTACGAAACTTCTACTGCATTACTGGATGTTTTAGAAGACATTTTAAGTTCTCAGGATCCTGATGAGGGTAGTTTCTTGGTATTGTTGGAATTTTCTTGTGCGTTTAATACTATTAATATTCCACTCTTGCTTTCTAAGTTGCACTACTATAGTTTTAGCCTTGCGGCTATTAAGTGATTTTCTGGCTATATTATAAGTTCTCGAACACAGGCAGTAGAAATTAAAAAGAAAAATGATCTACCTCACAATTTAGTTCAGTCACGCGGGGTATACCGCAAGGTTCAATACTGGATATGTTATTGTATAATTGTATTGTTCGGATATTATTACATGCATTAAGCATTAAGCTAAGCTATAAGAAATAAAAAACTGCTTTATTAGTAATTTGTTCTTCTCCGGTATGACAACCATGGGTGTTGATCCTAAAAAAGAGAAATTTTGGCGTCTCGAAATCTGGTGGAATGATGAAAACGGATGTGACTAGGTCCTTTTCCCAAGAAAGAAAAGTGTAAAGCTGGATAAAACTTACAATCGTCGGAAAAAGGAAAAATATCACTATTAAGACATTAATTATAATTTTGGGTCAGTTTCAATGCCACATGTAGTAAATGTAGTAATCCATCCTTAATATTATAAATACGAAAGTGATTCTGTCTGTATGTCTGTTTGTCTATTCCTTCATCACGGCTAAACCGTAAATCCGATTCTGATTAAATGTTATATAGAGATGCTTGAGGTTACTTTGTCCGCCTTTCTTTGTTTTCCTACGAATTTCAATGTTTTACGAAAAAGCCGTTGAAAATATGAAACATCTATATTCACGTTAGCGAAGCCGCGTGCGGGTCGCTAGTATTAAATATAATATACTATCACGATAATACTCAAAAACGCAATATCTCAAATTAGCGATATATGAAAATTTGACAAATGTGTCGTATTTAACATACATAAAGTAAAATAAAACATAAAAGTAGTATTGAAATCCAAGCAACAGTGCAGTATTAGCTATTTACAAATTAATTACAAGAACTTACCGCAAATAGACCTGCTGTTCCACAGTACAAAATAACATCACCCTGTTTCACATTACAGGTGGAATAAATCAACGGCTTAGCCAAATTAGTTAGCAACTCAAACATTTGCTATAGAGACTGCAAATGAATAGCTTTCGTTGTATGAAATAACGGGAGTGTGTTCTGAATTCGGTTTGGAAGGAATTATAGAAATTACTTTCAATTTTTTTCTTTCTTGTATTCTTGTATTTTAAGTTTTTTTAAGCTATTATTCACACAAGAACAGCGATCTGAATGACTACGATGGTTGTGGGTTCGATTACCACCCAGAGAATGCCATCCATTTCGCCAATCTGGAGACAAGACATAGCGCAGTGTTGAGTTCCGCACTCAACGCGCAATGTCTCTACTGATAAGGTTATATCTGTACATCCGGCTATGGTAAATCTCTAAGGTTTTCTCAGTACATACGGCCTTTAATGTTGTAAATGACCCATAATAATATAATAAGAATAACATCCAGTTTTTATGCTTTTTCCCGAATAGCACATTAAAAGCAACCCTAGCGTCAAGCCGAGTTCTACCTAAATTTGAGATGTATAGTGTTAATTGACGGTGATATCATATTCACCTCGAGTGAGGATAGAACCCATATTCGTTATCAATCAGAACCTGTTTCGTTGTACTAGATTTACTGTATGTCAAACTAAACCAAATTATGTCAAACAAAATACAGAATACTAAAATCAATTGAATATGTAAAATTTTGTATTTAAGACTAAGAACAACTTGAATAGTATAAATTAACTCCACAGCTCTCTCTTCATCTTTAACTCTAACAGGATTCGAACCTAGAGCTACTTCAATAATGTACCTAGACTTTACAAAAAAGAAAATCATTATTCCAGTAAGAAAAGACCAAAATCTCGTTTTAAAACGAACCAATGATGTAATCGCTTTACTACAGCGTCCGGACCGATTGTATGAGGCGGAACATTTGAGAATTCAAATGCTGGTTTTCCTGCAATATGTAACCTCTATGCAGTGAACGTGACAACCTTTTAGATAAGAACAAATATGACCTGGTATTTCCGTGTGAGTAATTTTACATTGAGGTTTTAGTTAAAATTTATTCGTATAATCAATATCAGTTTAAACTTATTGGTTAAAAACCGCATTTAAATGTGGTAGTCGTAAGTTTAATTCCAAATTAGGGTGCTAATAATATGCATATTTGAAAATGGCTGTACAATCCATAAGTATAAATCCATACGGAGTTATGCTTGTAATGTTTTATTAAGAAAACAACTTCGCGCTGTAATAAGGTATTGTGAAGACACATCGCTCTCCGCTCTTTTTCTCCTTCTCTTCTGTTTTTTCTTCTTCGAGACATTGCGTGTTGGACGGCGTTACTTAAGGCCGTATCATGTAAGATAAAGCACAACGAAAAAGATAAAATTAAAAAAGCTTTAAATATAATCATTCTTCGCAATATTACTAGAAAGATGTCGATGATAACGTTGGCTGCATGAATCAAAAGTCAAAAAAGTACTTTGTATTTTTATAGTAATCAATTTGTATTGAAAATCCAAACGCAGTATGAAATGTGTCGGAAGTGAAGTGTAGGATAGAGTGTCTTGACATTAGGTTATGTCTGCCTCTCCATATATGCGGGATAAAGCCTTAAGCTGGAGCTGTAAAACCAAAAAAAAAATCGCAAAACTTTACAGAACAGACCGGACGGAACTTAGTGAAAAACATTTCAGGAGCATTTGTCTAAGTCGGCGACACGTACAGAATATTTAAATATGTTACATTTCGTGCTTTAAATACTACAGACAGTGTTGTGAAAGCACCTTTATAAAACCAACTCGGTTTAAATATAAATATGTGTAAATGTGTACAAATACACGAGGTCATTGTGGCGCAGTGGGGGCACAACGTCTTAGTACTAACGTGTTGGTTCAAGTTCGATTTCCATTTGGGTCAAAGATTACATTGAAATTGTTTTCATTTCCCCTGAGTTCGGCGCTGATACTCAATAATGTTTCGAATTCGGGCAGAAGGTGGTGAACGGACAGACAAACGGTTGACGCTGAATAAAATCAATTTAGCCGTATTGAAGTTATATCCTATATAAAATAAGTAACTAAATTTATTAAATAAAACAGTTTTCTCTTCGCTCAATTACCATTTAATGTTATAATATTCATCTCATGAATTATACATACATATGTAACTCGTCACTTGACGATCGTTAGTTGTTTCCCATTTCCCATAGTCATTAACAACCATTCCCATCTCCCATACAACTAAAGCCTCATAGATACCGCTCTTGATGGCTAAAGATTATAATGGGAATAATTAATGTACGAATAATTGAAAAAAATAATTAATTAATAATAATTTAGTGCTTGTTTATTTTTTATTTGTCTGAATTCTTTTCTGGTAGTGGGTTCAATTTTGACAAAACGACAAAAGGTTTAATTATTTTATATAAAATCAATCATAAACATTGTACCTATTTTTTACACTTTGATTTTTAAATTACGGTTTTAAATTACACATTAAGCGGTTTGCTTAGAAATATCAACTTTACTCTATTATACTAAAAGTGCTATAAAGGAAAAAGACATATATTTGCAGAAAACGTATGTATAAAAATTTGAACGCAACTTAAGGTTAGAACCCGCGCCTTTTGACAACTGTTCAAGCGCTTTGACCGCTAAGCCATGCGTTAGCCAGTGCTATAAGTATCTATTTTTGGACGCCTTATTACCAAAACAATGCAGACAAAAAGACTTGGTAGTGATAAAAGTTTTTTACGAAGAATCAGCACACACTTTAAATTAATAAAATAAATATATAAGACGCTTAGCTTTATGTTGTTAAAGAAACGCTTATTTTACGAATCAACAGTGGTCCTCTAACACTTTTTCCTCATAACATATTGGAATGAAAATTATATCACAATTTATTTAATGCAAAAACGAAAGGAATATTGAATTCAAGTAAGTCTTTTTTAGCTTTACGCAATTCCACAAGCCGATATGGGATATGTTTGGCAGATTGGCTGAAACCAAAACAATTGTTCGAAATTTGAAATCGAAGAAATTTGTCTTGAGCAGAGGAATGAGAAATGAAACACATAAATCATTTCCCCAAGTGGGGATCGAATCCACAATCAATCGCTTTTACATCTAAAGACTGTCCTATGGGACATTTTTCAACATGCGCCACGATGGCCTCAGCAAGGTTTTAGTTTTTTTACATAATATAAACAGGGTATAATTTTATTTCATGACAAGTAATTTAAATTATTATTTCAAAGTTTAGAACCACAGCCGTCTTTTTAACGAGTTACGCGAAATGCTTTATAAAAGTTCCTACATAGGTAGCTAGCTATATTTGGAAGCTATAAATAAAACTTTTAATTAATTTTCGCCCTAAAATATGTACCTTTTTTAACATTTTTTAAAGTGTTATGCACACGAGGTGCGGGCGCGGTAATATGTCTTTTTCTAATATGTACCTATTACCGACAAATATTTTAATCTTAATTTTACTTGGTTACTAATGAAATAAAATATTTTGGGTTATAAAAAATATATTTCTTTGAAATAAAATCTAAAATCGCCATTTGTATCTATCTTAGACGGCACTATGCTTATCAATTTACGAATTTGAGTTTTCACTTTTACTTTTTCTATTAAAGGTATATAAATAAGAATAAGCTTTGAAAATTATACTGAACTTAAGCAAAGTACACAAAAATCATTTATAATATATATTTAGTGTATTCGTAATGGATTTTATACGTAGTGCAGTTTGGCTGTGTACGTGATGGTTGTGGATTCGATTCCCATTCGGTGGAATGATTTTTAATCTTTTTTCTCTCTGTTCTGTTCACAATACTAACTGCGGCTATGAGTTCCGCCACAAAACACTGTCTGAGATCTTCAGATTAGGGAGATAGGTGTGCCATGACTGGAATATTACACTGAACGAAACAAAGAAAACCTTTAAAATATATTTGATAAATTAATAATAGATTTTATACGTTACAGAGATGTTTCACAGTTGCGTTAGTTAAAATCAACGATGAGAGCAAATTACTTTTGAAGTCAAACATTTGCTTATGCACCGGCACCAGTGGTAACAAATATCTTACTATCATATACTGCTATTTAAATCCACATGGTATTTTGAAATTAAACTATTTTAACCGGATTAATCGCGTACATTTTTGATATTCGAAAATACATTTTAGAAACCAATCTTTCATAATTCATTCTGCAAGAATCCAGGGCAGTACGCGAGGTGGCTTAAAAATCGTTGGCGGTAGTATGATATAATATTGGTATAAACTGACAGACGAATGCTACCTAGTGTTGGAAACGTAGGGTTTCTAAAATATATTTTCGAATACCAATAATATACGCGACTAATCTGGTTAAAAATAGTTTCATTTCAAAATGTCTAATAATCGTGAAACTCAGTGAACTTAAAAATAGATGTATCTTAGTTCTTAGCCTAGTCAAGTAACATAAAATAAACATATATTTAGAAACCGTATAACAATTTGAACGCAGCGAGATTTCAACCCGCGCCTTTTGAAAACCGTTCAAGCGCTCTGACTGCTAAGCCATGCGTTTTCAAGAGGCGCGGTTTTAAATTCCGCTGCGTTCATATTTTATACGTTTTCTAAATATATGTTTTTTCAATTTTCTAAGTGTGTGTATAAATAAATAACACTTTAAAAAAAATGTTAATAACTAAAATATTTTTTTATATAGTTTAGAAAACGGATCAGAAAAAAACCCACCGGGGTCTTCAGCAAAAGAAAATAAATAACAAGTATTACTGCAATTTATCCACAACCTTGGTCTATACACATACAAATGATTGTACAACTGTGTTAATTAACATTGCACTACGAAGCGTTCGTTTATAAATTATATTAGCTTGCCTCAAATTTGCCATCTGAACGACAAAGCATATAATCTTATAAATCATAAGAAACTTATGAATATGGATAAATTGTAAAACATTGAAATATAAGTGGTCTGATTATTGCAGCGTTAGGTTCTAAATATTTTTCTACAGCTTCACACTTTTTCCCGCATAGCAACGTAATGGCCGGCAACATCCATGTAGCTTTTTTTTAACATTTTTTAAAGTGTTATTCGCACACTTAGGAAATTTAAAAAGACATATTTAGGAAACGTATAAAAATTTGAACGCAGTGAGATTTGAACCCGCGCCTTTTGAAAACCGTTCAAGCTCTGCTGGTGTTACACGGGGTCGTGGGCGGCTGTGATCAGTTAACCAAATTTGTTGTGTTGTATATGAAGCTGCGAAACTCAACGCCGTTATTTGTCATGCCAGAGTGGAGATTTTTTTTTTTAATAGTCCCCGAGCTTATGGAATAAAACTCTATCGCTATCGCTTCAAAAATCAGACACTGTTCCATTGCGGGTCTTATAAATTGTACTTTTAAAATAGGGTAGAAGTGTCGAATAACGTCTTGTATCACTAAGTTACTTATATCTGCGAAATAACTGAAAAGACAAAAAAAGTATTTTTGGACTACTTACAAGTGTTATGCTTGCACTTAGGAGGTCATTATGTTTTATTTTCTGTTTTTTGCATGCTGTATCCGCCTGTAAGTGTTTGTTACACTTAGACTAAGTTCCGTTTAATATGTTTTTTTTATGTATGTACGTGTACACAAATGTTGGTGATAAAAATTCTTATGGTGGATCAGATAAATAAATAAATGCCAAACTTCTAAAACATGGACCGAAGTGTGTAGAAAACAGCCAATATGTTTGACTGTATGTAAATATAAGATACATATAAACGTAAAAAGATAACGCAACCAGCTTAGTAGTCACAATCGTTAATAACGGTTTTCAAGAAGCGCGGGTTCAAACCCCGCTGCGTTCAAAATTTTTATACGTTTTCTAAATATGTCCTCTTCATATATTCTCTCCGGAGGTTTCTCATGCGTTACGACCTATAGGGTCAACAGCATTTCCCCAATAGTTTATAATAATATTAGAATTCATCAGTCAGTGTGCGATTAACACTTTAAAAAATGTTAAAAAATATATATATGAAGAGGTTGATGACAGTGGAGGAGATGAAGGAATCAGAGATGACCTCTTTTATGCAAGAAATATTGAACAGATGTAAAATAAAGCTAGTAATATAGCTGATACATGAAAAATTCAATTAAGCTATTGTTTATAAGGATTTTGTTATATTTACCATAATATAACGATTTTTAAGTAAGTCTCTTGTTGACGTGCTCTTAGATATTTGGCATTCATTGGACACACCGCAAGCAAAGCCACAGAAGAAACCTAGTCTAGTACAAGACATTTAAATTCAATAACTATAAAAATATTAAAAAGACATAAAAATATGGAAAACTAAATGGAAGGAAGAGTATGGCGAAGTACTTGTAACTTCATAAACATAATTGCGGCATCTAGTACATCAGCATTCGATTATGTCAAGCGTAATTCCTGAAGCTATAGACGAGGCAATCGCTTGGAAATATACAAAGATTTATCTCTCGGAGATGCTGTGTGTTGATCGTGGGGAAATGTGTTTTCTATGACAAATTATTCTTGTAAGGAAAATACCATACGCTTGAATGGTGTAGTTTTCGGAGAAATATCAGGATCAATATTCGAGATATTTTATTTTTGTAATTCATTAAATATGAAGCTTTTTTGACAGTATGTAAAAGTTTTTGTTAAGTAACACTAAAATAAAAGGAAGTTGTTTGATTTTTTTTTATTTAAACCATCGTGACTCGTCTGACTTTAAACGCGACGTTTGCGAGTTCAATTCCCATTCGGAGGAATGACTGTATTTAAATAATTTTTATTGCGCTAAGTTGCTATGGCGGTAAGTTGGTTGGTTGGCGTCTAAGTTTTCTTTGCCTATCCACCTGCCTATGTACCACCTGTAGGAAAAAGCGTAAATATTTTCAAAAATTGTAAAAAACTAACTGACACTTTTTGTGTTTTATATATCTAAATACAAAGTATATATTTTTTCGAAATCAAAACCAAAACTATCATCTATAATTATAGTAATCTATAATTATAGAAATCTATAATTATAGTAATCCGTTTATATTCACTTCTTGTATTTATACCGTGTCTATCACTGATTTTATAAAAAATCATGTATATTTTTGCGGACAAACCAGTGACTATTGTATATACATTGGGATGCAACCCTGAGAATACCCGTATTAGTAAAAACTTATTTCTAAATATGCTGTAAATAGCAAGCACTGCTCTTTTTTGAATTACAAATATTGTTGCAATTTCTGTATATAGTATTTCTCCTATATCGGTAGACTTGCGAATACGGGACGAGTCGTTAGCTTAAAATGAATTCATATTTACCACCACGTATTAATTTATCGCCGAACGAATTTGCGGCTTATTTTGTGGCTTTAATGAAATTACAAGGATTCCAAGTGGAATGTTAATATTGCAATATTCGTATATACATTTCATTACTTAATCTCGCGTTTCATTCCGGTCATAATTATAATAAAAAATTAATATTATATTTTAAATACAGAAAAATCTCAAAATTTTTTTATGTCAAACTATCGACCTGCTGCTGCTTCGCCCGCGTGAACTGTAGCGGTTTCGTATTTTCCTTTTTCACCTTTTCGTAAAACAATAAAATTCATAGAAAAATAAAAATATTTGGAAGAAAAAAGTAGCCTGTATTTACCCCGAAACCCTCAAGTAAAAGGTTTGGCCATGATGACCTCACAGACAGACAGTCAGAGTTAATTTCGCATTAATAATATGAGTATGAATCTGCTTTTAAAATTATTATTATTATATATTTTTCAGACAAGACAAGACCAACTAAACTGCGCTTTTGACCCACAACAATAACATCAACAAAATTTATTCAAGAAATAAAATTATAATAACAAAAAATAATTTCCGAGGTCATAGTGGTGCCGTTGACAGCGTCTGATGCGCGGAGGTTGTCGATTTGGTTTCCATTTTTTACCATATGTAAATTATTTTCATTTTTAAATTATTTTCATTTGTCAAATTCAAAAAAAGCATTGGATAGCGGACGAACTGACAAAAAAAATAAGTTGTAACAAGCGGATAAGAGTTTCGTCGTAGCATGATAACAACGTTTGGCTTAAATGGCTTGAGCATTTGGACGGTGTACTAGAGTAGCGACTTCGAATTTTGATTTTTAAATTTTTATACAGTTCTTTACAAATATTTAAGCAGTATTTTATAATATTTTATACTCGTGTTTTTTTTTTTTAATTCTTTTATTACTTAAGAAAAATGTTAGTATTACATAACTTTTTGTATATCTCTGCTTAAAATTAGAAGAATCTTCGTTGTAATTTACTTTTCTACACTTTATTAAAAAAAAGATAAACATTTTGTCTACAATTTGAGTGTAAAACAATTATTTGGAATTTCTATATATTATATTTCTCTTATATACGATTCTATGGTGTTAGTTAGTTACTGAATGATTAGCTTTATTTTATACCAAAATATTTTTAGAAGGTGCTAAAATATTAAAAAAAATAATTTTCGGACTACGTATAAAAATTTTAAAGTGCCATTTGAAAGCGCATTAGACGATTTCCAAGAGGCGCGGGTTCGAATAGCGCTGCGTTCAAATTTTTATACCTATTCTAAAAATGTATTTCAATTTCCCAAGCGTGTGAGCAAGCACTTTCAAATGTAAAAAATAATAAAATATTATTGTTTTAAATTTTATTCTACACATTTTTTAAAGTTGCCATAGTTTTATATAATTTAATGAAACGGTCTTACAACGAACTCAACAATAATTACAGATGTACAGATAATTCCTCTCATTCCCGAGTTCTGTTGTAAACAAATTAGTTCTACCCTCTTGAGCCTTTTCATATTGTTCATTTTATATGGAACTACGAGTAGATCTTGTAATGGTTGGAAATTACACTAATAAGGCAATATACGGTAAAATGTTTCTGCAAAGTCAATGTAAATTACAATTTATATTTAATTTTGTATATAATAAGCGCGACGTCGAGTTCCGCCACTCAACATGCAATGTTTAAATTTTTGGCGAAAAGTGGACAATGTGAGAGCTCAAGGCTCTATGCTCTCCCTGACTACCCAATAATAAGGAAGCTGGAAGCCGAAAAAAAATCAGTCATTAATTAGAGCACTAGCTCTATTTATATTCCTGGGCTTTCTGCAGAAATTTCAGGCTGTAAAACATAATCCATATTTAATAGAAAGTCAATTGCGTTTTTTCTTTTTACCATTTCTAGATAAGTAATAAACCTGTTTACGCGTAAAACATGAGTTGCCTTCGTAACGTATGCAGGTGTATTATACCTATTTTGTTAACATTTTTTAAAGTGTTATTCCCACACTAAGGAAATTGAAAAAGACATATTTAGAAAACGTATAAAAATTTAAACGCAGCGGGATTTGAACCCGCGCCTCTTGAAAACCGTTCAAGCGCTCTGACCGCTAAGCCATGCGTCCCACCTCCAGGTACGTTGAAATTTCCTATAAGAAAAGACATAGTTTAGAAAACGCATAAAATTTAAACGCAGCAGGATTTGAACCCGCGCCCTTGAAAAACCGTTCAAGCGCTCTGACCGCCAAGCCACAGTGTCCCACCTCCCAGGTACGTTGAAATTCTTATACGCTTATTACAACCTATATTTGTTGTTAGCATCTCAGAGATTTTTACAAATTTCTGCTACCCAAAGATTATTCTACGAACAATCGTCTGGCAAGAGAGAATGCTATTTATTAAATATATATTTTGTTAACATTTTTTAAAGTGTTATTCCCGAACTAAGGAAATTGAAAAAAAAAAATTTTTATACGTTTTCTAAATATGTCTTTTCGTATAAGAATTTCAACGTAGCTGGAGGTGGGACGCATGGCTTAGCGGTCAGAGCGCTTGAACGGTTTTCAAGAGGCGCGGGTTCAAATCCCGCTGCGTTCAAATTTTTACACGTTTTCTAAATATGTCTTTTTGTATTATACATTTTTTATTTAATTTAATGTTATATTATGAAAAATAATTGCTTTCTGAACTCCAATATATATATTTTAATTATGACAAATTACATTAATACAATTTTTTTCTTTCCATACAAATATATCCTGACCAGACAATTTTCATTTCTTATTTTTTTCATTTATACTTTAGCAGTTGTCGACAAATCATTCCAATTTCTATCTTAAAATTAGATCACCATGTAATAAGTGCATGACTTCAAAGGTGATAGGTAAGAGTGGTAAGGGAAAATCTTGGTTGACCTTCGATGACACCGTATCGATGATACTGGAGGACGATCAGGACATCTATGAAGATGTCGATGACAGTGGATGAGGCGAAAGAAGCAAGCAGGGGCCGTAGCATGTGTCCAACCCTCCGTTCTGAATACCCCACCAGGGATAAAGCTGAAAATAAAGAAAAACAAATGAACATATTCAAAGTTCAGGTAAATGCCTTATCCTGCATTCATGTACAACATAGTGCCTATTAGATTATACACCAATAGCTAATATACATGGTCTATCCTTTATCCGGTATAAAGCCCAATTAAATAATTACCTCACGAAGCGTGACAGCGTCTCACTGTATACGCGATGGTCGTGGGTCCGATTCCCGCTTGCAGGAATGATTATATTTAAATTATTTTCATTTCTCCGCTTTGGTGACTCGACAAACGTTGCGGCGTTGAGTTACGCCACTCAACACGCAATGGCTCAGATTTGGCTGGAAAGTGAAGAACGGTGTGTCTTGACGATAGGTTATTTCGGCCACACAGAATACCGAGACCATAGGTGAGGTAATAGAGACCACAGGTGACGTTATCGAGACCACAAGTAATCGTCGTCATGTTTGGGGTGAACATTCACCACGCCATTTTCCACCCGAATTCTAGGTATTTTGCGAAAGTGGTTGATTACAATAGAAATTTATAAGTCAGTACGTATATTTGTATATACGTATATAAAAACCATAAAGACAAGATAAAACCAAAATTATTCACCAAAGTCAGTTAAGAACTAGCACTACATCCTTCGAGAGTGTAGGGGACCACTTAGAGAGAATTTCTGGAAATTCCTACGGGAACGGGAAAGATTGGGATTTTAAATTTTAATATCTCCGCAAACAAAGTTGCAGGCTACAACTAGTATAATATTTTAGATGAAATTAGATCGTAAATTCAAGATTAAACTAGTAGTACATTAACATTAGATCAAGTTAATTCTGGGCCATAAATTATTCCGGTCTGAGAAGAAATTCCTAACATTACACGGATTGATGAAGCGATATTACTTAGTAAAGTCTGCTTTCTGAGGATTTATGTTGGAAAGGCCATCATTTTCTTGTAATATCTTATCACAATCGGATGATACTTTTAAGTTCTTTTGAAATAACAAATGAAATTTATTGATTTAATCAATAACCCAAGTATACATGTTTCCTCTATTTGTAGTCGTAATAAGTTATTAGAAATGAAATTTATTAAATTATGGTCATTCTTCCGAGCGGCAATTGAACCCACAACCAATCACAATTCCAGTCACACACTGTCCCACCGCGCCACGATGGCCTCAAGTGCAGAAAAGCCGTGGACCTCTTTTGATGAAAATGTTAAGAAGAATGAGAAAAGAAGAGCAATTAACCAATGTTTTTATATAACAATGCATATTTTATATGCTTTACATACATATTTGATAAACGAATAAACTTCGCTTTAAATAACTTTAAAAAAGTTTCAAAGTTACTTTAATAAGTTTCAAATTTAAAATTTAGAAAACGTTATTATTATAATAAAATTTTAAATATTTCCAGTGAAATTGGAACCCTCTACCGGTTCGTACTGTAAGACTCAACTACGGCGCGATATAACACTTTGGTTTTTAGCTTCACATTTTTTCCTGCATAGTAAAATTCAATTAGCAAATTGAGCCGCAAAATTAAACGCTGCGAATCTAAGTCTTGGGCACCAGTGCGAAGAAATGAAAATTCCATAGAGTGGGAATTGAATCGACAACCAATCGCGATTAAAGCCATCCACTCTGCCATTAAAATATAAAAATGAAAGCCAGCAAAACGGTTAAAATTAAAAAGCGTATCTGCATTTGTCACTTTGTAATATATCTGTTAATAAAAGAGAAACGAAGCTCATTTTTTGTGCGCCCTTCCAGCGACCGTTGTCACACTCCTGCCGTATTGGACACCATTAGTCTATGTCAGGACAATGGCGTCAAGTTATATCGGCATCTATAGCCAAAGAATGAAATTTTCAACCTGATATTTCACACTACACTAGTTTTATTTTGTTTTCAAATTTATTTACAGGTATTTCATAGGAAATAGGCCCATAGGGGCGTGGCAATAAAGGATAATGTTGCAAACATTATCCTTTGTCCAATCAAACGTATATGACGAACAATTTTGTTTTTGTCAATTTTGGTTGTGGAGATAGGAGTGTTTTGATACTAGGAGTGTATTACAATATTAGAAAACGTGTAAAAATTTGAACTCTTAGACACCGCGTCCAAGCGCTCTGACCGCTGAACTTCTAATAAATTTGCTACCAAAAACTATTTCTATGAACAATCGTTTGGCAAGTGAGATGCTATTTATTAAATATTTATTAGAAATTAAAATAATTTCAATAAAGTAATTCCACCGAGTGGTAATCAAACCCACAACCACCACGCTTACAGTCGTCTGACTGTAAGCTGCCAATTTTTTTTTTAATTAAACTTTTAATTATTCTTTATTGTGAAGGTTTTTTATTTTATTAGGAGGGATAATTATATTTAAAACATTTTATTTCTTCACTCTGGTGAATAAGAAAAAGTGCGGCTTTGAATCCCGCCACACAACACGCAATGTTTCGAATTCGGGCGATAAATGGATAACTGAATGTTTTGACTATAAGTTATCTCTGAAATATATTAAATGAATATAGGAAATATTTTCAAAATAACACTTACACTTTTGTGTAAACTGACCAGTAGCTACTAGTTAGCACGCACTTATATATATAGTTATATAATAAATACATTTAAGGATTTACATAAACAATCTTTTTATACAATAAACAATTAAAACACTTCCAAGTTTTAGTTAGCGGTTGAAAATACAAATTCTATTTCAGTGCGTAATGAGTTTACAATCAAAATATTACCTACAATCAGTTACGTCACGTTGTTTTCTAAAGTAAATTAAAACTTCATTAATTAGTAAAGAAAAGTACCTTAGTAAAATTCGAATGAAGGGAAAATTGACTGAATTTAATAAATATTGTTCGAAATATTCAATTAAATTAATCGCTTTTACGTTAAGCGCAATTTGGCTTATTCAAATAAATAATGTGTTAATTTTTAATAGTCTCTCGAAATTGGCTTCAAGAGGTCTAAATTAAATGGGAGAAACGATTGAGATGGAGCGAGATGACTTTACTTTGCGAGGTTTTACATATATTTTTACCCGTCTACTTTCCTTATAATATAATTCTATTTTTTTCAATTTTAATATAATTCAGTTTTATAGATAAAATTTCTAACTTATTTAAAAAAAGGGTATTACAAGTTTTTAATTTAAGATTAAAATATAATAATCAATTTCTGGCCATCAGAAGTGCAAACTATTAAGGAATTTTATAATATTTCAAATTAATACTAAAACCTAATATGATTTTTCTGAAAACGTACTACAAGATTGAAGCCCATTCCATACTTAAAAGGGCTCGACTTTGGGCCCGCTACCTTTTCCTAGATATATTAAATATCATAAATTTACATATCAAATAACCTAAATTAACCAAACTTTATCTATAACAATGAGAAAATCATACAACTTTGAACAAGCACGTCCATGCAGTTATAATACAGGGTGAAATATATCATACAATAGACAGATTACCAAACAATACGCCGGGCATTCACTGGCCACTTCACAATCAATAGAATCCCTACAATTGTATGAAATATACCAACACGAGTGTTGAGTATTAGAAAATATTTTGACAACTTCTAATATAATATATTTTGTAAACTAGCTTCGATCGTGTATTTGTCTATTTTAATTGATTTTATTGAAATTAAGAAAAGAAAACTATAACACATATGAATAAAACACTAGCCAATTAAGTTTCCACTTATATACAAAGAAAAAGTAATAAGGTCTTTAATTTTCGCGATAATTACACATTTTGAAATGAAACTATTTTAACCGGATTAATCGCGTATAATTTTGGTGTTTGACTAGACTAGATTCCGGTAGACTTACCTGTGACCACGGACTATTGTAACCTATGTTCGAACCGTCGGGTGCTAAAATGTATTTTCGAATACCTATATAAAAAGTATATAACAATATTAATACAAGAACACTTTCAACTCTATTAAGGGCATCAATCTTTCATCATCAAAAATTTCATTCTTATTAAATGCTACAGCAAAATAAGTTATTTATATAAGCTGTAATTAGCTAAAGCTTTTTTACTAAAATGAAATACAAATGCTGATCTAAAATCTGTGGAACAGAAAAGTACAGTACATTTCTTAAATCTGGTTACTCTTATCTGTCCGAAAATGAAAAACAATTGGAAGTAGAAATCAAACATGTTAGCAATGACTTGGCCATCGGAACTCATTCGATCATCGAAAACCATACTATTTGAAATACAATTAATAACACGTTTACTGTTGACAAAAGTTCAAAATTGTTTTGAATTGTAACGAATATTACTTTCCACTCTATCATTGAAGAAGTCATAGCACTCCACCTCTATACTCTTTGTATGTACAGACATATTTAGCAAACGTATAAAATATATATTTTGTTAACATTTTTTAAAGTGTTATTCCCACACTTAGGAAATTGAAAAAAAGACATATTTATATACGCTTATTACAACTTATATTTGTTGTTAGTATAAGAATTTCAACGTAGCTGGAGGTGGGACGCATGGCTTAGCGGTCAGAGCGCTTGAACGGTTTTCAAGAGGCGCGGGTTCAAATCCCGCTGCGTTCAAATTTTTAAACGTTTAAGACATATTTAGAAAACGTATAAAAATTTTGAACGCAGCGGGATTTGAACCCGCGCCTCTTGAAAACCGTTCAAGTCTTTGTCTTTGTGTCATGCCGATTGCCGATTCCGAAAACCAATTGTAGTCTTCCTAATTCTTTTATAAATTTTCCATTTCTTGTGTAATTGTTAATTTTTATTAACCTATCAAGTCTCTCAAATACCAAGCAGTTAATGCTTGGTGCTATTGCTATAAACTGTGTTAGTTGGTACAAATTTATCAACAATATTAATTACTGTAAAGTCACAATTTTCAACTGCAGTTATCAAATTTTATTCTGTTCTGTTGTCTCCTGTTCAGTAAATTAGTACAAAATAAAACATATTTAGAAAACGTATAAAAGTTTTGAACGCAGCGAGATTTTAACCCGCGCCTCTTGAAAACCGTTCAAGCGTTCTGACCGCTAAGCCAGCTCTAAGCGTTCTAAATCCAGTTACGTTCCATCACAATATAATGAAAAACTCCTAAACACGCCCTGCGTTTAATTGTGCCTTCAAATTTTAATACATCAGAACAAACTTGCATTCCATGTTAATTTGTTTCTATTTCTTCGAGGAGGTAGAATTATAAAATAAGTTGCTTTATAGCCAGCTTTGTTAGTTACAAACTCCCCGATGAAAAGGTCGTAAGCGCGGTCGTAAGCTTTGTTTTATGTTAAAATTCTAAATAAACTTGAATTTATACATATATATATTTTTTTTTTTTTTTTTTTTTTTTTTTTTTTTTTTTTTTTTTTTTTTTTTTTTTTTTTTTTTTTTTTTTTTTTTTTTTTTTTTTTTTTTTTTTTTTGTATTACTTGACCCACCCTGTTTGCCTGCAGAGACAGCAAATAAACTGGAAAACATACAAACGCCTGGAACATCTGATGTGGAAGTCTTAGAGACCAAAAAACGAAGGTTACTTACTATAAGTTTTATTTACTTAACTAAACTTATTATTATTTTGGTTACACGTTTAAATATCAAGAGACCAAAGGAAAGGGAAGTCGGGCATCTACTATAACAAATAAACCACCTAAAACAAATTGTAGCAGTACATCATATACGAATACTTTACTTTTGTGCTATAATTTTATAAAGGAAACTTCGTCTACTGCTATTGTTTCTAAACAAAAACAGCCTCTGCCACTTAGCGACTTTGTATCCTTCCTGCCTGTGAATACTTATATATATATATATATATTTTGCTTTGGAATAACCTAGAATTAAGAAACTCGCCGACGCGCCGTTATTGTTATGTTAATTTCGTTTTTGCGACGTACTTGGTTAGTGGAAAAATATTTTGTATTTTATTGATGTTTGTCTTGGTGTGATTTGAATCCACGATCGTCCTTTGGAGTATAGTGGAACTTGTCTGTCTCGTAATAACTGAGCAATAACGGTGTTTAATATTCAAACTTTCTTTATATCATACTTTTGATTTCACTAAGATACTGCAAGCCGCTCGTGGCGTGGCTTGCAACCCACACTAGGGTATGACTATATTAGAGATACTTGCATTTCTCCGTTCTGTCCGAGCGGCGTTGAGTTCCGCTGTATGTCGGAAATTGGGTGCCTAACTAATAATATATGGGAACAAGTTTGAAGCTGGAAAATAAAAGTATAGCGTAATAATTCTCTAGAGTACTTGTCATATTTAAAAGTAGAAACTCGTTTAACTTCTTTTGAACAAAGCTCCAGTGTTTTTTCTGTATACTCACACCAAAAGTATCAATAGATCTGTACGTAATTTAAGCACAGTATTTACGTTCAATTTACATCGTAAAATTGGTTTCGATTCAGTTAAGCAGTCTAATAATAAAATTTGTTTCAAAAGGCGTTTGATTAAGTCCAAAAACCCAGTTTAGTAATTGGACGGTCGGAAAATAGGCAATCAATTAGTCGTTGATTGCTCTACAGTTAGAAAAAAAATACGAGAACTACAGAAAACCAAAGAAAACTTTATTAGAGAAAGTACCGAGTCCATTGATTTTAAGCCTTTTTTTACGAATGAGGTTAAAATAATCAGTGGTTAGTAAATAACCTTGACATAGTTGATGATATGTCTTATTAGACGGTAACGTGGAGCAGTGACAGTGTCTTACTGTAAACCCTATTGGTTGTGGGTTCGATTCTTACTCGGGGAAATTATTATATTTAAATTATTTTTATTTCTCAGTTCTGGCTGGTCCTTAGACAAAGAACAGTGTTGAGTTGCAACCACTCAACACAGTATATCTAGAATTGGTTCGGAAAATGGAGAACAGACTGGACACTAGGTTCTCTCAAACTACCCAGATAAGGGGGGAAGATGAAGATTTTTTTTATTATTAAAGGCATTAATTTCAAGTTTGTATCCTTAGCCTTTTTTGACAACGTATAGCGTTGATTTATGTCATCTGGTATACAATGTCTAGTAAATGGTTGAAAAATGGTGAACAGAGTAACTTACTGCTTCGTTTTCTATGGTACAGTTTTGCTGCTCTGATATTTCAAAAGGCGACAGGTCAACAAAGCGGAAGTCCTGTCTTCATCGATATACGAACTTCACCCTAAAATAAACAGTCAAAGTTTTCAACGAATACAAAATACATTTAGCATGTATACAGTAAATAAATATTGATGACTGTTCCATAAAAAAAAATTGTGAGAAATGACTAGTTTAGTAGTTTTATTCTTATTTCTTTTTTAACATGATTTTATTCGCTTTACTAGCATCTATCTATATGGCCTGCGACGATTTACTGGTGGCGACTTATCTCAATACAATTGTATAGAAATTTGCTAATATTGCTTGAGTCTTGTCAACTGACAACTTTAAGATTTAAGTTTACTACACCGAACACTTTTACATTGTCAAGATAAGGCAAATGGAAGTAATTGGAAACAATAAGTGTTTGCATCTGCGCAGTGTAAGCGGATTTCATATTCACTGGTATATATGGCTTTATCCCATGGCACAAAAGTACAGCGCTTTGACAAAAAAGAGATTCGAACCCCTACCCTTAAGGTGCCTCTAGGAAATTATTTAATTTAAACCACATATCTTATTACTATTGACAGTAGAAGTCTTGAAATGCACCTGTAAATGAGTGAAACTTTCAATAAAGAGTACTCCTTTGAAGATATAAGCATACATGATGGCGGAGGGCTGCAAAGCTGAGATGCAAGAGGTGACGCAAAAATATTGAAATGGATATGGTAAGTAAATTATTTTATACTAGCGAATTGCTAGCAGCATCGCCTGCGTGAACTATATATAGCTGTTTCGTATTTTTGACGTTTCCTAGAGCAATGAAATTCTTGAAAAAACGTAACAGAGTGGAATTGTATAATAAAATTGTAAAACAGATGATTTTAAGGCCATTTTAAGGCTCAGTGTGATAGTGTCTGATTGTAATCGCGATGGTTGTAGATTCGGTTCCCACTCGGGGGTTAAATTATTTTCATTTTGGTTAGGTACGTTAAATTATTATCAGAGCAGAGGCTCTGGACGAGATAAAGCTTAGATTCCTGCTAAGCGGAAAAAAACGTATACATAATAAATTAAAAGAATTTTCAACATTTTTTGTCAAGTGTTAATCACACACTTAGGAAACTGAAAAACATATTTTTATTGCTAGTCAGAGCGCTTGGACGGTTGCCAAGAGGCGCGGGTTCGAATCCCGCTGCGTTCAAATTTGATACGGTTTCCAAAATAAATAAATTAAAACAAGCTTTTATATCTCTCGCTTTTACCTCTTTAGGTGTGTAAATATTAAAAAGTGAAAATGGTAACTTAATAATATATATTTTTATATATTTTATTAGTTTTCCACAAATATTTTTCTTAATATATATATATATATATATAGGTTTCTATTTTGTCGCATCCATTTCCATTTCCTTTCTATGAGCACGTCGGAACACTTAATGTGACAGGGACGAGCAGCGATGTTTGCTTTGTGCTCACACCTGTGCTCTCGCTTAATTGGTGACAACTTTAATTAGAACTTAGAAAAATTACTCTTTGGTGCAAATTCACTTTGTGTTAGAATTTTTCTTTCCTTTTTAAGATTTTTCGTACATTTAGAATGTATACAATTTAAAGATAGATTCGTATATGTTTTTTAACATTTTTTAAAGTGTTAATCGCACACTTAGGAAATTGAAAAATACATATTTAGAAAACATATAATAATTTGAACGCAGCGGAATTTGAACCCGTACCTCTTGAAAATCGTTCAAGTATTCAAGAGGTGCAGGTTCAAATCTCGCTGCGTTCAAATTATTATACGTTTTCTAAATGTCTTTTTCTTATATGTTTTCTCTTTTTTTTATTAATTTCCACAGCAATGGTTGCTCAACCCCTGGTTGATCTATCAGTCAATGAGAGAAACGGAAAGAAAAAAAAAATATTTTGGCAAACTGTGATAATGTAACATTCATATTCGGATGGACATCCAGGATAACGAGGAAATAATTTCAGCTTGTTACCAGTTTTATAGCTTCACGCTCTTCCCCGCATAGCAGATTTAGAGAGAACCTAGTGTCAAGACTCTCCTTTATACATTTTTACCCGAAATTGAGACATTACGTCAAGCAGCGGAACTCAACGCCGCGATTTGTGTGAAGATGATTTTTTTATTATTTACAAACTTTATTTCATATAATTTTAAGCTTTTAATGTATCATAATATTTCGTTATTATGACCATCGCGGGTGCTACCATTTTACTTATTAATATGCTTAGTATACGCTTAGAAATTTAGCTGACTGTTTGCTAACTATTGCAGCAAAATTTCTGTGGAATATGGTTATTTTAACGACTTAGTGCAGCTTTCTAACAAAGGATCTCTTTAGTCTAGTCTGCTCGTTAATAACGCAAATTTACATCCAAGCTTTGTCTATAAGGTGAAATATCGAAAAAATGTATATATAGCGTTTTAATAACTTTTATTTCAGCTTTACGCTTTTAACCGCTTTTAATAAGGTAGCCAGAGAGAGCTTAGTGTCAAGACTCCACTTTCAACACGAAATCGAGATATTCCATTTTGAGTGGCAGAACTCAACGCCACGCTTTGTTCTTTTCTTACTTCAGTATCAGAGCGGAAAAATGAAAATAATTTGCATATAATCATTCCCACGAGTGAGAATCGAACCCACAACCAATCCCGATAGGAATATATTCCTTAAAATATTGATGTGAAATAATAACTATCATTTGGTGAAACACATTCGTTTTACTTTTTGTTTTATTATAATCTATTACTTTTAAAAAATATTATAATTTTTATTTTAAATATAATATATACATATTTCCGCAGCTCGATGAACAGACGATTTAAAGATGGCGGCTGGCAGCGGATGGGTGCGAGATGCTCAGGACCGGGATGGCGCTCTATGAGGGACGCCACAGCAGTATATGGAAAGAGGCTGAGAGAGATTCACACACTTAGGATAATCATCCCGCTGCGTTTAATTTTTTTATACGTTTTCTAAAAATGTTTCTCTGACTACCTTGCTATGCAGAAATAATCATGAATCTGGAGGCCTGGAGGCCTGGAGACCTGGAGGCCTAGGTTCAGCAGTGGATGGCGGCAGGCTGAGAGAAGATTCCTATGGCTAAATTGACACTTAATTATTCCTAAGATCTAGTATTCTCTTTTTTTACGCATGCTTTATCCCTAGCGAGGTAGTCAGTTAGAACGGAGCGCTAAACGCTACTGTTAGTAACGCAAAGACGAATGTGGGTTATATATAAGTTATAAAATAGTATATATTTTATATGTACATATTATTATAATATAATTAATAAGAATCCAAGAAGTCAAACTTTAACCACGATTTTTTTTATCTATGGACAAGTAAAATGATGCTAAGTGATAAGCACCGCTTATTAGCGGTAGCGGTAGTAGCTATTGCTACAGGGATGTTGTCGGCCTTTAAGGTGGGAATAGACGTGCTTTTTGTATGTACCACTGTCGAATCGACCTGGAAACACTGCCGCTGGTAGACCATTCTACAGTTGAGTGGTTGCGTAGAAGGAAGTTCCACGTATTCAGAGGGTGAGGATGGTGAGGATTACTTGTGGGTTTGATTTCCATTCGCTGGAATGATCGTAATTTAATTATTTTACTAACTAAACGGAACGCAAGATGGAGTGTTTTGACACTAGGTTCTCTTTGATTAACATATATAGAACTGCATAGAACGGTAGAACGCATGGCTCAGAGCGCTTGAACGGTTTTCAAGAGGCGCAGTTTCAAATCCCGCTGCGTTCAATGTTTATTTTATACACTTTCTAAATATATGTTTTTCAAATTTCTAAGTTGCGAATAACACTTTAAAAAAATGTTAAAAATGTCTCTAGGTTACCGTGCTAGGCGTAAAAAGCGTGAAACTGAAAAAAATAAGAAAGTTAAAGCTATTTAATATCACAATTCACAATAGGCGTTAATAATGTCTTTAAAAGCCCTTAAGTTACATGTACACTGGCAAGTAGTCTCTAAAGTGCGGATTGTGTAATTGGAGACTCAATTTGCTGTAGCAGCTGAATAAAGAGTTAATTAATTCAATTCTATCCACAGTTTGGTTCGGATTAATTTGGAAGCGAGAATTATTAATTACTTTGCATAGAAAACTATCAATATTAATTAAAATTAAGTTTAAATGATTTTTTAACAACACTTACACTCCGTTCAATTTCCGTTCAAATTCAGTACTGTATGTTGAGTGGTGGAAGTTAACACCGTGCTGTGTCTTGCACCAGAACGAAGAAATATTTTTTTTTCAATATAGTCATTCCTCCGATTGGGGATCGAACCCACAACCAATCGCGTTTGCAGTCAGACGTTGTTTTTGTGATTATAATATTTTATTTAAAAACTTAAAATATACAAAATCTAGTATACACGTTATTGTTTTTGAAATTCAGTAAATATTTTTAATGTAGCTACATAGATTTAAACCTGAAGCCTGTGGTGAGCTTTTGATGAAATCCAAGCATTTTAACTAAGCGTCCCCAACGAGGAAGAAACAATATATGTTTGTTTTAAACGAAATTTGTAGAATTCTTGTTACAGCACTTGCTTAAATAAGTTGGAACAATCGTACAGGAATTTCGATGCAGCGGGATGTAAAACGTATATATTTAGTGTTCAGAGCATTTGAACTGTTCCCAAGAGGCGCGGGTTCTAGTCCCGCTACGTTTATACGTTTTCCAAAAGTGTTTTTCATACTTTAAATGTGTGATTTTGAAAGTGTTCAAAATATTAAAATATTTAGTATTTCTGTCATTAAATATTTATAACACATATAACATTAATTTTATTTTTATTTTTTGTTCAAATAAGTCATTGCATGTTTAATGTAGAGTTGGTTCAACAACATTGAGGATTTTTTTTTTATTTTTAATATAATTTCCCTCGGGTGTGATATAAAATTTGTCTCTCTTTAAAGCTTAACAATTTTTCCCGTAGTCAGGAAGGACTAGTGACTAGATATTTTGTTTTCTTTCCTGTTTCAGACTGAAATACTGTTGGCGGAACTCAACTTCCCGTTTCATATTTCCAGAGAAGTGAAAATAATTTAAGTGTAACCATTTTTTCGAATGGGAATCGAATATATAACCATTTGTGATTTCAGACAGACCCTGTCCCGCTGCCCCTAAATGCCCTAATAGCACATGTTAATATATATACCTTGACTATATAAGAAATATATTTTAATTATCTATTTTTTTATATAAAATTGAAATAGGCTCCAATACTTTGAATCAGCTAAGAGTCTCGTGACATTTTTATTATTACATTAGATTTATTTCAGAACATTTTCCTCAAAGCCTATAGCGAGTTTTCAAATGAACGGTCGGCAAATAGGCAATCAATTAGACGGCGATAGCTCTCGGCGTACATTTACCAAAGGAATTGGAGCTGTCGAAACGAAATGCAAAGATTTCGCTGAGTCAATGAAAATGAGATTGTTTCGTTGAAGCATATATAAATATTTTATTTAATAATAATATAAAAAACATAATCTTGTGTTTTATTGTAATAAATAAAATAACTACTAGTAAAACTTTACTATAAGGATTAGTAGTAAAACTATGATTTCATAATAAAAAACCAAAAATCTGGTTTTTAATTTACTAATTCAGAATCCGGCACATGAGAATGCCTGATAACCTTCTATTTCATATTAAAAGGAACAAAATACTGCTGCTATCGAATATAACTTATTTTTCACATAATAATGTATTTTATTAAAAGACAAAAAGAGCCAAGAATCAAGAAACTAACTTTTCTAACTTCCACCCTATGAGAGACATTCCGTGATGAGTTACAGAATAACAAATAACAGTAGATGTTTTTTAGATTTTTTCTTTATTTATTTGCAGCTTCACTTTATTTTCCTTTATAAAGCAGGATCTTATAAAGCAGGGCCTAATGTTAAGTCACCTTTACATACTACCTGTTCTATAAACAAATTAATAATGAATAATTAAATTCTATATAACAATTTTCATTACATTACGCCATAAAATATAAATATATAACTCCAGAAATTTAAAGCCGCTATAAAGACAATATTATTAAGTAAAGCTTATTACTCTGTAACAGTATATTTAAAAGGTAAAAAAAAGTGATATAATTTGAGTTTGGTGCAGGTTAGCTGCCACTGTATTAAATGATGGAAATGTTTAAGCTTTTATATTTGAAATGAGCAAATGTTGAATTTCTCGCCAGATCATCTCAGCAGAACTGCCTTCTGAGCCGGTGGTAGCTTTATGTTCCTTCGACGATTCAAAAGTGCTTTTGAATTTGAATTTCAAAAGAAATCGTATTTAGTAGCAACCAAATAACCATTTGTATGTAAATACAATGGTTTTTAAGTGTATATAAAACAAGCAATACGCCTCCAGCTATCTTTTTATGAGGGTTTAATTTACAGCTTAAACTTCCTTTGAAAAATGCACAGAACGTGCTCAGTGAGAATTTATTGATGCGATACGTCATTTGAATGGTTTAAACTTGGACTTCTGAATGCGTATCCTCTACAGAGTTTATTATCAAATTACAGATTAAAAAAATGTATTTTATGTATAACGGAAAATTATATCATGGTGTAATTTATTTAAAGTTGGGACTGAATAGGATTGTAGTTCCAAATTCCACTTAAGGTATACCGATAACAATCTAGACAAACTGTAATATCATCTGAAATCATTCGTCTAAAATTAACTTAATTAAATTGATTAAATGCCTGCGACTTTGTCCGCGTGGAATTCTAAAATATAAGTAGCCTAAGTTACTTCTTATTACATCAGCTATCGACCAATCAAAGTCCCGGTTTAAATGGTCCAGCCGTTGTAGACATTAGCCGGAACAAACAGGCAGATAAACAAAAATTGCAAAAAAGGGCGTGTATATATAGATATTTAATAAAACGCGTTATTTTAATACAAAAAGACACTCAAGTTTTATTTATTTGTTACATTATATAATTTTTTTATATAATTTTTATTCGTACATGGCAGAAATTGTAATACTACCTACCCACTGTACGGACAAAGCACTTTGAATCTACATTCTTTATGCGCACAGCGAAACAATAACACTCATTGCCCGATCTACTCTTTGTCCTATAAAACGTATGAAAAGGATGTATTCGATACCATAAAAGGCATTTTTATATCCGCAGGGACACTATATAATTACAAACACCGCTATAGATGTATCTATTTGGCTATCCCGACCATATAATGTAAATTTGTTTATCTAATCCTAGAGCAAATGAGGTTATTTGTTTGCGGTAACGTTCCTAGATTGCTTTGTAACGAGAGTCCTTGCAGAAGGTGCTGTTGCTTAGAACTGGGCTTTTTTTTCGTTTACAATAAAGTCAGAAGTAAATAATTAAATTCCATTCATTACAGAAATATATTGCGGCGCAGTGATACAGCATCCGACTATAAACGCAATGTATATAGGTCTTAACACTAGGTCTGACTAACCCTATTATAGGGGAAAAAGCTTCACGTAAGATATATATGTTTTAACTTAAAATTAAAAATAAAAACCAATGGGTAATATTCACAAACGCTATTTTTTTTCTTTTTATATACAGCCATCATTGTCGACAATAACACATTAGAAATACAATTAATTAATTAAATAAAAGTAACACACACTAACCATGTGTATGACATACACTTATATAAAAAGTGACAGTTGATTAGGTGACACTTTGCATATATATTTGAAAAAATCAACAAATTTATATATTATATGAAACAGTAACCTTATAATAATCTGTATGGGAAAGAAGTTACCA